>OY757905.1:79559148-79609148 GCA_963585895.1 Sepioteuthis lessoniana
CCTCATAGACTCCCTGCCTTCCTTGAATCTCTTATGCCACTCAAAAACTGATGCTCGATTCAAGCACTCTGTAGCATTCCATACGTTTCTGTGGCAGCATTTTTTCCAAGTTTAAAACAGAATTTTATTGCATATCGTTCTTCTAAAGTGTCCTTACGTCCAGATTTCATTTTTAAATTAACCAGTTGTGACAATCAGGCTTTAGTAGGGTGTATTCCAGTTGCTGATGTAGCTGTTCATTTAAACCTGAAATCATAAGAATTGGTCTGTCATCTCATACAATGTATTGCAATAACGTACTGAATTTTCAAGAGTCTACGACAATCTTAAATGCCTGTACAAAAAAGTCTGAAAACCTATTGAATGCACCACGTATGTATGTATGTGTTTACACCAGTGACTTTAAAATTCTTGCTGGCTTAAAAGCTACATCCATTTATTTCATGGTTAATCATCACTTTACAAAAAGATATGTGATGTCCATACTCAAACTCGTGGTTGTAGTCCTGATGTGTACTAAGCAAAGAGAGAGAGAGAGAGAGGGAGAGAGAGAGAGAAAGAAAAAGAGAGAGAGAGACACACACACAAAGATACACATACACACACAAATATATATATATATATATATATATATAAATATATATATATATATATATATATCAACGTGGTTCCCTAGATATTAATTAAGTTTTGCTTAATTGTAACATAAGGCCAGAAGAATGGAGCATCCAGTAAGAATCGAACTAACTAGCAATGATCTGCGAGTATAGCTTGTTAATCATTTTACCACGCAAGGCACCCGACAAGAATCTTTCTTAGTGTTTGAAACTTTCTCGGGTTTGAATGAAGTAATTAATTAGTACATTGAATTGTTGCTAATGAATCAGGCAAAACTTCCTCCATTTAAAGCAGAGGTTTCTAGCATTTTCAGCCCTAGGATCACAAAGCTTACCTTTTGTTATCACAAAGTGATAACAAAAGGATAAAAAGTCCCTGTTAAATTCACGAGGTAACAATCATAATCTATCATGAAATATCTGATACTTGCTATCACAAAAACATGTAATATCAGGGTTAAATGAAGAGTTTGACTGAAGAAGTGTATAAGAAAAGTGATGATTTGACAATTGCAAATATAGAATTCTCTTCGCACGCTTAATTTTTGAGAACAACTGTTCACAGTGGTAGGTAGTGCCAAACATACTTATTACTCTCTGGATGTGGTTGATACGGTCGGGAAATCATCCAGATGAAAGTTCGTAGTTCTTACAGAAATGGAAGACTTAAAATCTTCTGAACACTAAAGATCAATGAATTCTATCTGCAGGTGTAATTGTACGTCTTCACATTTAATATCAAAAAGTGAAAAGAAAATTTTGAGAGTTGGGTGAAGAGCAGGAGTGATGAGCCTCAAGTGCCGGATGTAGCCTGCATTCTGATTGTTGGGGACCCCTGATTCGATATCTGGTGTAAATAGTGAATATTTGAGTTGAGCTAAGTAGCAGATAATGGTTTCTAGGACGTGTAATACTTCCGAAGAAAGGAAATTTATACAGTAAAATATCTGTTAATTTGTCTTCTTTGTATATTTGCAATATAATCAGTGTATGAGATAAACTTGTATATTAATTTCCTTTTTTTGGAGACATGATAATTGAAATTGATCCACTCACTCCTCTTCCCAGTGACATTAGTCGAAAATGATAATACTAATCGAAAAGAATAGTATCAGAATTTTAGATCACACACACACACACACACACACACACACACACACACACACACACACACACACACACACACACACACACACATATATATATATATATATATATATATATATATATATACAATTAGTATCAAGATCCAACCTTTAAAAATACATAGTTTTGATATAAAAACTTTAAATGAAAACGAGTGTAAAACTTAGCAATGTATATGATAATACGATATATAAACGTTATGACAGCAATATAGACGTCTAAACTTCATTTAGTCGAGTTTGGGTCAATTCTAAATAAATTATAAAGCTAATCTTCCCACTTTTTGAACGATCATGCAAGTGTAACATTGTCTATTCTCACCAGACCTTGCACCGTAGGCTAAGATTTAACGACGTGAAAGTCATTAAAGAGAGTTTTTGAGATGATTACGATAAATGTGTTGAATTACAAGGAGACTATTTCAAAGAAAATTAACATTTCATTTATTGTTAATTATTTATTTTGGTAAATACACCTGTTGTAATACTTTTTAACACATTGTATGTAGATATAGAGATAGA
This sequence comes from Sepioteuthis lessoniana, assembly GCA_963585895.1. Taxonomy (NCBI): domain Eukaryota; kingdom Metazoa; phylum Mollusca; class Cephalopoda; order Myopsida; family Loliginidae; genus Sepioteuthis; species Sepioteuthis lessoniana. Next base: position 79,561,433 of record OY757905.1, read on the forward strand.
TTTACCCATGTATCCCCCACTCTCTCTCCCTCTCTCTCTCTCTCTATATATATATATATAAATCAAGGAACGAGATATTTATGGCTTAGTAAATGATATCTTTTTTAATGTTTTGGTACATGATACGTGTAAAGTGAAATAGATCGAGAAAAATGAGCTGAGGAAAACAGAAATAGATAAATAGACAAGAGTAAATAAAGTCATATTTGTAAAGAAGTTGATTTATATTAAGAAATCTGAACATAGTAAGATGAATAAGGCAAGAGAATCAGTATAGAATCGAAAAGGAGAGAGTTAAATAGGTACTCAGTGAAATTATTCGGACAGCCTGAATGATATATACATAAAAAGATAATTTGGTTTGATTGATTTATTGAATATCAACCTTCGTGGGTTATTCAGTATCACAGCTATAACTGTAGAAGAACTGTAGCGATGCTATTTAACCCATAGCTGAAGAAATAAGGGAGTGAATACCTTTTCCAAACGTAATAGTCCGAAAGTGAATGTAATAGTGAGAGGGGAGTTAGAACCTGATTACTTCAAAACCACAGTTCTGCATTTTAACCATTACTCTCCCTAAAAACAGTTAGATATTGATAGATTGATAAATACGCATGCGCGCGCATACACACACACACACACACACACACACATATATATATATATATTTATAAAAATTAAATTATCTAGTACCGACTAGATTCCATGATGAGCCGGTGAGGTGAAACTTTAATAGGATAGGCCTGACTAGCGATTTAATTTTTGTAATTTGCTCTACTTTGTATTGAGCACTCTCTGTAATTGTAGCATTGCAGCATTTTACGGTGGGTTTTCTTTTTCTTTTGACCAACTGATTGCAAATCTCTTGATTTTTTCCAACTGGTGTGACGAAGTTGGTCTTTTCTTTTTTTTTTTTTTTTTTTGGTCCAATGATATTTTTTTCTCCACCCCCGGGCAGTAATTCGAGATATTATTATCTCTAGATACTGGTGGGTTTTTCTTTTTTTTTCTTTTTTCCTGGTAACCGTGAATGCTGGTAGATAGTAGGTTAGTAAATATATATATATATATATATATATATATATATATATATATATATATATATTTATAAACCCATTTAAAAGCAAACGCCATAATCTTCAACGGTAAAGACGCACTTACATAGTTGTAATATGCAAAAACAAAAGTTACATCGCTTTTGTAATAGATCCTCTCCTAATGATGGCCCAAAGTTGGGCAGAAAGTACTAGGGATACATACAACTATGGACAATACATAAATCAATTCACCCCGAATACGATAAAAGTAATACGGGAATTCGAACGGATCCAGAAGAAAATATGTAGACATATAATGTCTATCATGTTTAATGAAATTTGTATTAACAAAGAAATGCTGCCAAAATATACATACATACATATATATATATATATATATATATATATATATATATATATATATATATATATATATAACATTCACCGGCCAGGCTTATGACGATTTGCTTCGCACTATTTTTTCTCTATCCCATAAAAAAACTTTGAAAAAAACATTTACATATGTGTGTGTGTGCGTGTATTCGCAGGTCTATGTGGCCATATATATATCTATTTAGTCAACAAAAGCTCCTTTGGACCGTTCGGCAATAACTTTATTGGGTTGAGCCATAAATAATATCTGCGTTTTAAAAACAAGTTCTGATTACGCACTTTTAACTTTTTATATATTTTAAACACAACCGAAAATTACCGAACTAAAGAGTGCCTTCATCGTTTATTCTTATTTCAGCAGTATACATATATATATATATATATATATATATATATATATATATATATATATATATATATATATACTGAAGCAAACAAATATATAAATAGAAATGTATTGCCTGAGACAGAAATATATTAGTAGATAAACAGTTTCAGTAAGATAAACAATGAGATATTTTAAAAAATCGTCATTCCCCACTCCTCGCAAACAGGATGACATGAATGCGCTTTCAATTTGTTTTTCACCAAGATTTAACAACCTCAAATCATGTTTCAAGCGAGCGGAAGGTTTTCTGACAAATATTTTTTCATTTCCTAATTCAACCAAAATATCACCAACCACTCGCATCAAAATCTGTCAAGAATGTTCCTGTTATTTGGATAAGTCCTTAAAGGACATTTTTAGCATGGCCCATCCGGGCCATTAGCCAAATCCATCTCGTTTGAAAACAACAACAAAAACGAAATAACCAAACAAAAAGACAAACCAAAAACGAACAACAGCAACAACAAAAAAGACAAAGAAAATATTTTCTAAACTCAATGTGACATGTAACACAGCACACGCGAGCCATTTCTACTTTCTCTCTCTCTCTCTCTCTCACACACACACACACACACGCAGAAGATAAAAAAATAAAACAAAACAACAGAAAATAATTGTCTGCGTGCGGCTCGCGTGGTGTGCACAACTCGCGTCGAAAACTTTTGTAAAATCTTAGAATACGTCGTGTATGTTTTTCAATACTCTTGGATTCTGTCAAGAATCTAAGTAATCTTATTATAAGACCCATTTCCCACAATATATGCAGAGAGACAGACACATGGAGAGAATAGTAGAATTTCAGAGAGATAACCGACCTGAACATTACAACATCGAGAAGTCCAAAGTAGAGGTGGAAAGTTTGTCAGCTTTTAATATTATTTTAATATGCCCCCAACATTGTTCTGTCTGGCGAGTTTTAAGCACTTTTCTTTGTTTTTACAACGGTGGTTCTGGTTCTCATATGGTCTTTATATATATATATATATTGAGAGAGAGAGAGAGAGAGAGAGAGAGAGAGAGAGAGAGAGAGAGAGAGTGAAAAATAGTTATGAACAGACTTAAATAGATATTTAAAAAAATTGAGATATATCCTATTTTAAGCAAACAAACAGGTAGCTAGCTGGCTAATTAATAAATTTAAACGGTCTAGATATTGATCTAAAACGAGATAGATAGATAGATTGATTGATTGATTGAATGAACAGATCTAGATATGAGCAGACTTAGACTGAGAATTCTATTCTAAGATACGTTGATTGGTTGATTTTAGGACAAGTTAACCCTTATTAGGTTATATAATACCGAACTTATTTCATTATTTTTCTGCAAGCGATTATATAGTTTCAAATGAATAATGATAATTATAAAGAATTATAGCAAGTAGGTATTTACCTAATCCCTGCACCATGGCAAGATGCAGATCAAAGTCAATTTTTAAAGTGGAGTTAAACTGGTTTGAATTCAGAGTTTTCTCTGTAGACGAGGTGCCGTACCAAAGCTAAATAGTCTCTCCTACTATTTACCCACAGGCATGAGCGCCAAGTGAAACCCACACCGCTTCATTCAGGATTTGAACTCGGGAAGCCATTTCCTACGACGATAACCGTCATATCAAACACGACTTCAAGTAACTATTATTGATACAGAAAATTAACTCACAGTTTGATGTTTTTCGGGTATTCCTATCTAACACTCTCCAAACATTCTCAATTGACCCATAAATGGGTCCCTAACAAGTACCACCATATCCCATTGAGAACAGGGTGATGTCTTAGATAAACAGATTAGGTAGATATGAGAATACAGAAGAAGATAAAAAAAACATTCCGAGACTATTTTTGAAATCGAATTATAAAAGTTTCAGTAATTTGTACCGTAGGTTTATATTCAGTGTTATTGGAAGCTTCGATCAAAGTTGTTTGATATGTGAGAAACAAATAAATATATTTTATATGCATTGTAGGAAAATTATGCTAAACAGACACACAAATAAATATATAAATAAATAAATGCAAAAAAATGAATAAATAAAATAAACAAATAAATAAATAGAAATAAGGCGGCTATATTTGTTTGAACAAGAGTAAATATTGTGTCATCCTGTCCTCGTCACAAAGAGGAAATGCTTTTTTCAACGAGTTGTACCTTTTGACATATTTTTTCTTTGAACTCAACTGTCAGTGTATCGCGCCATCTAGTGATCAGGTTGGCAAAGAAACAAACAATAACATTATATAATATTAAATTCAGCATGCATAACTTTTTTCTTTTCTCACTGAATATAGTAGTGGTTTCTATTGTAAAAAGAAGCCGACAATTTTCCACGGAGTGTTAGCTTTAGCATACTGCGAACCAGATTTTAAAGATAAATGGATATAATTTTCGTTCGAATAAAAGCGGCGTTCCAATGATTGTTTTTTATTCATATTGTACTAAAATGTTGCAATGTTCTTTGTTGCTATAATTATATAAAACATACGTTGCTTTCCTTTTAATAAAACTGTGTAGAATGCATAATGTTGAGTATGTCTGCAGTATTTGAAAAGAAGTACTGGACCGCTGTTGGCCAGTCGTTCGGTTGGGAATTTTCAACAGATTATAGAATTGTCATTATGATCATCATCATATCGCGCTGGTAGCACGGATATCCCTGACCCTCTCTCGTCACTCCTCCCTATCGTTCATCGCCCTAGGTAGGTCTTCAGGACAACATCCCGTATTCTCACATAGCTGCTGAATGTATGTTCGTGCTGGTCGTCCTGCTTTTGCACGGTCATGTGTGGGGGTCCATAAGAGTACATCTCTTATGAGTTCGTCCCTGCTTCTCCAGCAGTGTCCTGCATGTCTGGCTCGTCTAACTTGAATAGTTTTCGTGATAGGGGGCAGGTGGCCGTACAGTTGGTGTCTTGTGGGGTGTTGCCGCCAGGACTTGTTTAAGATTGCACGTAGCATTCTTGTGTAATTGCCGTCTAGCTTCTTCTCCAGCCGTTTTGTTAGCGTCCATGTAGTGCAGCCATATAGCAGTATCGATGTGACCGCTGCCTGGAAACCATATTTTATATTTTGCTTATCTTCAGGTTCGGTTGAGTGGAAACTCTTCATTATTTTCATCATCATGCCGGCGTGCTGACAGCACGGATTCTGTTTACTCTTTCTCGCCATCCGTCCTGATCAGCAATCGATCTTGGTAAATCCTTTAGACCGCATCCAGTGTACGCACAGGACTTATGAGTAGAAGGTTTTGCACGTTGGCCAACACTGGTGTATTTATAGAGAAGATTCTATTGGAGAACATTGCTCATGAATTCATCCTTACTACCACAGCAGTACCCAACATGTCTTACTATGATGGTTTGTAAGATGGGGGCTAAGTGGACGTACAACTGCTGTTTTGCAGGTTACTACTTCCAGGATTTGTTCAAAAGAGCACGCAACGTTCTTGTGTAGTTCCCATCTACCTTTTCTCCTGTAATTTTGATAGAGTTCAAGTGGTGCAACCATACATTAAAATTGACATAACTACTGTTTGGAAAAGTCCCGTTTTTATCCGAGTGGTCAGATTACCATTGGGTAGATAACCTGTTAATAGCAGTCCTTGTTTTACCTATGCAAAGTATGTGCTCTCGTCTACTGATTAAAATGTATACTATGTATTTGTGTTAAAGATCTACAGACACCTGAGACATATTAAATTTGTTGGAAGGTGTCGATTTTAAGAAAGAGGCATGTAAAAGATTTCAGCGTTTAATTCTATTGAAATTAAAAATGTCATCCTAATGTGTATTTAATATCCAGTTTTCAAAGAAAATGTCACAGAGAACTTTTGCAGACACCTAATATTCTGTTTAGATCTTTGGTATATCCTATAACATCGGGTTATAAATATTCCTCAGAAACATATGATGGGTTTAAGTTACCCGAGCTAGGGTATTAGGTTTTGCCTGATACATATAATCAAATACTCAATAGATTTTGTATAATATTGGACACCCTTAAAAAAAAAAATAAATACACCAAAAACAATAAAAACAAAATAACAAAAAAACAAAAAAAAAAAAAACAGAGAAAAATCTTAACCATTTTTATTATTACCATAAATTTTAATGAAATTTCATTAAACCCATAGGAAGAGATTATTTTATTTGATTATTATTGTCCAAGTTTCCTTAGTTGTAACGAAAAGTTGATTGGTTGTTTGGATTTTATGGTATATCAACCTTTGTAGGTTATTTGATGCCAAATCCATTTTTATGCAAATAATTAGTTCTATTTCAAACAATTCAGTTTAGCATGCGCACACAGTTTAATTGTCAAAACCTACACAAAAATGGAAATATTAGCGTGTACAATGTACGCATTTTCTTAACCTCTTGGAATAAAATAACTTCAGATGAGTTATTATACCGTTAAAATCAATCAGCCAATCTAAACATTAACTGAATTACAGTTTATTTAAGCGAAATAAATTGAAATATCCTTCGCAAAAATGATTTATTTTATCCGAATACAATAATACATGACTTCAAAGTTTTATTCTATTATTAGCGTGCACAATAATAAACACACACTCTCGAATAGAGATGAAAATACTGAGAGATATACATCGATTTATGGATACACGTGAACCGAATAAACTACATATATATATGTGTGTGTGTGTGTGTGTAGTCATCCACTGACAGACGGTTTTGCTGTATCACAAATCTTGAGTATGGCTAGACATACAAGATACACGGAGGTGGGATCGAAACCCGGCTGACTGTTACGCCAGTCACATATTCTACTTCATAGGCACGAGGAAACTCAGTGTAAGCGAAGGGATTTTAACACATATGCATCTCTTTTTTTTGTTTATATATATATATATATATATATATATACATGAGAATACTGAGATAGTACATATGAAAATACTAATATATATATATATATATATATGTATATATATATATATTGTGTGTGTGTGTGTGTGTGTCTGTCTGTCTGTCTGTGAGAGAGAAAGAGAGAGAGAGAGAGAGAGAGAGAGAGATAGAGAGAGAGAGAGAGAGAGAGAGAGAGAGAGAAATTACGAAGGAATAGAAAAGATTGTTCGGCAAGATAAATATCAGTTGGTTTAAATATTAAATTGTCAAGCAAAATAACAAGAAAAATGTCAAATAAAAAAGTATTTCATCAATCAAAATAATTCATAGTATTAAATAATGATCCATTATTCTTTATATATTCATTCACGAAAGTTAAGTCTCACAGAGTTTTTCTGACAGATTGAAAACTGTCTCTCAAAATACTTTTTTTTACAAAAGACTTAATGAAAAATCCGCGTATGTTATAGAATTTTCTGTTCTAGTAAGTGAAAGAAGTATGATATAACACGAAAAAAAATCAGTTTTACTGATAACATTGTAAGGAAGGCAATTTATGGCACAATCTTGTCAGAAATAAATATTCTTTTGCATGCTAGTCGGTACAATGTAGATACTTCCAGTCATGAAAACAAAACAAAAACAACTTTCCCCTTTTGGGACTTTTAGTACATAAAGATGTCAATATTTGGTATAGCCACCTTTCATGCAAATCACACTTTCCTAGTATTACTTATTAATCTTATTAATATTTCATTATTCTTTCTGGTAAGCATGTGTAAGTGTTTCAAGTGTTTGAACAGAAATGGAGCCTCAGCTCATACTTTACAGCTCAAAATATGCCTCAAATATTCTATAGAAGTAATATCAGGGATTCTTGCAGACTCCAGAAAAGTGTCATAAGTGTTATACTATGGCTCTTAGCGTAACGTTTATCACTGTAGGCAATGGAATCGGTGACCCGAGTTCAAATTCTGGACAAAGCAGCTTGTGTTTCACTTTGCACTAATGCCCTTGAGAAATGCATGACTCCATATACTCTCTCCCCAGCTATGGGTAAATATTAGGACAGACTCAGTTCTTAGTTTCGGTCAAGTAAATAGTTTAGGCGAAAGAAAACATTAAATTCTAACCAGATTTACTCTGCTTAAAAATTGAGTTCGTGTCACATCCTTCCAGTGACGTTGGAGTCAAGTAAATGCATACTCTATAGCTCTTCTCTAACTGTACGTGCTCTATGGAGTCGGTATTGTCGTCTATGATGATGCCAGTGAGTTATCATCAGAACGAAGTACGACGACCTACTCCTAGTACCTTTATCAGTTGATGAACCCTCGTAATATCACAAGACCGAGGTTGCAGCATCTACCCCAGATCTTAAAGACACAGCTAAATGGAACCACTACTTGGATATCAAGTAGATATGCAGTTTTCCCAGCAGGTCACAATCAAGCTTTTCTGTCAGTCGTATTAAATCGTAAGAAATCGACTTTCATCGGACCAATGAACTATCTTTTAAGAGCTGATGTCCCAGTCAAGTCTATGATTGTACCATAAAAAAGGAACCGGTATATTTTCTTAGTGAGAAGAGTGGGCGTCGTATAGGTCAATGGGAAGCAAGACAACCATCTTTTAGACTTCTTTTAATGGTGCCAAGAGATACTATGTTATTGACGTACGAAAAGTCTTGAAGAAAGCGACTAATCAACCTGTGTTATTTTCTGGTTAGTTCCATAAGTCTCTTGTCCTCACTAGCATTAGTTTTCTTAGTTTTCGGGTTGTAGGCTTATCATCTAAATTGACTATTTTCGTGTGGTTTTGAACCAGGCGACTGATTATTGTATGGCTTATATTGAGCTGGCTTCCAATTTTCCTATAGAACAGCTATTGTTATTCATTTCAATAATCTGTCATCGCTGATTGTCACTAATACTTCTCCAGCATTACGATCTTTTTGAATTTAGATTAGAAACGCTGTTTTGTCAAAGTAATCGCACTCTGAAATGATTTCTGAAGACAAAGTTAAATTTTAAATTTGGCATGCATCGGTATACTGTGTATTGGCAACCGTCAGGAGCAATATATAAAGCCTTTCACTTGAGACAAGATAACCATGCCAAAAGCATTATATTTCCTGGAACGCTGACGTCGAAGTGAACGGATGTCCTTTTCGTCACCCCACAAATATGGTAAATTTAAAGTAAATAAGGTAAGTAGTGATTTTTATTTATTTACTTTTCAATCTATCTATCTATCTATATATTCTTTATATCATTTACTTTATTCAAGTAAACTTAGATATAAACCATATATATATTACGAACAAATATTTTATTATTTGATTATTCAAGATATAATGCTGATACTTCTCTAATTGAAAAACAAATGTAACTTACTAACCGGAAATATTTTCCAGTATAACCCAAGCAAGCGAAAATGAACAATATCACATTTAACTTAATCATAAATTCGGTGCAATTGACTGAACTTTACTTATTTGTTTATTTATCTATCTATTTATTCATTTATCTATGAAGAAAATAGAAAAAGAAAAAATCAAAAAGTAATGAATTATTACTTTTATTCATCTATTTTATGCTTGTAATAGACTAGAAATAACTATACCAAATTAGTTTTATTATATTTTTAACTACAATATTCAAATTTATTTTAACTGTAGTTTACGATTACTTAATTATAATCCAAGTATATTTTCTTTTACATGCCATTGATTTTTTAAAGTTAGGTTTCTTGAATCGTAAATAGACGTCTGGAATTCTAACGATTTTTTTTTTCGCATTAATATATCAGTAGTATTAGAAGTGGTTGTAGGATAGTCAAACAGACAAAAAGGCATTGTTTAACAAATAATAATAATAATAATGACAACAAGGAAACAAAAATGGGAAGGAAAACAACTCTATGGCCGCTTTAAGCGTCTAATAAACAACATCTCACACCAGAAAACCTGGACCTAGCTAAGAAAAGGAAACCTTAAGAGAGAAACGGAATCCCTTCTAATAGCAGCACAGGACAACGCCATAAGAACGAATCATATCAAAGTGAGAATAGATAAGACGCAACAAAACAGTAAATGTAGGCTGTGCGGTGACACAGACGAAACGATCAATCACATTATAAGCGAATGCAGCAAATTAGCACAGAAGGAGTACAAGGCAAGACACGACTGGGTCGGCAAGGTAATCCACTGGGAAATGTGCAGGAAATTTCAATTCGACCATACAAACAAATGGTATATTCACAACCCGGCGCCTGTCCTAGAAAATGACTCGCATAAACTCCTATGGGACTTTAACATACAAACGGATCACATAATCCCGGCCAGAAGACCAGACCTCATAATAATCAACAAAAGAAAGAGAATCTGCAAAATTGTTGACTTTGCTGTCCCGGCGAACCACAGAATAAATCTGAAGGAAAGTAAAAAGAAGGATAAGTACCTCGACCTTGCTAGAGAATTGAAAAAGCTGTGGGACATGAAAGTAACGATTGTGCCAATTGTGATTGGTGAGTTAGGCACTGTAACTAAAGGATTATTAAAGGGCCTGGAGGACTTGGAAGTTAGCGGACGGGTGGAGACTATCCAAACGACAGCATTGCTGGGGACGGCCAGAATACTGAGACAAGTCCTGGAGACTTGAGGAGACTTGCTGTCACTCAAACTCCAGTGAAAAACCATCAGCTAATACTGATGTGAAAAACTCTTGAGGAGTAAATAATAATAATAATAATAATAAAAGAGAACTTGTAAAATTGTCGACTTTGCTGTCCCAACTTACCACAATAAAACTGAAAGAATGTGAAAAGAAGCATAAGGGCCTCGACCTTGCTAGGTAATTGAAAAAAAAACAAACTATGGAACATGCAGGTGACAATTATACCAATTGCAATTGGTGCATTTGGAACAGTAGGACTTGGAAGTTGGCGGACGAGGGGAGACCATACAAACTTCTACATTATTGAGAACGGCCAGAATACTGAGAAGTGTCCTGGAGACTTGAGGAGACTTGCTGTCACTCAAACTCCAGTGAAAGACCACCAACTAACGCTGATATGAAAAACTCTAATGATAATAATAATATAATTAATGGACTTCGATTTGTCTTCTTCCACTTCGAATAATAAACTTCGATCCATTTACTTCGACTGCCAGCATTCAGTGATATGTATGTGAATGTATATGTAAACAAGTCATATCATCAAATCCGAGAGGTGAATGTCGGTATCTGGCTACTCTCGATCTAAGGGAGTAAACCCCGACAGAAAATCAGGAGCGGAGCCCCGCAGATTGTCAGCTGGCTTATTCGTCACCTTCCGGCAGATCTTGCATCTCCTTTGGTCTTCAGCTGTCTTGCCCCTGGATCAGGCTCACCGAGACGAGAGAGTGAAGCTGGCTCAGTGCAAACAAAGTCAAGCACAACTCCTCAATCAACCTTTATTCCATCCTATTACCTCAAGTCTTGTGGCAACGAGCGAGCGACGAAACAACAGGTGTGGGTACACTGAAAGTCGTTGCCACAGACTTGCACACAAACGACTTAGGCTAATTGATGGCTCCATACTGACTTCTGCAGTTATAATGTTCGGCAGCCGTCTGAGTGTCTAAGTAGTCCTTTCTAGGACAGCACTGCTCCCCCACCACAGCATTGGGAACGGGTTAGAAAAGGTGCCCCAAACATTGCTTGCTCTACTTCACCCAGGCCGGCTTACAGCAGTCGTCGGGGACCTCTCTCAATTCGATCGAAACAAGAAAGCAAAGAAATTACCTCTGAACATCGCCGTATGGAATGTTCCCACGCTTATTGACCAGGACGACACAGATAGATCTCAAAGACGTACCGCTCTTATTGCTTCTGAACTTGCCAGTAATAAAATTGACATTGTTGCCCTCAGTGAGACCAGGTTGGCAGGCAAGGAAGAGCTTTCTGAGAAGAGCTCTGGCTGTTCTTTTTTCAGGAGCGGACGTGCACCCGATGATAAACGCGAAGCCGGAGTGGTATATACTATCAAGACTTCACTCATAGACAAGTTAGCCTACCTCCTAAGTGACTGAACCCCTGCTCTAAGCGCTGGCATCTGATCGACCTTGTCATTGTGAGATAGAGAGATATACAGGATGTGAGAGTCACAAGGGCCATGTGTGGTGCAGAATTCTGGACGGATCATCGCCTGATTATTTCTAAACTAAGCATCAGAGTCCAGCCTAAAACAAGAACACAGGAAAAAAACGCACTAAAGCAAGTGAACATCACGTTCCAACCAAGCAATCATCATCACGGGAAAAAGTTGGCTATCATCAGCACCTATGTACCCACCATGACCAACACAGTTGAGACAAAAGACAAGTTCTATGAAGACTTTGAATGTGTCATCTCCGATGTTCCTGCTGCAGAAAAGCTCATCATTCTTGGTGACTTTAATGCAAGAGTTGCTCAAGACAGCGCCTCTTGGAAAGAAGTACTGGGTGAACACGGGACCGGAAAATGCAACTGCAACGGCCTAGTGCTTCTTCAGACCTGCGCCAAGGTTAATCTTCTAATCACCAACTCCGTATTCCACCTTCCTACTCGCAACAAGACATCCTGGATGAACCCCGCTCTAAGCACTGGCATCTGATCGACTTTGTCATTGTGAGATAGGGAGATATACAGGATGTGAGAGTCACAAGGGCCATGTGTAGTGCAGAATTCTGGACAGATCATCGCCTGACCATTTCTAAACTAAGTATCAGAGTCCAGCCTAAAACAAAAATACAGAACAAAAACGCACCAAAACGACTGAAAATCACGTTTCAACCAAGAAATCGTTTGTTGAGGCTTTAGGTAGGCAGCTTGATACCATCCTTTTGGAAAGCAAGATGAGGAAGCAGCGTGGACCACTCTCTTGTACACCGTATATAGCACAACTATGGAGTGTTTGGGATCATCTACCAAAAGACAAAGAGACTTGTTTGATGAGATCCATGCAGAGATCATGGACCTCATAGGGAAAAGCGCGCTGCTCACCTGGCGCACCTCCACGATCCTCAGTGTACTACCAAGAAAGACGCTCTAAGGATAATCTATAGCACTATTCAGCTCAAGCTGCACGAAATGCAAGGTTCCTGGCTGAGTGCTAGAGCTTATGACATCCAAGGTTACAGAGACAAGAATGACATGAAAAACTTTTACAGCAATCTGAAGGTGTCTACGGTCCCACCAGTGCCATGCCATCTCCGCTTCTGAGCACAGATGGAACCAAGCTTATATAAGAGAAGAACAAGATCCTGGAGAGTGGGCAGAGCATTTCGATGGTGTACTAAACAGGCCATCATCTATCAACGACAAGGCTATCGATCGAATGATGCAAGTCCCAGTGAACGAGTCATTTGATCTTTCTCCAACCCTGGGAAATTTCAGATAGCTATCCGTCAACCATCCTGCGGCAAAACATCTGGATCTGACTCAATTCCTGCGGAAATCTCTAAGGAGGGTGGATCAAAGCTGATGGGTAACTTTCTGATCTTCATTCAGCCGATATGAGTCAAAGAACATCTACCGCAGGATTTCAAGTATACCTTCATCATCCATATTTACAAACGGAAAGAGAACGGACGGGCATGCGATAATCACAGCGGAATCTCCTTACTTTTAATTTCAGGCAAGATCATAGCCAGAGTCTTCCTGAATCACCTCAACAATCATCTCGAACATAGGCTTATACCAGAGATTGAATGCAGCTTCCGTAAGGAACGTGGAGCTATTTACATGCTGTTTGCTGCAAGACAGCAGAAAGACAAATGTCAGAAACATAACACTGATCTCTACTCGACTTATGTTGATCTGATCCAGGCATTTTACATGGTCAGCAGAGACGGCTTTTGGAGAATCATGGCAAAATATGGCTGCCCCGAAAAACTCATCACTATCGTTAGACAATTTAATGACGGCATGCTCCGTATCCTTTCGCGATCATAAATGGTGTCAAGCAGGGATGTTTCTTGGTTCCCACTTTGTCAGTAGTATATTTTCTGCGATTCTATTCAATGCATTTTGTGGCTCTGATATTGGAATTGACATTTGATACCGCACTGAAGGCTGTCTTCAACCTCAGAAGTCTTCAAGCAAAGATCAAAGTGAAGACTAATATCATCAACGAGTTTCTGTTCGCCAACGACTACATACTGAATGCTACTACCAACGACTAAAGGTGGTAGAAAAGTTCGCCTATCCCCGCAGCACCCTCTCTAAGTCCATCATCATGGATGACGAGGTGAACATCTGAATCGGAAAAGCGAGTGCAGCCTTTGACCGACTCAGCAGGAACGTGTGGAATCGTAAAGGCATCTCGGAGGCAACCAAAATCAAGGTATACCGAGCTGTCGTTTTTACCACCCTCCTTTATTGCTGTGAAACGTAGACTGCTTATCAACGGCACATAAAGACGTCAAACCACTTCCACACGACCTGTCTGAGGAAGATTCTCGGCATCACATAGCAAAACCATATCCCCGACCCCAAAGTTTTAACTCAGGCTTCTCTTCCCAGCATCTACACCATCTTGATGCAATAACAACATCGTTCGACTGGTCATCTTGTCCGCATGAAAGATCAGTCTCTCTAAAAATTGTTCTACGGCGAACTGTCTCAGGGCAAGCGCTCCCAAGAAAAATCGCTTCAAAGACACACTGAAGGTCTCCATGAACTATTTCGGCGTCAACCCTCATTGCTTGGAATATCAGGCACAGGACAGAGACAAATGGCATGAAGTTGTCAGACGAGGAGAAAAAGTCTGTGAAGCAAGAAGGAACGCAGCAACTGAGCTGCGAAGGAAACTTAGAAAAGACACTGCCACATTAGCCACTGCCGCCACCACTCCTTGTTCTTACTGCCCACAGATTGGTCTCATTAGCCATCTGCACACTCACGGATCCCGTTCTCAATCATCAGGCTGGTCGTCATCGATTACGATGGACAAAGAGGGATATCTCCAGGGAATAGTTATCAATTATTGTACTGTCTTTTTTATGCTATCCTTACTGAGCAATACCCTTTTCTTATCCTATTCACCGTTAAGCCTTCCTTATTCTATATAGCTTTTCTTTTCATGAACAAATCCTGGAAACAACACCCTACAAAAGAGCAGCTGTACGGCTACTTACATTCCGTCTTGCAAACTATCCAAGTAAGATTGGCTGTGCTGGAGAAGTAAGGCGAAATTCATATAAGTGAAGTACTCCAATAGATTCCTACAGATGGGTACACCAACGGTGGCCGACCAGCAAAAGCTTTCATTTATCAGTTCTGTGAGGACACTGGGTGCCATCAAAAGAATTTGCCATGAGTGATGGCCAATAGTAATAGATGACGAGAGAGTCGAGTTTGTTTGTTTGGGTTTAATAGCATATCATCTTTTGTATGTTATTTAATGCTAAATCCATTTTTATACAAATAAACAGTTCTCTTTCAAACAATTCATTTTAGCATAAGCACAGTTTAACTATCAAAAACATTTCTACTTCAAGCAATTCAGTTTAGTCAAACAGTTTTATTTAGTTTAGTATAAGTATAGTTTTTGTTTACACACAATTAAATGTCAAGACAATTCTATTTCCAACAAATCAGTTAAGCATAAGTACAGTTTCAATGTAAAAAGTTCTATTTCATACAATTCCGTTAAGGTTACAAAAACAGTTTTAGTTTAAACAATTCAGTTTAGCAGAAGTACGGAGTTTAAAGGAAATGCGCAGTTTAAATGTCAAAAAGCATTTCAGTTTAGTATAAGTACGCTGTTTAGTTCTGTTTGATCCATAGATAGGACCTTATCAGAAGCTGCCCCTCCGAGGTAGAGTGGACCATGAGATCAATGCCAATGAAGGGGTGCTCCGCATTTCCCATAGTCCTAGCATCTCTGGAACCTTACCATCAGATTGTTTAGTGTCATAAATAGGACACTCATTGGCGGGTGGGATCTTATCCCTCTGCTGAGAAGCAGTTGGTGTATTCTTCAGCCCAAGCCGACTGGGCAAGCGAATCCGTACTGTCATTTAATTTTGACGATGATGAGGATGTTTATAGTACATTTATTAAAAAAAAACTAATGGTGAGCAATGAGATTTAACATCTCTAAAAGCTTTATAGCTGTGTCCTTTTGCCAATCTTGGTTAAAATAAGTTACGGACATTGCAGTACAATGTATATGAAATTTGTCTCACAGAGTATTATTTTGAGTGATGTGTCCAATCCACGTTGGGTGTCCTACGGCATTGTTAAGCTAAGCGACTATATATACGAAACCTACCCAAGATCTATGGCCAGTGAGTTCCAATAGAAGTCTAATTCGTAAGTAGAATGGTTTCGATTCTCAATATCTACCTCACTAGTGAGCCCTTGTGGCAGACTTAACTAAAATTAACTTCATACGTACTTTGGACATTGGCAATTGCAAACTAGTCTTCTGGACCAATGATAGAATACGTTCTGACGTCAGAGAATGTCTCATCATCGTGTTCCTGTGCTTGGCTGCCATATATTTGCTTCCATTAACACATTTTTGTTTCTTGTTCGGTACAATGTATTTTTCTTCAAGACTTTGCAATGAAAATAATGATAGTATCTGTCATCAGAATTACGTTGTACATTTTCAGAATTTGCCAGTGAGATAAAAAAATAATCAAGAATAATATTAAAATTCGAAGTATATTTAAAAAAAAATAAATATAAAAAAAAAAACGTCGGAGAAATCGAACATGTATCCTTTTCATCATCTTTAATGCCTACACATTTTCAAAGCGTGAAAAAATGTTGGGAAAAAATCTTTTTTTCCAACAATGTTCACAAAATATTCACGAATTTGTGATTCATAAGCACCAAGAAGTAGAGAGTTTCAAATCAAAGAAAACTGGTCCGAAGGAAATAAATTGGATTCGAGAAATTAAAAATCAAAACACACCAAAAAAGAGTAATACATTTGAGAAAAAAAAAATTAGTAAAAGGTCAAATAATCAAAATTAAAATTCTGAAAACTCTTATACCACAATCAATTCAATCTAACTTAAATGAATTAAGTAAAAAAAAAAATCAAATTAATTCCATTTGAGACTTAAAGTAAAAAACAAAAAACCAAAACAACAGCAACAACCAAAAACTAAAAACAAAGTAAGTTAAGAAGAGCAATTTTTAGTTTACCATGTAAAATGTTTTTGGGGGTGTCCTCGTGGTGTAATGGTTAAAGCGATAAACTGCGGAATCGTAGTACGCGAGTTCGTACTCCAGTCGCGCTATTACGTTCACTTTCGGGCAAATACCCTTGGGAAAGGTATGAACCCCCTTATTCTCCCTCCAGCTATGGGTAAATAGTAGGACAGACTAGGTTCTTTAGCCTTGGTGAGGCAACTAGTCTAGGAGAAGGAAAACTCTGAATTCAAACCTGTTAAACTCCGCTTAAAAAATTGACCTTGTGTCATATCCTGCCCGAGCGGAGGGGTTGGTACCATGGTTGGTACCATGTAAACTGTTATGTCACATCTTTTACGCCTGGCTTTAAAAATACACTACCGTTCGATTTCATTATCTCTTATATACTCATCTGACACAAGGCAAATATTATGTGACTACGAACCTAAACTGAAGTTTACACCCTGTCACTGGAGATTAGAATACGCTGACTGCGTCTCCTGCAGAAGGGTAAGTCGCCTAGCCCCGCTAAAAAAAGCAGTCTATAGGACATAACACTCAACTGCTTCTCCATTTCAGAGTAGAGTACCACTTAATTGCCATTACTCCAATGTCCACTCTGAAATGGAGTGCCTATTAGTTAAATAGATCTGTTTAAAAATTATTCGTATTAAATAGGAACACTTGATGCCATATAACTGTAAATACCTTTGTTTTAAAATTAAGAATTGTTATTTGCAATTATCTGTGTTTAATTAGGATTATCATTCGTTACTTGAAATCATATATCTGTGTGCAAACAAATGACTACCATTAAGAGTAGAAATAATTACTTGAAACGGTATAATTATTAGTATTAAATAAGAATACTTAAAAGAATACATCTGTGTGCAAATTATTCGTATTAGATTGGAATACTTGATATACAAAACTCTTAAGAAACAATTATACAAAAATCCAAATACAAATGTACAATGAACACGATTCCCTAACATCTAAGCATAAAATAACAGTTTGACATGTTGTTAAAATTAATCAAAAAATAAACCGAAGTTAATTCTCAAAACGGACAGACATTTCTTTAATCTGCTTTTCTTGTTCACTTGTATTTTTTCTTCGGCATATGACATATCAACAAATTACAAAAAGAACTCATTGTTGATATGAATCTTCTATCAGAGAAAAAGAATTATAATATTAGAATGAGCCAAAAGTTATGTGATATTTTGATTGGTGTAAGTTTGCGGTGCATATATCACATGACCGAAAGAGTTCAAGCCATGAAAGGTACCCGCTCTGTTAGGCTGTATCATGGTAATTGGTGCATTGCCGCATTTCATGGGTAATTCGAAAGTTATCCAGATGAACGTGCAGTATATTCTAATGTGGGTATTTAGACTTTACGAGTTCGAACCCGAGCAAAAAAGGGCGCAAAAGCAAGCAAAAAACATTTGGTGTGTAAAGATGAAGGCGTAGATGATCACACCACCGTGATCGCTAAACTGAATTGTTTGATATAGTACTGTTTTGACATTTAACTATGTGTAAATAAACTCAGTTCTAATACTGAACTGAATTGGTTGAATTAGAACAGTTTGAATAAACTGAATAGCCTGAAATAGAAATGTTTTTGACTATTAAACTGTGTACTTATGCTAAACTGAATTATTTGAAGTAGAACTGATTATTCGTATAAAATGGATTTGGTGTTAAATAACTTACAAAGGTTGATATGCCATAAAACCCAACCAACCAACCAACCCCCTCCTCTTTCATTAGTATTACAGAACAGCAGAAAATAATGACACAAGAACATTGAATTGCATGCATCTCTCGGTCAGATTTGATTGTCCTTATGAAATGTTCCTTAAATTCTACTCTGTTATCGATTTAATGTGTTTCCTTTTTAAATTGCAACACAAACAAATAATCGAACAATCTAAAAACTGACACCTGCAAAATTTATTAAAGTGTGAAAATGCAAATTCTCAAATGCAAAAACCTCTCACTTGTATGTTGGTATCAGATAAAACTAATTCTGCTATAGATTTAAATTGTAGAACACCTGGTGATTGAGCCATTCATCCTGACGTGATTAATTTAGACAAACAGTAATTTTTGTCTTGGATATTAATTTCACTTGATTGGACATTGAAGTCTTCGACGCAATGAATGTTTCAGTTGTTGAGAAGGTTTTAAATTCAATTTGTTTTGTATCTGCTCCAGAAATTAGAATGTTAAGGGTCGCTATCGATTCGGTAAACATTTTAGTTTTCTGATGAGTTGATTGTTGAACAGTACGCCTCTTTGAGATTACTTTGTTATAAAAGGACAAGTAATTACTTCAGTCTAAGATGATTTTCCATCACACAAAAGACACGTATTTATTCTTAATGATAAAAAGAAATATGATCATTTAATTATCAAAAAATGATAATGAAAATAAACGATATCATAACTTCTGGTTGAAAAATTATACTCTTATACAATTTCTCATCAAGACGTATCGACAGCACAAATCCCTTTGACTCTCTTTCGCGCTATTCGTCCCTCTCAGCCATCGCCCTTGGTAAGTTCTCTATATGGCACCCAGTGTCAACACAGAACTGATGAACATAGGTTTTTGCTGATCGGCTAACACTGTTGTGTCTATGTGTAAGGGTCTATAGGAAAATATCGCTGATGAGTTCGTCCTTACTTTCCTGGCAATGCCTCAGCCCAGTCGGCTGTAGAATACACCAACTGCATCTCTGCAGAGGGATAAGACCCTACAACGAGTGTCCTGGAGATGACATTAAACAATCTAATGGTGAGGTTCCAGTAATGCCGGAGCTTTGAAGAATGCGGAGTACCCTTTCATTGTCATCGCTCCTAGGTCTACTGTTACCCGAAATGGTAGCACCAAATAGGGTCCTATCTGTGGGTCGAATAGAACTATTTGACATTTAAACTGTGAAAGCAAATGACTTAGGATAAATTGAATTGTTTGAAATAGAACTGTTTGTTCATTTAACTGTGTGTAAACAAATTACTGATATTTAATTGAATTGTTGGTGATACATACCAATACTTGGCACCATTAAACTTTGACATATGCTAAATTGAATAATTAGAAATAGAACTGATCATTTGATTGTGTTTGTCTACAAAATGCGTTTACAAATCATTTATATTTAATATATATGTAAAAACAGGATTTGGTATTAAATAACAAACAATGGTCGATATGTTATAAAATCAAGACAAACCAAAGCGAATCAAGCAATGTCCAGCATGTCTGGCTAATCTTTCTGGGATAGTTTTCAAGATGGGAAGTAAGTGGTCGTACAGATGCTGTTTTGTAGGCTGCTGCTTCCAGGATTTGTTCAAAAGAGCACGTAGCATCCTTTTGTCGTTCACATATAGCTTTTTTCTACAAGCATTTCGTTTGATTCCATGTGTTGTAACCATACAGTAGCACTGACACAGCTACTACTTGGAATAATTAGAAAGACAAAATCGGATAAAACTCATATTGGACAATAAAATATTATCACTTCTTGCCTTGATTTTTCATTTATAAATAATTCAAGTAAAATTATTCCGTAACTGAATAAATTTCCTGAACACAATGCTGACTAGTTCATAAAACTTCTCGGCTAACAGGATTTGTTTGTTACTGCCTATTTCTCTCCCAAATAATATGCGACAGTTTTTATTAGATTATATGGTATCAGCAGAAAGAAGAAATCTTTGACAGGTAGAGAGAAATAGATTCAGGTTTTCTCCAAGATTTTTATGCAAAGAGAACACAAACTACCCATGTCTCAATTTGAACTTGCTAATTAGAAATAATTCCCCACTGGTAAGCATAGTATTAGAATATGCTATGTGAACAATCGTTACTTTGAATTGCGGAGAAGATTCAATATATGTAAGGTTAAGATAATATCAATGTTTTCTTTCCAAAATCTTACAAATTTCAGATTTACAAACGCGGAGACAAAAAATGTTTACATAAAATCCCATGCAGTTGTCGTAAAGAAGACAAGGAAGAAATAAACTAATAAAAAATATTCCATGATATTTAATTTTTTTCTTAATCCAGACTATTGTTTTTAAAAGATAAAACCTAGATCCCTTTCGTTCGGTCAGGCTATAAGCAATTCTGACCAGGAGGAAAGCGGTGCAGGTAGCTGATTAAAATTGGCATATTAGCCATATAAGGAGTTGTATACATTTAAATGGTAGATATTCCTTATAATAAAGTCCCGATTAGTGTGAGTGAGTCGGACCCACTCTCTGAAAGTAACGTTATCGCGGTCTTATATACACGTAAATAAGAAACAACTGACCAACCATTATCTTCCAACAGCAATATTTTCTTGTACCAGTAAATATTCATGTATTGAAAAAAAGATTGTTGCTGGACTCAGAAAATAAGACTACAGTATCAAAGTCTTTCAAACTACCTATTTGCATTTTTATCGAGTACGCTTAGTAGCGTAAGGCCCTTAATATTAACCCAATTGTCTGGGGTTGAAGGATACACCGACTCCATCTCTGCAGAGAGGTAAGACCCCCGCAAACGAGTGTCCTTGATATGGTATTAAACAATCTAATTGTGACACCCCAGTCCCGGGGTCTCGGGAATGTGGAGTGCTCCTTCATTGCCATTGGTCCCAGGTCAACTCTTACCCGGAGTGGAAGCACCTGATAGGGTCCTATCTATGGGTTTAGTAGAACTGTTTGATATTTAAACTGTGTGCAAACAAATGACTGATGTTAAACTGTAAGTTTTAAATAGTAATACTTGAAACCATTACACTATGTGCTAACAAAGGGTTAATAGTAATTGGAATAATTCGTATTTGATAGAAATACTTTAAACCATTAAATTGTGTGCAAAAGAGCTCAGGCTTGTTTTAAAATGTTTAAAAAATGTGTTTACAAATCATATATATTTTATGCATACATATATATATATATATATATATATATATATATATATATATATATATATATATATATATATATATAAAGAGGACTTGGAATTAAATAAACTACAATAGTTGATATGCCATAAAAACCCATCAAAACAAACCCTAAATAATATTCAGTTATTTTTAGCTACACCCTAAGTCATAACGTTTAAAAAATAAACCTATTTGATAAAATCTAAATCTCTTTTTGAGAATTGTATTCTTATTGACATTCATATTTCTCCAACAGAAATATTATTCTGAAAATGACTTGAAAAACGCTACATATAAAGTTTTGTCAAATTTTTAGATTCTCAGCTAATCTTTTTTAGATTCTAATGCATATGCTACGCTTTTTCCAACATAGGAACTGTGGAATTCAACAGAAACATATGGAACTACATACTTTTAGATGGAAACTATAATCGTCACCGAAAAATACATTATTTAATTAACCGTAAAAAGTGTATTTAGAATTAAAGATTATTAACTATCATTATTATTATTTCTTATTTAACAAGATCAATAATAAAAATATGTACCTGCACACTTGGTTCACAATTATCTTAAATTTATAAAAAACACTAAACACGAATATTATAACATAAAATAGATAAAAACAATATTAATGCTTGTAGAGGTAGAACAGAATGATCTGCCCCTGAAAACACACACACACACACACACACACACACACACACACACACACACACATATATATATATATATATATATATATATATATATGTATATATATATAAAGAGGAAAAGGAGGCGGGCATTTGCATTCTATTCCAGACATTGACACGAGACGTCGTCATGTCTCTTTTATTCTATAATGCCACGGGAAAATTAAATAATCTTAAGTCATATGGATATATATCAAATAGCTATTTTATTTTTTAATTGGTTTCAGATTAATATACTCTTGTTTATTTCGTTTTTTGATTATAGTAATATCAACATATTGTACAGGTACAGATTTTTTACATCCTGGTTCCAATATAAATGAAGAAAAATACAATAATGGTTCGTAACATTTTTGTTTACTGTCATTTTTATCTCTGACCTCAGAATGTTATTCACTGTAAGTTTTTGACGACTACAACACATCATTTGCAGAAAACATCTCCTGGTTCTACTTGGCCAGTAGACTTTTAAGTGTCTCAGAATCTGAAAACATCATCAACATAACCCCAGAGAAATTATCCAAACGCGACAAACTGAATAATAAAATATCAAGAAACGTATTAATATCGTCACCCGCCCACAAAATTGACAGGAATCTTAGAAAAATTAAATATCGTCCAAATAAAAACAAAGCAAGAACCAAGCATTCAATTATAACTCTCTTTTTTTTTCTCTCTCTGTCAGTCAGTCTTTCTGTCTCTCTTTCTCTCTCTCTCACACACGCACATACACACAGACAACCATTAATACGAGAGTGTGTGCATATAAAATCACTGACCAACCTCTCTCTCCATACAATTATATTTTCTTGCCGACAGCAATTAGTCATGGTTGGAAAAAATATGTTCCCAACCGCTGCAGAAAATAAAACAAGAGCTGCAATGATTTTTTTCTTTTTTTGTATCTTTTTATTATAAAAGAAGGTAAAGAAAACTTATAAGCATTTTTACAACGTTTTCGCGTATAGTTCATTTTTTTTTCTTCGGTCGTGAATATGAACCCTGAGTAATATTTGGGTGATTTTGACGAATACAAAAAATATCTTGCAGAAGATAATTCACAGGCGTCACATCATGGTGTATAGTTAACAAGCTAGTCTCGTAAATTCATTGCTATTGAGTAATAAGTTCCATCCTCACTGTATTTGACGTGAGCGCTACCAAACGGGCGACTGCAGTACAAGGCCTTTTTAAGGTGGGTTTGAGCGCAGTTTCTTCGTCCAGACATGCCCGGCGGCTCCGAAAATACGTCGTCCTTTCCCTAAAAATGGGGCGTCTTAGATGCCACGCGATAAACCTAGCCCCTCAAGGGTGGGTTAGAGTTTGGGGATGGCCTCCCGAGGTTCGAGGGGAGCCGGTCTCAGTGCTCGTGACATGGATGCCGGCTTCCTGATATCCATGTCAGGCAGCTTAGACTAACGTAGCAAGACCACGCGACCAATCCCCACGAACTGATCTGTGCAGAGATCAATACGGCTGGCGTGTGACCCGAAGTTCCATCCTTGCTGGTTGCTCCATATTTGCTGCATTGTATTAAGTCGAATCGATATTTGGGAGACTAACGTAGAATAATGGTCAGCAATGACTGAGCATTGTTAGTGAATTTGATTCTCATCGGGTACTTTATATATTCGCCCCTTTCTCCCAAATAAGCTAAACATCATAAATAACTCTACAAGCTTCTCTTCAACCAGAGATACAAATTTACCAACAGATTTTGAATCCTTTAGCAGTCAGATACTTTTTTCAATCCTTATAGACTGAGCGAATCATTTTCAGAAAATTTGCCAAATAGAAAGTTCAAACAAGTCAATCAGAACAAATAAACAATCAAACAAAACACAATAATTTCATTAGCAATTGTTGGTCGCAGTACAATAAAGCACTTTTAATTACATTTTTCAAAATAGAGCGTATGTTCAAATAAGTCAATATATATATATATATATATATATATATATAATCTTTAGTGTTATACATATTCTATAATTCTGACAGTGTGAAGAAAACAGATGATACAACTAGGGAAAAAAAATTACTCAAACTGATATCTGCGAAAAAAAAAAATTCCATAAAGAAAAGAAACGACAAGAACATTCGTACTGCTTAAAAATAATCAACTAATACCACAATCTCTAGTCAAAAGAGGAACACCAACAAAAACACCTTAAGCTGAAACTTAAGAGTGCTTAGTACACTAAGTATAATGAAATATGAATACCTACAGAGCTAGAAGTAATCTACCTAGACTGTTAGAGTTCTGATGATCCAGCTCGGTGAAACCTGGCTCAGGAGGTATTCGTATATATATATATATATATACGAATATATGTTGATGTCTGTCTTAATTTTTGTGGTTTTTAAAGGTATTTTTTGCGTGCAGTCATATGAAAATCAAGTATTCCTATCTAATACAAATAATTTGTACACAGTTGTATGGTTTCAAGTATTCCTATCTAATAATTATAATTATATGGTTTCGAGACACTATTTCTATCTTATAATCCTATTTACCAACCCCTCCGCTCGGGCAGGATATGACACAAGGTCAATTTTGTAGGGGAGTTTAACAGGTTTTAATTCAGAGTTTTCCTTCTCCTAGACTAGTTGCCTAACCAAGGCTGAAGAACCTAGTCTGTCCTATTATTTACCCATAGCTGGAGGGAGAATAATTGGATTCATACCTTTCCCAAGGGTATTAGTGCTATGTGAAATGCAATCAGTCTCGTCCAGGATTTGAACTCGTGTCGCCGTGTTCATTTCTATCTTATAATAGTCATTTAATAATAATCAAAGTTGCTGGGTTTCAAGTTATTGATAGTAAAAGTAAAAGTAAAGTTAGCGATTTTAGTCGAGGGTGACCCGAAGGCTCCCTTTTCAATAGCTACTTCAAGTGCTACTTCACCGACGCTACTCCTTTCCCTGGATTGCTCTACTTTACCCTAATCCGTACCTTATAATGCTGAGTGTTAAGCAAGGCGGCATCAAGTAGCATTTTTTGAGTCTTTGGTATGACTCGACCTGGGATTGAACCCCGGTCTTCCAGACCATTGGCGAACACCCTACTCATTAGGCCAAGTAACTATTGTTAATACAAATGAATTAAAGTTATATGGCATCAAGTATTCCTATCGAATACGAATAATTTTGTTAGTGGTACTTCGGTAGTTACATGATTTGTGTATCAAGTATTTCTATATAATACAAATAATTTGTTCACAGTGGTATAGTTTCATGTATTCCTATCAAATACAAATGATTTTCAAATAGATCTATTTGATTGATTGATGGCACTTTAACAGGTACTACCACTCTGAACCAGAGTGGGACCCGGGAGTGAAAATAATAAAGAAATATTATACACTTTCCAGATCTAGCGATCTGGAGCCTCAAGACCAGATGCAGTTTGGCGTTATAACAAGGACATTTTTCTGGATAGCAGACAATATTTTTTCCAGTATTTTTCAATGTTTGATTGGTTGCAGGCAAGTTTCTTGTCTGAAAGAATTCGAAGAGAGCAGAAATCTAATATCGAAAATTAGGAAATAAAACTTACTTTTTTTCCTGTCTGAAATTCTGAGGTGAAGAATTATTATTATCATTATTATTATATACATCGCTATTTGATGTCACATTAATTTCTTTAGTGGTTTTGGGCAATTAGCCTTTGATTTTTGTCAGTTGAATGCAAGATATATTGAGTTTTTTTTCAAGGACGTCTCAAGGGAGAACAGTGGCAAGCAAATTACTCTCGCAGACTATCAGTGATCAAGTGGACTCAGTTGTCACTGGGAGATTATCCCTTGTGGTCTTGTACCTAACCAACCTAAATAAATACAGATAAGTCCAATCTCAGTTTGTATGGTGATCTCCCTTTTATATCTGTTGATCTTGTATAAAAATCGACTCTTGATTTTAAATCAATAAATAATTTTCAGACTAAAACTTGCAAAGAATGACACCTTATAGAATATAAAATGGATTCGCAAAACATTTTTAACATCTCCTTTTGATCTCCAAACTGTATCATCGTTGTCAGTGCGGCTTAGAATACTCTGGCAGTATCTCTTACAGAGGTGTAAGACTTCCACCAAAAGAGGCGTCCTGCATATGTCATTAACTACATCTGGCGGGGAGACTCCAGGTCTGGAGATCTGGAGAGTATAGAGTGCTTCTTCATTGCCATTACTCCTAGGTCCAGTCTGTCGTGGAGCAGTTGTAACTGTTAAGAGTTCCATCTATGGATCAATTAGATCTGTTTGAAAATTATTTGTAATTGATAGAAATACATGAAACTATATAATTTTAAGCAAATCATTTGTTTTAGATATAAAAACATGAAGCCCAACAATTGTGCGTAAATTATTTGTCTTAGATAGAAATGTTTGGTATATAATTGTGCGCAAAGAAACAACAGCAAAAAATCTAAATAAAGACATTCAATATATACAATTCCAGAAACTGTAGGCATAAAATAACTCTAGATGGGTTGAATGCCATTAAAATCAATCAATCAATCTACCAATATGAATTGAAAAACATAAAAGATGATTTCCAGTGTAAATTAAAGGTCTGACAATACAACATATTTTAGACAATTTATTTTCCCTTTCGTCTTCAGCTTCCAAGCGTTCTTACACAAACCCATAATAAAAGTCAGACTACCAAATCAAGAAAATATGATACAAAGCTTCATATATAACATACCACTCCGCTGTATCTAGGAATAAAAATGGGAAAACGAATACTTTTCCAAGTTTCCGATTTTTCTTATCACTGATGCAATCGTGATAGTACCAATAAAACTTGGCATTGTAGTTTTGATAATGGCTAAAAGTTTTCGTAATGAAAAGACTTTCACGAAACAGTAATGTAACTTTTATTGAAATTGACAACTTAAACTTTTATTAACGTTGACATCAATAATTTTAACCGGAAATAGAATTGCATAACACAAATATTTGAGAAAGACTTCACGGAGAGCGATACGTAAGTTAATACAATATTGGTAAATTGCAAGAAATGCTACTTAGTCAATAGCCAGCATTGAGCATTTGAATAAAAATAAAATTGAGCCGGAAGGTATCGAGTTGATGTGCCAGTCGTAACGACGTGGAAGATGAAAACCCGAGAGAATTGCTTTTGACGCCGTTAAGTAAAATTCCTCCTATTATTTCGCTTCTTCGGATTATTTGCAGGAATCGAATAAATTTAAGAGCAATTCCCAATTTAAGTTTATTCACGAGTTTGGTTGAAATATTGGTTAAATTGGGTACTGATATAACGGACTGGCAAAGAGACAAAAAAACACTTCATGAAGAAACAGTAAGATAGGTTGATATATGAATACGGTGAAAATAAATATAAACATAAGCATATTGATTTTGAGAGACATGAATAAACTGAAACAGATAGATAGATAGACAGAAAGGAGCTGACTGCGATAGAAATGGAGAGAGAGAGAGAGAGAGAGAGAGAGAGAGAGAGAAATCTGTTATATATTGAAGACTACATGAAAATGCACCATCATGTATGGAGAAATGTTTTGTTTCTTCATGAGGCCATTTTGTCTTGTGTTCACACGAATCGAAACTAAGGGAATTTTACTTAAATGACAATTCCCAAGAAGTTTATTTTGTTGGAAGCGTTTATTATTGGTCAGGATGCATTGGTTAGTGTGTTTGTTGTTTAAAATATTTAATATGTTAGTGCCGGTATTGAATGGTATTTTATTGATGTTAGGATGTTATTTTTTTCTACTGATGGTTTCAAGGATTTCTAGCTTTTGTTGTTGTTGTTATCTATACATATAATTATATAACACTGGATAGGATGGAAAGCGCTTGGGAGAAGAACTTTGGGCAAATCCTATATTAACTGGAGCCCGCGACAAATAAACTAGCCAGAAGGCTAAATAAAAAACAAAATAAAATAAAGTAGTAAATTTCTAAAGTCTTTAACCAAACTTATCGAAACAATAATTTAGCTCGCAAATATACAATATATGGTGTCTCAATATACATGGGACTCATGTGACTGCTGATAACGCTACTAATAATAATGTTGTGCTATTTTTTCAGATTTGAAAATAGTATACAATAACAACTCGATCACAATGCCTTGGATAAGAGAGGAAAAATATTTTGCGTCTCTACTTATTTGGAGACAAAATCATTTAAAACTGTCTCAAAATAGATATGAAAATGATTTATTAATGAGAAAAGAAACTAAAAAAAAAAAAGATTGCATGTCCGGGAAGCTGATATAATCATAATTAAAAAATAACACTAAGTTGACAACACTAGCTCAAAGGAGGCATTTTGTACAGTACGTGTACCAGATAACCGGCATTGTGCTTGTCTATGAAATAAATCATTATCATATTAATAGTTAGTATCTATTTTGAGACATCCTGTATATATTTTCAAAATTGTTTTCCAAATCATTCTAAGGATCGTAGTATCCTCGAGTGAAACTCTGTGTCACAATGTAAAGAATTGGGAATTTATATTTTAATATCTTAGTTCCTATAACGGTTCTATCTTTATGCATTCAGTACTTTTTACTGTTAGGATTATTTTTATTATCATTTTCATTTAATTTAAGAAAAAAAAAAACAAAACACTATTAATTGAAAACGTGTTCATAGCTGAGCAAGTGATGATACCTAGACATCTAGACTGTTATCTAGATGTTCCGACGAGTCAACTAATTCTAAAATTCACTGAAATAACTTTGTTGATTGCTAATTGATTGATTTGAAAAAAAAATCGTCATCATTGTTCGTTTCTGTTTTGATACTTTAAACACATCACACACACACACACACACACACACATATATATATATATTTACAGAAAGTATGTGTGTGTGTGTGTGTGTGTGTGAGAGAGAGAGAGAGAGAGAGAGAGAGAGAGAGACAGACAGACAGACAGACAGACAGACAGAGACAGAGATATGTGCCGTTACCGGTGCCAAATCAAAAGCTGTAACACAATACAAATGCAAAACAGTTCTGTTTCAGGATACGAAAGTTTATTGCTACTACTATTTTTCCAGAAGTCGCCGAAAAGAGAGAGAGATAAAGAGAAGGAATTACTTCATCGCATTAGTTATACAGATAGAATAAGGAGAGAGTAGTTGGTCCTTTTCATACTGACCGGCCACCGGTGCACGTACGCCGTCGCCAGCAGCTCACTCTTACCGGGGCGTCTCTTTTCCGTCTGCCCCGCCTAATTCTGGTCATTCTGACCGCCGTTTAACTGTCCGTATCTTTGAAATCTGATACGTTTTTTTTAAATTATTCTCTAACTAATCTTTTAAACACACGTAATCACTAAAACTTTTTAGTGACACGTCATATCAGTTAATTATTTATCTTTGATATTTTGTTTACACGGGCTCTGATCTTTTCAAATCGAAAAATGCAACTACGAAGTGAAAGTTCAACCAGAAAATTAAATATTACTAAAATAGATAAGTTAAAATCCCTATTCTACACACACACACACACAAACACACACACACACACAGAGAGAGAGAGAGAGAGAGAGAGAGAGAGAGAGAGAAAGAGAGAGAAGAAAATCATATATATCTATTTTAGAATAGTGTAGAATTAAATTGGTTTGGTTTGATTTGGTTTTATGGCATATCAACCTTTGTTGGTCATTTAATGCCAAATCCTGTTTTTATGTGCATATTAGATATGTGGTTTGTAAACGCATTTTGTTGATACAGATAGTTAAACGATCCAACAGTTCTATTTCTAACAATTCAATTTAGCTCTTGCCGTTTATTTGCACTCAGTTTCAATGTCTAGCAGTTTTATTTGACCCATTGATATGATCATATCAGGTGCTATCACTCCAGACCAAAGTGGATCTGAGAGCAATGGCAACGAAGGAGTACTCTGCATTTTCCCAAATTCCAGTATTACTGGAACCTCACCATCAAATTGCCCCGGGACTAGGATCTCACTATTAGATTGTTTAATGTCATATCCAGGACACTCGTTGGAGGAGTCTTACCTCTTTTCATAGATGCAGTCGATGTATTCTACAGCCCCAATCAACTGGGCTAGTAGAATTAGAGTCAACAGCGCTTGGAGACCGTCAGTTTTTTGTATATGCGATCATCGGTCCGAGAAACTGACAATTACAAAACCCCCTTGATTCTCTGATTTCTTTGCGATGACGACTGTATTATGAAAGATTCCATTTGTCAGGAAACATTATTCGACGCCGATTGAAGCAAATTGAACAATTTCTACATCTACCAACACATCTACATGGGATGAGAATTTCAGAAAATCCAACTCTGTGTCAGAATTAGCTGTTGTGAGGAGGAGGAGGAAGAGGACGATGAAGTTGACAGAATTTGTTCAAAAGATTAATATTAATGCGACGAATCCAAAGACAAAATCTGATTTCAATATTTATTTGTTTTTTATATTTCTTGTATTATTATTTATATTTGGTCAAAATTTTTCTTAAGCTGACGCAGAATAAATTTGTAAAAGAAATTATAATTTATTATCTTTAACTTTCATACTTTTAGAATTTTTGATTTTTATTTAGCTTTTGTTTCAATCAAATTTCATGGAAATAATGATGGTCAGGCCAGTTAAATAAGTTGTATTAATTATTTTAGTTTAGTGTGATTTTTATTTGACTTTATTTGACGAAAAGTTATATTTGAAAATTTTCCAGTGTTACTATTGCAATGTAGGTTAACTGTAATTCCGTACTAGACTCCAGTCAGATGTCAGCTTTCAACAGAGAGAGAGAGAGAGAGAGAGAGAGAGAGAGAGAGAGAGAGAGAGAGAGAGAGAGAGAGAGAGAGATTAGTTCGGTTTCTTTGTTTTAATGGCATATCAACCTTCCTGGGTCATTTAATGCCAAAGCCATCCTTGTAGAAGTACAGAAATGGTACTAATTAAACCATAGCTAGGAGGATAAGGAGGTTCATGCCTTTCCCAAATACATTAGTCCGAAAATAAACGTAATAGCGTGACAAGAGTTCTTGCTAACTACAATCCCAGAGAGAGAGAGAGAGAGAGAGAGAGAGAGAGAGAGAGAGAGAGAGAGAGAGAGAGATTAATGGGAAATATGACATTGTATTTTTGATCCTATTAATGATAATAAAAATATGCGATTTTATAATATCACCATTGTATAGCGGTATTTTGTTTGTTAGTAATGCTTACGTTATTTCCTCACAGCTGAAAATGTCTTTCTTCCTTATTTTCAGTTCACATGTTAAACAAAAAGATAGAGAGCAAAAGCTTGCTAAAACAAACTGTTCGTTAAAAAAATTCAAAATTAGATTATCAAGTCATCAAATTGCTCTATTAATCCATGATGTTAATATGACAATTTTCATTCAGAGCACAGTAAATAGTGTTTGTTGCTTTATTTAATTTGATTATTACATTTTTTTTCTCGACAATAAGTTAATTAGAGAAGTGCACAGAATCTAGATGAGGGTGCGACAATTTTATGGAGACAAAAATAATTGTAGGAATTAATTTCAAGCAATATAAGAGGTTATAATTAACGCCAGAACATTCACTTTTATATTATTATCATTATATTACTCCCAGTGAGTTTTCCACTGTAGTCTGAGTGACAGCAAGTCTCTCAGGTCCCCAGGACTTTTCTCAGTATTCTAGTCGTTCTTAGTAATGCTATAGTTTGGGTGGTCTTTGTACTCCCATTACCAACTCTTCCAACTCCTTACTAAGCTCCTAGGGATCCTTCTAAGTTCGCTAATTACAATTGGTATCACTTTCCACAGCTTTTTTAGTTCTCTGGCGAGGTCAAAGTAATTGTCCTTTTTTTTTAGTTTTTTTTCACTCAGTGGACTACCGAGACAGCAAAGTTCACTATTCGGCAAGTTGTCTATTTTCTCTTAATTATCACTAAGTCTGGTCTTCTGGTCGGATTTAGGTAATCAGTTTGTATCTCAAATCCAAGTGGATTTTATGCATCTCATACTCTAGGGCAGATTCTGAGTTGTGCATAAACCACTTTTTCGCAAGGTCCAATTCCGTTTTCTTGCACAATTCCCAGTGGATCATTTCTCTTACCAGTCGTATCTAGGCTTGTACTTTAGTTTGCTGCATTCGCTTATTATGTGATTGATCGTTTCGTTTCTATCACTAAATAATCTACATTTATAAATTTCTGTTGCGTCTCATCTATTTTTGCTTTAGCATAGTAGGTTCTTATGGTGTCGTTTTGTCCTGCTATAAGAAGATATTCAGTTTTTCTCTTTATTCTTGCTTTCAGTTAAACTTTGGTGTTGAATGGAGTTTTGTTAGTCTCTAACTCAAGCGTACCAGATACAAAATAATCTAAGGAATACAATACTGGGAGTTAGGTTGTCAGATGTTAAGGGTGATGTGAGCGTAGCAATTTTATCACAGCCAACTCTGGCTTCTACTTGTGTGGCAGACCGTAGACTCCTGTTGTCAGATGTTGGGTCTTCCAGCTGTCACCCTCTCGATCCTAGCTAACACAACCTCCTTTAGACTCTCGATGTCATGCGGAAAGATGAATGGGGGCATAACGCTACCATTACTCGTGATCACTCTATACACCATGATATGGACTGAATATTTCGTTTTGATCGATATGAATAGCAATTTGTCCTCAGACTGGCACCCAAACACTGGGAAATATTCATATTGCAATAGTGAATGCCAACCAGTGGAGCATGCTGTTTCTAAATTCTTGGAAGAGTGAATTGCAACATGGTGTTACTTTTCTTTTGGACAATGCTTAACTGACTGTGGTTTGCTAGTAGACAAAATGCAAAACAAATTAAGTGCATGCACGAAATTAATTATGCAAATGGTGAAAATTTACTCATCGCACCCTTTATATATATATATATATATATATATATATATATACAAGCTGAAGTATTCATCGTTCCTAAGTAAAAAGGATTCCACCTAGTTATAGTGACAGTAAAATGAAGTCCTTTACTGATGACTTGTTAAAAAGATTTCTCCCTGATTTAAGTCATGGGAAACTTTGAAAGGTCTTAGAGATTTTGTGAAAATTCATTGTTTATCCATCTTGGAATAATATATTTATATTTTTGTATTTTTTCAAGAACATGAATTATACAAAGCAGCTACTGACAGCACATTTTTCAGAATTATCCAGATTATAGTCATGCAAGAAATGAAATAATTCTGAATTTCTAAAATTTATTATTACAATTTCTTGTCAAAAACAGAAAGTTTTTATACTACCATTTATTATTGCATTCATTTCATCTGACCAGAGATTAGGGAATCTCATTTATTGTACATTTCATTTATATTTTCATGTTTTTATTTTGATGATCCTTAAAGGTTTTATGCACACAGTTATATGATATCAGGTATTCCAATCTCATACAAATATATATGATTTCAAATATTCTTATTTAATAGAAATAACTATGTGTTTTTAAGTAAGTTGTAAAAGTAAAGTTGGCGACCGTAGTCGAGGGCGACCAGAAGGCTCCCTTTTCAATAGCTACTACACTAAAATGTAGGGGAGTGCGTTACTCCATTCCCTGGATTGCTCCATTTTACCCTTGATACGTACCTTATAATGCAGAGTTTTAAGCAAGGACGTATCAAGTACTATTTTAAAAGTCTTTGGTATGACTCGACCTGAGATTGAACCCAGGCCTCCCAAACCATCGGCGAACACTCTACCCACTAGACCAATGAGCCGGTATGTTTGTAAAGTAAAACTGGTGAACGTAGTAGAGGGTGACCAGAAGGCTCCCAGTTCAATAGCTACTACACCAAGGTGTAGGGAAGGCGCTACTCCTTTCCCTGGATTGCTCCATTTTACCATTGATACGGACCTTATATTGCTGAGTGTTAAGCAAGGAGGTATCAAGTACCATAGTAAAAGTCTTTGGTATGACGCAACCTGGAGGTGCCCGTTGTGTAATGGTTATCGTCGTAGGAAATGGACACGGCGACGCAAGT
This sequence comes from Sepioteuthis lessoniana, assembly GCA_963585895.1. Lineage (NCBI taxonomy): Eukaryota > Metazoa > Mollusca > Cephalopoda > Myopsida > Loliginidae > Sepioteuthis > Sepioteuthis lessoniana. The sequence continues at coordinate 79,595,939 of OY757905.1, forward strand.
TCATATACTTGACGAGACTGATTGCATTTCACATAGCATTAATACCCTTGGGAAAGGTATGAATCCAATTATTCTCCCTCCAGCTATGGGTAAATAGTAGGGCAAACTGGGTTCTTCAGCCTTGGTAAGGCAACTAGTCTTGGAGAAGGAAAACTGTGAATTCAAACCTGTTAAACTCCGCTTAAGAATTGACTTTGTGTCATATCCTGTCCGAGCGGAGGGGTTGATAAATATAGGGTATGACGCGACCTGGGATTGAACCCAGGTCTCCCAGATCATTAGCAGGTTTCTTTTAACTTATAATAATCCTTAGTAAGCAATATCTTCAGAAACTATTCTTAATGCAAACAATTTAAATATTCCAAACCACACAATGAGGGCTTAATATTTTTGAAGTTTCACGAAGAACTGTTTCAGTTATGCATACGATGCATAATAATTCTGCCCTAAACTGCTTGAAGACAACCAAACTCTTCACAAGTGTTTGTTTATATATATATATATATATATATATATATATATATATATATATATATATATATATATTATTAAAATAATTCCAACACGGCCGGAGGAATCCTGGCGAGCCGTTTGGTGAAACCTAAATAGACACGCTCTTGGCCACGTGGGAATTATTTTCATCATGTTAGCTCTATCTCATGTATTGAGCACTTTATTACATATTAGATTAGGTAATTCTGTCGGTGCTTTTTCTTTTGACTAGACATACGGGCTACTTGATTATTTTCAAGTAGCACGTGTGTTTTTCGTCTTTTCTTTTTTTACGAATTTTCCCCATATATATCAGTTTGTAGAATTTGCAAGTTATACAATGCGTTTTTTTTTCAAACCAAAAGAAATATATATGTGTGTGTGTGAGTGTGTGTGTGCGAGTGTGTGTGTGTTTACACGTTTGTGTGTTTGTATACTTACTTTTCTGGTAGATGTTCGGACTTCTGTGACTGTGATTTGGTGGAAGGCCAAAGAACATATCGACCGAAATAATGCGATAAAAACAACCACATAAAAACGTTCTGGTTATAGTAAAAACATGAATTCATTCCTATCCACACAGTTTAGAATTTTAAAAATCGCCTTCATTTCGTTATTAAATACAGGCATCAGGGAATTTTCCGACAGATTTCTTTTAGCATAAAAAAGCAACGCCATGTATTGAGGGGGTAAATATTCCTGGTATTCAGGCGATTCTTATCCTATTCTCACATGAGAAATCAAAATATAGGAGTAAATGAGAATGTATAAAAGCTTGCGGTTAGAAGTTAAACTTTGACTGTTCGTCTTTGAAATAGGTTCACGTAGGAATGGATCTTGTCTATCCTGTAAAGAACACCTTACCGTTAATTGATGCAAATCGCCTCCGCGTGGAGAGTAGCAGGTTTAAATTTGTCTTCGTAAGCGCCTGAGTTGTAGCCAAAATACACATCACTCCTCCGTGGTTTAGAATTACACACACGCTCACAAATATATTTAGTTTCTACCATCACCCATTTGCATGTAATATATATATATATATATATATATATACGTAGATGGATCAATAACTGCATAGTAAAAAGTAGCGTTAAGACGTAATTTTTACTGCATAATGTTTGTATAGAAACTAAATTTAACAGTTATAGATTTGAGGGGATAGATTTTAAAGGAAACTCCTTAACGTTTTTAGTTTCTTGGCCCTACAAGAAATAGTAGATTCTTTTATGTACTTGGCCACAAAGGAAACTAAAAAACCGATATTTTACGCGGGTGGGCTGAAAAGTTCATATGAGGACGTCATATCAGCTGCTGATGACTTATTGGACCAATGGGATCCAAAAACTGCAAGACCGATGGAAGAAGTCTGTGGACCACAAGAGAGACTATGTTGTAAAGTAAACCTTATTTAGTCACATTCCATAAGTCTCTTGGTTAGATTATAAACTTTGCAGTCGAACTACGTATTTCTACCTTTTGCAAAATAAAATTTCTTGTAATTTATCATTATTAAAAATCTATGGGCCATCTCAATACTTAGAAGTTAGGAAATTATAAAAGTGAGGTTTACAAGTGGATATTGTGAAAAGAAAACATTAAAATTTGGCCGACTTTTTATAGATTTTAGTCAACGATATCATAATTAATGGGTATAAAATATCTTTGGTTTGTTTTTTTAACAATCATCAACAGCCATATTATAGAACTGGAAATATCTAATACATGATTTTTTCAGCAATGGCTTTACTTCAAGTGGGATAATGATTGATAAAGAAAGAGATTATGCTGAAAATTAACAATCTATTTTGTAAAATACATGCTTTCTTTCTAATTATTAAGCCCCATGCCAATCTTTAAATTATCAAATACGAGATTCTTTAATTACGAGAAATGAATTCTTCAAAGTTGGATTTCTAAACCGTAAAAATGTACAGTACTGTCTTAAGGAGTCGTGCGGTTTATTCAAACTCATTTTTCTCTTTCATCCCATATGTCACCTTAACTATATAGAATGCGTGCTTAGCGTAAGAATTGATGACTCGAGTTCAAATCCTGGACGAGATTGTTTCCATTCCACTTTGCGCTAATGTCCTTTGGAAATACATGAATCCTTTGAAAATATATGAATACATAGGTAAATAGTTGGGCAGACTAGGTTCGCTAGCTTTTGTCGGACAACCAGTCTAGTAGAAGGAAAACTCTAAATCTAAACTAGCTTTATTCCACTTAAAAATGACCTTGTGCCAGATCCTGTCCATAGCCTTGGTGTTTTATAAATGCATAATTACATATATAATTATGTGTGCGCGCGTTTATTTAGTCTTAATCATTACTACTATAGTGAGGTTGATCCTTATTTAAACTAAGGTACGCATATAAATCGATTCTATTCGTTTCATACATAAGTAACTATCAGTCCACCAATCGACTCCTTTTTTCATTTATTTTGCCGCAATGCATAAATATATCGAGAAGAATCTTCGGGTTTCCATAAAATAAATTATTGATCCCAATGCGGATTTCTTCATGTACAAAAAGAATGAAACTATATCTAATTTTGTCATCACTATTTTTCTCGCTCGGATGTGTAATGAAGATGGGTACAGCGTCTTTGATTCGTTGATCTGACAGTTTAAATGGACAATAACTCCTCCCCACTCTATCAATAGATATAAACCAACTTTTCCTTTGGTCGGTCATCTGGTATCGTAAATCTCAGCTCTAAATCTCAAGACCCATTCCATTTTACGTTTTCATCCGGTTCTTGTTACAACCAGAGCTTAATTATGGTGGTACATTTAACCGGAAACGGCTATTGTGGCGCCTCTTGGACATTTCCGGTAGAGACGGAAGTCATAAAATAGGCAGTTGTACATTTATGAGTTTGTTCAGACTAGCATTGTTGTTTATCTTCTCATTGAACACTTTCTGCGAAATAGGCAAAAAAATCTTCACACTGAGCATGTTTAAAGCATTGACAAAAAATTAAGAGATTTGCCTCTAATCATATGGATATTAAAATTAGTCCAAGGCAGAATTACAAGATTTCAATTAATAAAAAAAGCGTGTTGATTGGTTGGTCTGCTTTCTTTGTTTAATAAAATATCATACTTCGAAAGTTTTTAAATGCCAGAGCCGTCCCTCTTGATGAACAGGTTTGGTTTGGTTTCTTTTGTTTAATGGCATATCAACCTTTGTAGGTTATTTAATGCCAAAGCCATTCTCCTAGAAGAACAGTAGTGGTACTATTTAACCCATAGCTGGGAGGATAAGGGGGTTCATACCTTTCCCATAGGTATTTGCCCGAAAGTGAACGTAATAGCGCGACTGGAGTACGAACTCGCTTACTACGATTCTGCAGTCCATCGCATTACACCACGAGGACACCCACACACTCTAGATGAACAGCAGTGGTATCATTTAACCCATAGTGAGGAGATAAGGGGGCTCATACCTTTTATAAAGGTGTTAGTCTGGAAATTAACGTAATACTACGATATCACAGTCGAACTCGTTTATTACTATGCCTCAGGGACTATCCTTAACATACTGAAGGACGGAATATTGTGAATTAATAATAAAAGTGGCCTAATATTTTTGCTGATTGCTTTACTTTTCAGAGTAATACATTATAATACATAGATTGAACAACACAGTTATAATGGCTTCATTAATATTAGAACAGCAAATGTTTATTAAATAAATGAAACAATAGGATACCTTATCAAGGTTTGTGTTTAAAGCATATTTATATTCATTCAATTAAAAATTCCATTCATTCCACCTTGACGGTAAGTTGCATATCAACTTATTTTAGTATTATTCCTTCAAAGGGATGAAATATTCATTTAAAGCTCTTTATTTTGATTATGATAAGAGAAGCTTCTATCTTGAAAGAAGTCATTATCTAGATATCCGAGAAAATATTACGGGTGTTGTTGAGTGACTATTTAGGGTACAATGAAATATACTACTTCAACTGATACAACTTTAACAATGTCACTTTTACAATATAAGAATGGGTGAAAACGTATCAAAATGACACTTTTGTCGCCAATGTGGCTGCTGTTTAAAAACTGAATGTGCTATTTCAAAATGGTCGACATATCACAGCATTACCACCTATAAATAAGTATACGCCTACCATAATCCTTTTCTAGAATGAAGATAACAGGATTTTATTATTTCTTGTAAAACATTATCCACTGAGAACGAACATTATAAGTTATCATTGGTTGCCAATATCCACAGCATTAAAATTCTTTCGCCAAAATAAAAATTACATCACTTCCGTTACAAAAGATAAAATTACATATATATGATGTTTTACGTATATTTACTTGGAACACGCGGTTATGGATGTTTGGGAAATTGAATTAGCAACCCGAGTTCAAATCCTGGACGAGGCTGTTTCCATTTCACTTTTTGTTTAAGCCATTTAGATAGGCATTAATCCCTCTATTCTACCCCTTAGCTATTGTAAGGGTGCAGTTTGCCTTTCTATTTATCCATTTGTAAAGCAAGCGGCGCTCTTTAACATTGGTAAGGCAACAAGTCTAGGGGAAGGAAAACTCCGAATTAAAAAGAGCTGTACGCCGTTTAAAGATTTGAATTTGTCGTGGAGGGCTTGGGTAAATACATATTTTTGGACTGCTATATATTAATATATTTGTTTAACAAAATTTCAATCTGTAGAGTTTGGTGACCCCTGTCGAGCGTGACCCGAAGGTTCCCTTTTCGATAGCTACTACATCGAGGTGTAGAGGAAGGTTCTACTCCATTCCCAGGATTGCTCCACTTTACCCTTGATCCTTACCTTATAGTGCTGAGTGTTAAGCAAGGCGGCATCAAGTAGCATTTTTGAGTCTTTGATAAGACTCAACCTGGGATTGAACCCTGATCTCCCAGACCATTGGTGAACACTACTCACTAGGCCACAGACCCATTGGAAAAACAAAATCCTGGTATCTTTGGTTTAAAGGAAAAATAACTTTTATAATGGTTGTTAAGGGTTTACTTATCTATGGGCGATATTGTATGTCACTGTGTGCTCTCGGAAGAAAGTTGTGATGTACGAAACATTTCCTCGTCATCTAAATTCTTATTATGACCTTTCATGGGTTATAGTGCAGTTACAATTGATATTTTGGCTTCTCCTCCGCATCCATCTATTGTATAGATACAAGGTTACAGACAAATCCATTTTACACCACGAGCGACTGATGATACTGTATACCATTCAGTTCAATGCCTGTAGGCATAACTGATATCTTTTATTTTTCCCGATCTCTTGTAAATATTTGAAATGCTTCCAAAGTTAGATGTTCGTACGAAGAAAAAAGGAAAAAGTTACAAAATCTAACATATATATCAGGAAAAGCTGGGAATATATATCGGCCAAAAGTTTGAAAAATACCAAAATAATGTAGATACTACAAGGTGACGCACAAGTTACTATTAAAAACAACTTTTTTTTATTTGTTTATAATGCTTTATTTGAGTGATATAATATTATACAATTAGTTTAAAGTCATTCCCATGTGATAAATTACATATAGTCAGAATAAAAATTTATTTTTCCTTTTTCATTCATTTTTTTCAATTTTCAAAATGGTAAATGACATTTGTGCCACCTTGTAAAATCCCACCTTTGTAAAACTATTAAAAAACTTCATAGAAAAATTTTTCAATCGAAATAAAAGAAAGCATTATTTTAAAAATGTACATACTGGGACAAACCCCATAAAAAAACAAAGCACAACAACAGCAACAACGGGAACTTTGCGTACGAATCAAATTTCATTGCAATCGAAATAATGAAGCGTACATTAATTAATATTTCGTAGTTCTTATTAATAGAATTTAATGAAAAATGTTTCTCTCCTTCAATCAATAAAAGAGATCGAAAAGGCGGATTCACATTGCTATTTGGAAGAGTACTCAAACAAGTCAGTTAATTTGGGTCTGACCTCTTGTTCAAAATCCTTAATGGCACTAGGAGTTTTAGGTTCAACTTAATTTGACAGTACATTTCCATCTGCTTTCATTTCTTTTTCCTTTGAATACCACTTTGAAAATTTAAAAAAGTGAATTCAGACAAAATCGTGGCAAAATGGCACATACGTAGTACATTCAATAGGTTTTACAGACTTTTTTGTACAGGCATTTAAAATTGTCGTAAACTCTTAAAAATTCACTATGTTATTGCTATACATCTTATGAGGTAATTGACCAATTTTTATAATTTCAGGTTCAAATGAACAGCTACAGCAGCAATTGGAATACACCCTACTAAAGCCTGATTGTCACAGCTGGTGAATTTCAAAAATTCAATCTGACACTTTAGAAGAACGATATGCAACAAAATTCTGTTTTAAACTTGGAAAAATGCCACAGAAACGTATGGAATGCTTCAGACTGCTTTTCGACAATCTTGCATGAGTTTTTGAGTGGTATAAGAGATTCAAGGAAGCCAGGGAGTCTGTGAGGGATGATGTGAGGTGTGGAAGGAGTAAGGAAGTCAATACACCAGAGTTGATTGGCCAAAGGGTTAGGGTTAGGGTTAGAGTTACTATGTTTAGGTTTTAGGGGAGTTCAGGGTGAGAATCCATTGGAAGAGGCCAGCACTCTTCAAATCGGGTCAGTGGCATTTCCAGCAGGATAATGCACCAGTCCACAACTCCATCCTTGTCACAGACTATTTGACCAAGATGGGCATCAAGACAGTTTCTCCCTGTGACTTTTGGTTATTCCCTAAGCACAGAGGCTGTCGTTATGAGACAATTGAGGAGATGAAAGAGGCTGTGACGAAGGTCATTGACACGCTTACATAAGAGGACTTCCATGGGGACTTCCAGAAGTTGTTGGAACGGTATAACAAGTGCATTTCGGCCGGAGGAGATTACTTCGAAGGAGACTAGAGTTTCATGTGTGTACTATCGATAAAAGTGCCCATACGAAAAAATTCTGGAAACCTATTTAATAATCCTCGTAAAATTGTCATTGACTGACAGTAAATATTTGAAAAGACAGTTGTGCTTCAAAATGTCATTTTTTAAAAAAAATATTAATTTCAAGTTAGCACGGTATCAAAGTAAACAAAAATATTGAGGTATATAGATATTTACTTAGCTTAGCTGAGTCTGGCGCATTCCATTCCAAAAGGGGCATCACCTTTGACCTGCCCGTAGTGTGATGGTTATCGTCACAGGATATGGACACGGCGATACGAGTTCAATTCCTGGACAAGACTGATTGCATTTCACATAGCACTAATACCCTTGGGAAAGGTATGAATCCAATTATTCCCCCTCCAGCTATGGGTAAATAGTAGGACAGACTAGGTTCTCAGCCTGGGTGAGGCAACTAGTCTAGGAGAAGGAAAACTCTGAATTCAAACCTGTTAAACTCCGCTTAAAAAATTGAACTTGTGTCATATCCTGTCCGAGCAGAGGGGTTGGGTAAATAGGATCACCTTGTTGATCCAGTCTTTCAAGTCGCTAAGGTCTGTCGGACTGTAAATCATCATTAGAAATCTTCACGTTTACCTTGGTCCGAAAACCAACCATTTAAACTGGCAGCGAGAGCATGATTATCTCGTCCATAAAGTAAACTAGAATAGTTGCGTAGTCACAAAAAATAATTTCTGTTGCATGGTCAGCGGGCGACTGCTATGTCAGTGGAACTATTTGTTGGCTGAGAGTAAAGACCACAAAATGCAACTGGATTTTTGATGTTAGATTTCGTTGTTTTATTCTATACGTTCAGTTTCCAATACCGTGAAAGTAAGAAGAAATTGACAACGGAAACCACGTTCAAGGAACATGGTTCCTCCCGTATCTTTGTTCCAAGATTTTTCTCCGTTCTCCGCGAACGTTTGTCTTATCGCTCCTAATGGTTCTACAACAGATGTGCTTTTTACAATTTATTTAGTGTGGCTCAAGGAAAATGTTGAGGAGTTCCCGGCGTGCTTTGAACTATTTAAAATAGTATTTATCTCGAGATAACTACTTGCTCTACAGTAGTTGCTCAGAATGTCAGTGGATTTAAGAAACTGTCTTCATTCAGGCAATGCGATAAGGCAGGTTTCAAAGTCGCTGCCAAATTTTGAACGATTCCAAGAATTTTGGAGCCAAAAGAAAAATCAAACTCCACAAGGAATTGATTGAAGGAAACGATCATGACTGAAATTCCTCTCTACTTCCTTACGCCATACACAATCCTGGCAATCCTCCAAGATATGACAAGTTATCACTTCCTTGCAGTAAATTTTACCGTTTTGAGACAATCAGATTTAAAAATTTCTTTGGCGTAGGTGGGGAGTTCATTTAAAAAAAAATGAATGGACATTTTAGATTTTACAAGATGATTTAGGAACTCAAAGGGGGTTTGCTTTTACAGCAGTCCACGATAATAGTGATGTTTCTATTTAGAAAGGAGTGAGGGTTTCTAATTAGTATTTTATAGATTTCATCGTTTTGACGATAATTTAGACAGTAAAGATAATATTTAACGCACATGTATAACAAAATTATCTTTAGTTGTAGCTTCGACAGAAAGTTGCTTTATTAATTAATTACACTTCGAATTTGTTGTTTTTTTATAGAAATCTCGCAATCATGCACCGTTTTTGCTTATATATATATATATATATATATATATATAAAAGTTGGCAACCTCAGTCGAGGGTGACCGAAGGCTCCTTTTCAATTGCTACTACACCGAGGAGTCGAGGAGGGCGCTTCTCCATTTCTTGGATTGCTCCACTTTACCCTTGATCCTTAAATTATAATGCTGAGTATTAAGCAAGTAGGCATCAAGTACCATTTTTTAGTCTTTGGTATGACTTCGACCTGGGATTGAACCCCGGTTTCTCGGACCATTAGGCGAACACTCTACCCATTAGACCAATATAAAGTATGTAAAGTTGGCGACCGTAGTAGAGGGTGACCTGAAGGCTTCCTTTTCAATAGCTGCTACACCGAGATGTAGGAGAGGGCACTACTTTCCCCGCATTGCTCCACTTTACCCTTGACACGTATCTTATAATGCTGAGTGTTAAGCAAGGAAGCACAAACTACCATTGTTTAAGTCTTTGGTATGACTCGACCGGGGATTGAACCTAGGTCTCCCGCGCCATTGGCGAACACGCTACCCACTAGGCCAATAGGCCGGATTGGTGGTTGAATAATTGCATGATGATCTTTGTTTTTTCTTCTAGTTTTTTCCAATAAAGTTTTGTCATTGTTCTATACGCATATATATATATATATATATATATATATTTTCGGGGAACATATATATATATATATATATATATATATATATATATACGAACGTCATTCATGACTAAATCGGTAAAATTTTAATTAAGGAGGTGGCTATTGGAAGAACTGTTTTCAGTTGCATTTTATCAAGGAAATCCGTCGTAATGTGTCCTTTCATTTCACCGAGGACTATCAGCATCACCTTCTTTAATGACTGAGGCGGCCAAAACTTTTTCTTTGCCGAAGAGTCTGCGTGTTTCCACTCCATAGACTGCCTTTTCGACACAGGTTTGCAGTGGCAAGTCCATGTTTGACCAATTTGTGGACATTGTTGAGTAAAAAATGCTTCTTCGTACACGCCGCACATTCTTTTGTAAATTGTACATGGTTTACACTTCTCAGCCACCAAAAAGTTGATGCCAGAAATCTGCTCACAACGGGAGCACCTTGTTTAATTTGCTACCATTGTCTCAAAATAAATATCTTTACTTGATTAAAATAACTTTTGCAGTGTTTTTATTTATGGTAGAAAATAGAAATAATTTTTAAAAAATTCCCCACGTTTATTGAATGACCATTATCTCTCTCTCTCTCTCTCTCTCTCTCTCTCTCTCTATCTATCTATCTATCTATCAGATAGGTTTTATAAATATATATCTAAAAGACTGCATATATATATATATATATATATGTGTGTATATATATATATATATATATATATATGTAAAATAGATTATATATAGAGAATTGATTATATATATTGAATAAATTATCTATCTATCTATCTATCTATCTACAATGAACTGAAGGAATAAGACGTATTTCTTCTTTGTTAGTAATTTATTCATTGTTCTCAGGTAGTTTCAACATTAACTCGTTGTCAGGAAACAAGTCTTGTGAAAAAAATTTCTTATAATGTTTTAGAATAATTTTTCAAAGAATTTATATTCTATAAGAGAAGAGACAAAATGATCTGGTGGAAAATTTACTAAGCATTTTGCTTAGATTTGGCACAAGGCCATATGAAAGGGGCACCCAATGAGACTCGAACTCACTCGTGTAGGGACAAAATGATCTGGTGACGTAGCATAATCTTTTGCTGAATGAAAATTATTTTCTGAGATTTAAGTGTCTTCAAATGACCTTTATGAACTCATGGCAACACACACACACACACACACACACACACACACACACACACACACACACACACACACACACACACACAATCGGTCGATCGATCGATCAATCAATATACATACAACTGTTTAAAGAAGAAACAATTTTCACAAAATTTATTGATAACAAGAAATATAAAAAATAAAATAATTGGGTTATTAATTTGTGTGTGTGTGTGTGTGTGTGTGTGTGTGTCTGTGTGTGTTTGTGTGTGTGTTTAATCTTGTGCTCAATTATTCCCACAAGTCTTTGAGAAATACTTTTGTCTAAATATATTTCAATGACGACAAGCATATATTTACTTTGAATAATCAATATACATAAACTGTATAAAGAAGACAAAAAATTTTTCACAAAATTTATTGATAACAAAAAATATGAAATAATTGGGTTATCAAAAATTACTAATATTTAAATAAATATTTTTCTCTGTCAAGAAGGACAAAATTTCGTGTATATTGACGTTTTCAAATTAATTTTTAATATTATTTGCACTTAAAAAGCATCGTCTGATGAAAATGAAAGATCTGTATTCTATTACAAAGAGTTTAACAGCGTAGAGGAAATAATTGTGAATGCAGGTATATATATATATATATATATATTCAGAGCGATTATTTGTTGTCTTTATCATAAAGTTTTAAATATTGATAAGAATATAGCTCACATAGTAAATAATATAGAATTTATTTCCTCAAGAAAAATTCGTTCACACCTTTTGAGATTATCATTTGAGTGAAATAAAACTTTCTATAAAGTTATTGGTGTTAAAAAAAAAGAAACTGAGGAAGTCCAGACAGAGTTGAACCGAATCTAAGGTAGATATCAAAGTGAACTGTCGTCATCAGAAATCGACTCGCAATCGAAAAAAACAAATATTGTCGAATGACTTTTCATATAAAAATGCGGTTATTCTGTCTGAAGTAAATTCAGTCAATACTGATTCCAGTTTATTTTGAGTCTATGAATACGCTGAATAGTATTCTAGAAAAATTGAGCTCAGTTTTTTACAATTTGTGTTATAAGATAAATATATTAATATGATCACACAATATCATTTACTTCCATAATTTATCGTTAATATATTCGTAGACGAATAGTAAAAAATCCTTTATTCTACGAAAAAAATATTCATTTTTCTATAAAAACTCTTCCTGCTCTGTCGGCAGCGTTTAGAATACGCTGATTGTATCAGAGGAGTAAGATCATACCAGAAAGTGTGTCTTGTTTATGACCCTAAACTGCATCTGATGGTGAGGCTCCAGTCCTGGTGATCTGGAGAGTATGGAGTATCTCTTAACTGCCATTATTCCCAGGTCCACTATGACCTGGAGAGATTGTACTTATCAGGTACAATCTATGGGTCAAACAGATCTGTTTAAAAATTGTTCGTATTTGATAGGAATACTTGATGCCATATATCTGCAAATTATTTGAATTAAAAATAACCTAGTTGATTCTATACCTGCTAATTAAAGATTATTATTTGTTACTTTGTTGTATAGCCATGACCACTATACATACACATATGCATGCAGAATCATAACGACGACACAATAAAGACGAGCGACACAGTTCTTTAGAAAAATATACCTATCACTTTATTTGAAAGGGTTCGAAGGGGTTACTAAAGGTTTTACTGTGTGAGAGGTGAGTTGGAGGCTGAACAGAACAGCAACATATTGACCCCCACTCCTGGGTTGCTCAATCGGGGACCTGGGAGCCCACTCTGCTGGGTACTGGTTTTCTCTACCACATCTTATCTCCAGCTCATCGAACTTCTTGTGTACCAAGTTATATAATTGTTCGAAGCCCACCTTCTTCTTGTGGGCGTCATAAATCGCACTCATTCAACCCGTCCACGGTCAAGGTTATATCTGATATTCCTCGACCGGATGCACCTGTTATTTACACAGTTGCATTTCCTATTTTGACAACTTGGCCGGGGTCAATATGTTACAACTTGAAACCATATAACTGTGTGTAAACAAATAATCATTACTAAATAGAAATAGTTGCTTGAAACAATATAATTATTAGTATTAGGTAAAAGTATTTGAAACCATAAAACTGAGTGCAAATTATTTGCATTTTATAGGAATGTTTGATACTATTGGATGTTGACTTGAAGATCCCTTTGACATGCAGCATGAATTGCGTGGATGGCAAACAAGTTATACACTTGTTTCCTAAAGTAAAAAGAACGCACGTATTTCTTCGGAGGAAATGCCACGTAGGTTGCGTTGGCAGCATGTTAGACAAGAGACGTGTCT
>OY757905.1:79614148-79641648 GCA_963585895.1 Sepioteuthis lessoniana
TAACAAGCCACAATAATAAGTAACTGACAAAAACACAACCATCGTTGGCAAACCTTTCTAACAAATGTTACCCTAGAGAAAAGAACAATATATCTTCATCAACGTAATTAAATAAGCATCAACATCACTGATTTTGACAGCGTTTAATAAATATATCAGAAACAATTACGTCCAGGTGAGAATTGACAAAACACGGAATGTATAGCAAACATCGTTGTGTTAAAGAGATACACAATAATTGAGTGCAGAACGCTGACTGGAAAGAATTATAGGAATAAGAAACATTGAGTTGGCAGAGTGATTCACAAGAAAATGTGTAAATAATTTGGATTCAACCATAAAGTAGAAATTGTAAAATGTTCATAGAAATAAAAATAAAAAGTAAGATACTTCTAACTTAAAATTCCAAACAGATTACTGTATTTGTGTCTTGAAGAAAGTCGCAGGAGACAACGATGAAATTAAGAAATAACGAAAATTTATTGAGTTTAACGACATCTCATCCCGTTTAAGGTTATTTTATGACTAGTTGTTAGGAAGTCCCGTTCATTGTAAGTTCATATTTATGTAGTTATTTCTTTTTCACACGGCTTTTGTTCGCATTGTCCTATCGAAAAATAAAAAATTTTTGAACAGATCTATTTGACTCGTAGATGGGACCCTAACTACTACTCCGGGTCCAGAGTTTACCGGGAAGTAATTACAATGAAGTGAGTTCTTTACACTTCTAAGAGTTTCAGATCTGGAATCTCATCATCAGATGCAGTGTAGTATCATGCCTAAGACACCTCATTGAGAGATCTTAGCCATTTTCTGGGGGTTCAGTCAGCTTATTCTAAGCCGCACCGACAAGGCAAGAGATAGTGACGTGTTCATAAAGAAAAGAAAAAATCAGACACGTAGTCACAGAAAAAACTACACTCATTTCAACTGAACTGATTTCAATAATAGGGAGATGTGAAAAGATATTTTTTAATCATTTGATAAATCGTATTGCACCCCCAATGGGGGAAGGGAAGTTCTTCTTGTTCCGAAAGTTTGTTCCTTGACCTCAGTCAGTTAATAACCCACTGACTAATCTTTTTAAAACTCTCCAGATCTCGTGTGACTGTTTCTCGCACTTACTGCGAGAGTTCCTGTGGTTGACACAATGTTTTCTGTCACACAGTTGGTCATCAAGTTTACAGGGGGTGAGAGGCACCACTACATGACAGGAGAAAGAAGATCAGATTTAATTGTTTGAAATATAGGGGAAATAGATCCTATCAGACTGATAATATTTTTGTTCTCAGTGAGAAGAATGGAAAAAGTGATCCCCACCCCCGACAAATGGCGTCCTGGATATGATATTAAACTGAATCTGACTGTGAGGATCCAGTTTTGGAGATTTGGAAAGTGTGAAATACCCCTTCATTGTTATTACTCCCAGGCCCACTCTGAATCGGAAATGCAGTTCCTGTTAAGGTCCCATCTCAAGGTCAAATCGATCTGTTTAAAAATCATTCGTATTCAAATGGACTTCCTTAAAAAAAACCTTAAAAATGTAAATATAAACGTAAAATGAACGCCATTCTCTGATCTCTTGGCATAAAATACCCTTAGACAAGTATAGAGGCCGTTAGAATTAATCAATCGACCAATCATTGAGAAAACTTATTGGCACTTGATCATTCGAAAAAATTATTAAACACTTTCGGTTTGAACCCCAAAATGTTTTGATAATAATGAAATGAAAATAAATGAAAATGAAAAAATAAGTAAAAGATGAAAAAAAAAAAAGTGTGGAATATTTGATGACACTTGCTGCCATTTACACCCTAACAGTTTTATCAGATACTTTTTGGTCGAAGAGTAAAAAGAAAAAAATGTTGATGAAGCTGTACCAGCGGACCACAAGGTGATGACGACAGAAATAAAAGAAAAATATCAGAATTTCTTTGCATAGTGGGAAGTTTGTTAAACAAAATAAGGACGTGTGTCATGATAGGTGCACTTTGAACTATATCAGATACACTAAAATCGAAATTGAATAAATTAGATATTCGAGAAAAGATTAAGATTGTTCCGACCACAGCAGTGTTGAATTATATGGGGACACTAGATATGTGAAGAGACTTGCTGTCCCTCAATATCTAACTCTAACATTGAGACATCTGATATGAACAAGCAAATATATGGAAGAATAAATTATACTGATTATTATTATTATTACTATTATTACTATTATTATTATTATTATTATTATTATTCAGCGATCGCAGAAAAAGTTCGATGCCGAAAGGAAAATGTCTAAAACAAACAACCAAGAATTTTTTGAAAACTGGACGTCGTTGTTGAAACTTTTGAAGATAATCATCTGACATTGCTTACCATTTACAATAGAAACGAAAAATAAGCGAAAAAGTAAATAAATGAACTAGAAAAAAACACCCAACGAGTAATGGATTAGGTTTATTCCCATTGAATGATATCAAATAAGTCATTGAAATAAAGAGAGAGAGAGAGAGAGAGAGGAAGAGAGAGAGAGAGAGAGAGATAAGCAAAGAGATGTTTATCTTACTTAAGAAGAGAAGCCATTGCCAGAGACTGAGTATAATTGTTTTAACCACTCTTTACATAGATGGTAATTTTGACAGTAGATTGACAAACACGAAAAGAAAAGCGAGACAAAATAAGAAAGGTGGATGTATTTAACATCTTTGTTGTTTGTCTTATGTAAAACTTAAACTGGAACAATCGAAAACAATTTCCACTGAGATAAATGCTAATCAAAGGAAATTCTATATTTACTGTTGGCATTAGTTTTTTTACAAAAGCAAAACTGTGACCTGATTATTGATCATACGATATATAAGACTATTGCCATAAATTTTAAATTAACGTTTTAAAATATGAATGCGCACACAAACACATAAATAAATGCATATACAGGGTTCGATGGGTGAAATGTCTTCTACATAACGCAGAAATGAAAATAACACGGAGATCTCACTTTATCTGATGCATTTACCAAAATTACGTGAAAGTTTCTTGAAATACTATTGATTAAGTTTATTCAAAGAAATCGCCATTGGCTTCAGTCCCGGTCTCCAAACGACTTCAGAATCTCCTGAAAGCCCTTCTGACGGTGTTCTTGTTTAAACTGGTAAATACTGCTGTTATCTTTGTCTTCAGTTCATCTTTGGTGTTATATGGAGTTTTGATGGCCTTTCGTTTTACCGCGCCTCACACGTAATAATCAAGGATATTATTACTTTGGGGATAGTGGGCCAGATATTAGGGGGGATGTGGTCACTGAAATTTTCACACATCCAACACTGGCTTCTCCTGCTTGAGTGGCATAGCGCAGAATCCCATTGATATGCGCAGGGTATTACAAGAGCTACTCTCTCTCTCGTTCAAGCCAGCACTACCTCCTCCAGGCACTTCATGTAAGCCTCCGTGTTATGTCTGAGGCCATGTGAGAAGAAGAATGGAGACATAACGTCACCCTCGCTTGTGAACACCCTAAACACTATTTATATGGACTTGGTATTTGGTTTTCATCACAATCGAAACATCTTCTGAGGACAGAACACACCAAAGGTTATTCTATGTATTAACCATCTGATCCAGTCAATGTTCAGTTGGAATGGAATCTTGAATTTGTTCGAAAACTTGGCAGCATGGTCTTTATTCTTCATGGACCTGTGATGAAAATTATCCCTTTTTTATCTTGTACGAGAAATATCTAATCTCTTAATGCATTTCCTGCTGAGTGTCTTCATGCACTACCTGCCTCAGATACGTCCGTGTTCCTTGCTATGGACCTGATTGACTTGCAGGAATCATTGTCAATCACAGCCTGGTTCTCACCAATAATTTCGGAAGTCAGAATGAACAGAGTGAAGCTTCTGGGCTGCTGTACCTTCATAACCACCACTGGATTCATCCAAATTTTTTCAAATCCTCAGCACTGTCATCAGATTGACATCCAAACTCTCGGAAATCTTCATACTGTTTTGCCCAGTCAGATGGGGTTGTAGAATACACCGACTGCATCTCTGCAGAGGAGTAACACCACCTCCCAACGAGTGTCTTGGATATGACACTGAACAATCGGATGGTGAGATTCCAGTAATGCTGGAGCTTTGAGGAATGTGGAGTACCCCTTCATTGCCATCGCTTCCAGGTCCACTCTGCCCCGGAGAGGTAGCATCTGATAGGGTCCGGTCTATGGATCAAATAGAACATTTATGCTAAGCTGAATTGCTTGAAACAGAACTGTTTTAAAATTTAAACTGCATACTTCATTTAAACTGCATACTTATGCTAAACTGAATTGTTTGAAATAGAACTGTTTTAATATTTAAACTGCGTACTTATGCTAAACTGAATTGTTTGAATCGGAACTGTTTTTGTATGCTAGAGTGAATTGTTTTAACAAAAAAATTATACTTATACAAAACTGATTTGTTTGAAAAAAAAACTATTTGATTAAACTGAATAGTTTGGAATAGAAATGTTTTTGACAATTAAACTGTGTACTTTTGCTAAGCTGAATTGTTTGCAATAGAATTTTTATTTGTATAAAGATGGATTTGGCATTAAATAACCTACAAAGGTTTATATGGCATAAAACCCCGAACAAACAAACAAGCAAACAAACAAAAAAATCATATTGTGGCTTTTGGCGTGAATGCCAAGCAGAACAGCATGCCGTTTTGAAATTTCTGAAGAAGTGAATTGCGTCATGGTGCTGCTTTCTTCACGGACAGCGGCTAAATAACTCTTGTGTTGCACAGTAGATGAAACCTGAAATAAACAAAGAGCATGTGCGAAATGATTATTTAAAGTGGGAACAATTTACCTATCACACTCTGAGAGGCACATGGGATGTAATGGTTATACGTCCAGCTAATGGAGTTGGCGACTCAAGTTTAAATTCTGGAAGAAGCTATTTGCAGTCCATGTTACGCTAAGACCCTTCTGTCTTTGTAAAGCAACCAGTCTTGATGAAAAAAAACTCATAATTCAGACGAAGTAATAAAATGTTAATTTGTCAAAAATTAACTGAAAACAGAAGAATGGTACACTGCTGTGCTACGGATTCTTTGAATCTGAGTTTTTCCTTCTCCTTGATCGGTTATCCTACCGAGGCTAAAAACCTAGTCTCCCCAATTTACCAATAAATGGTGGGAAAAGATATGGATTCATACCTTTCCCTAGGGAATTAGCATGAAATGAAACGTAAACAGCTTTGTCCCGAATTTGAACTTGGGTAGCTACAAAATAACCGTTACGCCACGCACTCCTACAAAAAATGAGTACACACAAGTAAATAAAAGGAGTGAATTTAGGATCAATCATAAATACTATTAGAATAACCAAATAATTAAAAAAAATATACTATCATATCTATGTGTCAGCTCAAGGGGTGTAAAATTTAATGAGTTAGCCTTGTAGACCATAATCCCCTTAATTACATACAGTATGACGACATTTTTTCTAGACTGACTGACCGATACGCCATCCTTTGTACTTAACTGTTCTACTACAGCGAATTTACCGTTTCTCTAATCTCCTAATGTACCAATGATAATCGCGCGTAAATTTCTACTTACAACTCGTTATCATCTTAGAACCTAATTCCAAGATTAAATTCTAACGTGTTTTGAAACTTGTATAGATCGCCCAAGCCGAAACCCAACTGCATAGTCTGGAACGAGCCGCTGCAAGCATTGGCCTCCATGTCAATGCACACAGAACGGAATATATATGCTTTAATCAAACAGGCGACATTTCCACACTAAACAGTAGCTCTCTGAAACTAGTTGACGAGTTCAACTACCTCGGAAGCAATGTCTTATCAACCGAGACAGACATCAACACGCTACTAGCAAAGGTATGGACCGCTATCAATAAACTATCGGTCATATGAAAGTCAGATCTGACCGATAAAATGAAACGCAGTTTCTTCCAAGCAGTGGTCGTGTCGATACTGCTATATGGATGCACAACATGGACGCTAACTAAACGGATGGAGAAAAAGCTTGACGGCAACTACACAAGAATGCTGCGAGCAATATTGAACAAGTCCTTGAGGCAACAAAGCAGGAGCTATAAGGCCACCTACTACCCATCATGAAAACGTTAGACGAACCAGGTATGCAGGACAGCTGGAGAAGTAGGGACGAGCTCATAAGTGATGTACTCCTATGGATCCCTTCACATGGCCGAGCAAAAGCAGGGCGACCAGCTCGAACCAACATACAGAAGCTCAGTGAGGATACGGGGTGTAGCCCTGAGGACCTGCCGGAAGCGATGAACGATAGGGAGGGGTGGCGCGAGAGGGTTAGGGATATCTGTGCTAAAGGCACGACAAGATGATGATGATAATGATAGACCGTTACCAAATTCTTCGGCAAAATGTGTCGCTTTTGAGGGTTACATGTCACCTGAGGTGATTAATAGCGTTGCATCTATATACGAATCATATTTTTAGCTTTGATCATTTTTAACATAAACAGCAGATATTTTTATATAACTCAAACATTGATGAACGTATGTATTTACCCGACCCATCAATCACATGTGATACACAGTCAATATTTAAGTTGAGTTAAGCTGGTTTGAATTCATATTTTTTTCTTCTCCCAGACTGGTTGCTTTATTAAAGCTTAAAAACAGTCTTCCCAAATATTTACCAATATAGTAGTATAGATGAATTCTTTCCTTTTGAAGGAGAATGTCATAACATTTAAAGAAAAAAAAATCTAAACTATTTATCTGCACAACAATTTAATCTTATGTTGTCGTTCAAACTTTGCACTAATTTTATATGATAAACAATTTTTCCTCATCGTAAACCAAACCATCTTTCAAATTATCATGGATAATGCGTAAGCGTTAAATTCAATCGGTGTCCTTAGAACAAGTGACTATTCTGCTTACTACGAAACAATATTCAAAAAGAAATATTATATTATTAAATTTTTTTTCAGCTTTAATTATGCGTAAGGTTTTACTGTAAAAAATATATAAAAGAAGTAATAACCAGTTTACTGTATTCCGGCCTGAAAATTAAGAGAAACTATCATATATATATATATATATATATATATATATAGGTATTATTTGGTCCAGTTTAACCGGAGTTGGGAGTAATTCCATCAGGACAAGAAAAACTATTCAAAAATGAACATTTAAATTTTCCTGGTAAAGAGCCCACTGTAACGGACATTACAAAGCAATAATTTCATTAAGAAAAAACACTAACCGGTCACATGCATGTGTGTGTGTGTGTGTGTGTGTGTGATATTGATGATATAGTTTGCCATATTTATAAGTAAAGAGTGCTCAATATCAGTGATAGAGTATATATATATATAAGTTAGATTAGTGTAGACAGTGTCAACGGCACTTGGTAACTTGGTTTTTTGCCTATGCGATCATCAGACCAAGTATATATATATATATATATATATATGCTATGAATATTAAATATAAAAAACTCACACCTTTTTTACTACATGACTTTTCTGAATGTCATTCTTCAAATTGCCAGCAAAATCAAATATATATGCACACATACACACACACACACACACACACACATGCACACACGCACACTCATACACATATATGTGTGTGTGCGTGTGTAGATTCACCCGACGCTAGATTATGATATTATTCGATTATAAAATAGTGTCCTAATAAAAACGTAATAAGAAGTTGTGACCCAGCCTTCCGTCAGATTCAGTTGTATCTAACAGGTCAAACATGTTGAATGCCAGCTCACTTGATAATCGACAACGTGATACTTTAAGTCACGAGTATTTATCATGTTTTTATTATTATCGTATTTTTCAAATATAAAATGCGCTATAAAGGTTTGGTCGATTTTGAAACTGTAAAGAACACGACCCCAGGAAATAACGAAGAAAAATTACCACAGAATTTTTCTTTTTTCAAAATTTTTTTTTTTTTGATGAAATGCATTTGAAGACATTTTCGTCATTATATAGATGTCACCGCTTGTCCTTACTTCGCCAGCAGTGTCCCGCATGTCTGGTTCGTCTAACTGATAGTTTTCGTGATGGGTGGTAGGTGGCCGTACAGCTGCTGCTTTGTGGGGTGCTGCCTCCATGACTTATTCAATATTGCTCGCAGAATTCTTATGTATTTTCCGTCACATGGACGCTTACTAAACGTATGGAGAAAAAGCTTGACAGCAACTACACAAGAATGCTACAAAATGGACTTAACTATGTAAAAATATTAATATCTCTATGGTTTTCTTGCAAAATTGACTTAACTATGTACCGGGACATTGGCCCAGTGGTTAGAGTGTTCGCCAATGGTCCGGGAGACCTGGGTTCAATCCCAGGTCGAGTCATACCAAAGACTTTAAAAATGGTACTTGATACCACCTTGCTTAACACTCAGCATTATAAGGTACGGTTCAAGGGTAAAGTGGAGCAATCCTGGGAATGGAGTAGCGCCCTCCCCTACACCTTGGTGTAGTAGCTATCGAAAAGGGAGCCTTCGGGTCACCCTCGACTAACTATGTTAAAATATACGACTTTACATTGTAATTTGTTTTTATTTTCAAAGTTATTGTTTTTCATTAAAAAGACCGTTTCTACGCTAACCTTGTGTCTTCATTTCTGACCGTTTTTAGGTAAGTAACATAATATTAGATTACTTTAGTCATATTTTATTTTCAAATTTATTTTCGAAAATATTCACTTGTTTAATTTCTGATAATTCATATATTTTCTTTTTAGATATTTTGATAAAAAATGAACAGGAAAATTCACTCCAATTTCAATTCAAAGTAAAAATTTTCGGGTTTATTATCACCATTAGATTAAACGGAGCCCCTAATTTTTCCACAAATTATTTAATATTGCGATTTCTTAATGAATACTAATCCCCACCTTACAAGTTTTGCTATTTCTAAATTAATTGCAAAGGATTTAATTGATATTTGGAAGGCATTTAACTCCTGTTTTCCTCTACTAAATGAAATGACTACTGTGATCCAGGTGAACGTTATATACTTTCAAAAGGTAAAGCAAATGCAAAATTTCTCCCTGCTGCCCAAATAAAAGTTTTAGAAAAAAAGCTGGATACATCATTTGATATTTCGTCCTGTTCGTGCAAACTGTTTTTAAGTTGTGACGACCATAATGTAAAATGCTACACAGAAAATTGACAGAGAAGGGATAAAATCTGTAACTGTCTTAAATAGAAAGTAATTATTTTCTGTTTTTGTTTTTTCAATGTATTTGTGATGGAGAAAATGAAATAATAAAATAATGCGAATTTTAGATTAAATGAATTTCTAAATTTTTATATTATTTAGACAAATATAAAAAGCCACTTTTTACATTTTATTTTTCATGTAAAATGATTTTTATTTTTATTTGTTTACATGTATTCTAATATTAGTAAAATTTGATATTTCATGTTCCAGTGGAATAGCAGGAATGTTTGACAGATCAGAGAGCCAAAGTCATAAGTAGCAAGGTCTGAACTATAGAGAGGGTAAGCAACTGTCTTGATGCCCATCTTGCTCAAATAGTCTGTGACAAGGATGCAGTTGTGGACTGGTGCATTGTCCTGGTGGAAATGCCACTGACCCGATTTGAAGAGTGCTGGCTTCTTCGGACGGAATCTCTTCTTGAACTCCCTTAAAACCTCAACATACTAACCCTAAGCCTAACCCTTTGGTCAATCAACTCTGGTGTATTGACTTCCTTACTCCTCCCACACCTCTCGTCATCCCTCACAGACTCCTTGCCTTCCTTAAATCTCTTATGACACTCAAAAACTGATGCTCGATTCATGCAAGATGGTCGAAAAGCAGTCTGAAGCATTCCATACGTTTCTGTGGCATTTTTCCAAGTTTAAAACAGAATTTTATTGCATATCGTTCTTCTAAAGTGTCAGATTGCATTTTTGAAATTCCCCAGCTGTGACAATCAGGCTTTAGTAGGGTGTATTCCAATTGCTGCTGTAGCTGTTCATTTGAAGCTGAAATCATAAAAATCGGTCAGTTATCTCATAAGATGTATAGCAATAACATAGTGAATTTTTAAGAGTCTACGACAATTTTAAATGCCTGTACAAAAAAGTCTGTAAAATTATTGAATGCGCCACGTATATATATATATATATGGAACATATTGAATTAAGGCAGCTATCATCTTTTTGACTATTCTATTTAAACTATTTTGAATTCTTGTAAAATTCTGCTAAATAGCCTTTGAATGAATTATTATGGTGCACCATGTAAATGTTTGGACGGATAATTGACAAAGTTGACAATGAGGGTTGGCCTGTGCAGTTTTGCTTCTGAATTAAGACATTTTCCGCTCAATTCAATATTATTAACATTAGGAAGTATAGACTGGGTAAGATTCACATTTCTCACCCAGTATAAAAGAATGGATGCTGGAATTAGGCTTGCACATGATGAAAAAACTTCAACTACTTAATAATGTTTTCTCCGATGACAGCATTTGCCATATGACAAATTTTTTAATATAGAATTTACCTGCGCGTTATTTTAATTTACAGTACAGGACATGAAAAAAATCGCTTTCGGTAGATTTGTGCAGAAGACTATTGCACCAAACTTTCATGTGAATCGGTGGATGTTTTTTTCAAGAATTATTTTCTTGATCATGAAGACGGCGGCAAAACGGAACTTCTTCAGCCACTACACAAGCTAAGAATTTTATAATGAACTTTGATAAATGCTAGAAACGATGTTGATTGATACACAGGCAACTGAGACTGCTACAATATTTTGAATTTGTCTTTGATCATGAATATACTTGTCAGAATATTTGACATTTGAAAACCGCATCTATCTTGAGTTGAACAGACCGAATTAAAATTACTTTCGCAGTATGTTAGAATACGAAGGTTTCAAACAGTTCTATTGTGAAAAGATATTAAGTTTGGAAAGAGTGAAAGAGAAGTATTTATAATCAAAGTTGAAACCTGTGTTGCGAAACACTACAGAGAGTAATTGACTCTTTTTAATGATCGACTCTTGATTTTGCTATTTAAGACTGGAATTTCTACATGAGGTATATTCTTCTGACCTTCAGATTATCAATTGTTTCCGTCCTTGACTGATAAACCATTGCATTCATTTCAAGATTTGAAAACGTCTTTGAAGAATGCATCGAAACAAAACTGAAATTATCCTTTTATTAAAGAATAAATCATTTAACTGAAAGGTAGCCAGAAAAGTAAAATTAATGGCTCAATAATGATGTTAAAATATATTTAAAAACAATTTTTGTCCCAAATTATAACAACCAAATATATTAAATTTTTCTTTTTGATTAGTATTACACACACACACACACACACACACACACACACACACACACACACACACACACACACACACACACACACACAAATATATTTGTGTAATTCTGATTAAAATTAATTGAAAAAAACGTTTTTAGTTAAGATTTTCACAGTAGTCTATGCACAAAAAATCAAAATAATATTTTATATCCTCTTTCTAGCATTTATTGTTCTATCTTATACTTGACAAATATTGTTTTATATATATATATATATATATATATATATATATATATATATATATATATTATTTAGTAAAACTCCAATATATTATTTATTAAATCTATATATATATATATATATATATATATATTATTTCGTAAAACCATATATATATGTTATTTAGTAAAACTATATATTTATATTATTTAGTGAAACTATATATATATATATATATATATATTCATTATCTAGTAAAACTATATCATTTACTAAAACTATTCATTATGTTAACAGTGAGCTAAGATGTAGTAATTGCTTTTTTTCGAATGTTTGCTGAATCTGATGCTGCAAGAGTCTTTTACAACATGGGAACATTTATAAAATGCCTGACATTTAGTTCTCAATTTTTTGGTGTACGTATGCCTTACAAAGATTTTTCTCCCACATAGCTGACTACCAAAATCGTTAATTGAAGACAGTTTTATCGCTAAGTAGTGTTAAATAAATGCAGATGGAAACGAAGCCCATAGGTTTTCTGTCATTTTTACCAGCAGTGTCTTTCAGCTGGCGAAGATTTAAGCAGTCAAAATTTACAAATGGTAACTGCAATTTGTATCGAAGATAACAACGGTATTCGGCGCCAATGTGTTAATTATATATTGATCATATTTGCTTTCGATTATTAGATGGTCAGAGGCGGTTTCTTAATAACGAGATGCTTATCCAAATTGTAACATCCTGAGTAGGATTTACTGAACAAATGCATCAAACATCTAATGATCCTACAGTTATACTTTAGTGGCGATTGCATTCAAAAAAGTTTTACATACTCAACGTTTCCGCTTCGCTTATCCTTAATAATCTATCTTTATTCCATCATCTACCGTTTAGAATTGAAAATCAGAAAAATAGGTATTCTTTGAGAGACCGATTAATTAGGGATTTCTAAACAAGATATAAACCAGTGTAAACACGGGAAAGAGGAAATGAATCACGTGAACTGAGAATCGGAAAAAAATGTGTGGGTGTTCCGAAAATTATATAATGACAAGAAAGACTGTTATCAGGAGAGAGAGAGAGAGAGAGAGAGAGAGAGAGAGAGAGAGAGAGAGTAATTGTGGTAATAAAGAAGAGAGTTATATTTCTGTAAACAAGTGTTATGGTCTCTTCACTATGGTATACAATATCAATAGTCAGGAATTAATACCAGATTTATCGACAGAATAAGTGTATTATGATAAAAAAAGTACAATTGAAATGCATTGCTAATGATTTTATTGTTGAAATACATTGAAAATCGGGAAGAAAAGGATTGTCAGCAGTCAAGAATGTAAGCAATATTATCAACCAAAAAGAGCTTACACACACACACACACACACACACACACACATATATATATATATATATATATAATACTTTGTTATGATTTTATAATTAGAAATGAACTGAAGATAAGTAAAAAAGGCATTTCCAATTGTCAAAAATCGACGCAACATTTCGGACAAAAATAATGAAATTATTATAAATATGATTTGTTCTGTTTTCATATCTAATGGGTGAAATGACATTTTAAGATAATTCTAAGTTGTCTTTTTAAGCCGCTCCATTACTATTGTGCCAATACCCGCCGGCCGACCCCCACTATCTCAGCTCCCTTAAACCACTAATGGCCATTAGATCAGATCATCTAGTGGTTTATCTCATCTCCGACCAGGTGTATTACACATTTATTTACGGACACACAAACCTCAACCGAAAGGGTGGAAGAAAAGAACAAACAAACACGGACTTGGGTCAGCTCCAAGCGCATGAAGGGGAATCCCGTAACATTTTTTATGCATTCTGTGAGCTAACGCTAACGTGTACTCGCGCGAAACTCCCATAAAAGCCACTAGCCATACTGACTTCTGTTAACTGTGTCCGTCTACTTCTCTTGACTGCTCTCTCAAGCCGACTAATCTCTTCTGCTCCCTCCTGCTGACTCACTTCTTCTGGTCTCTTTTGTCAACTGACTCTCTCTGTCTTCTCTGGGACCTTCCTTCCTTCGTCCACTTCCGGTCTCGCGGGAGATTTCGCGCCCAAGCCCTTTGTGTGGGTTTCGCGCCAAAACATACAAAGGGATCCTCTGAATGGTACCCACACACCAACATAACGAATGCTCAACATCGTGTCATACTATACTTTCTATTCAAACATAGTATTGTAATTGAATGTCAGGATTTGGTATATTTCCTAACGCTGACAGGATATCACACGTTTTTTAAATTTCTATTTACCTTTTGTGTTTCACGTTCTTCTTGAAAATCTTCAACAACCATGCATAAAATTGGCCTTTCTGTAATTTGAAATGGCAAAGTACTCAACTATAGATTAAGAGTTGTTAATCCTTCGAAGCCACAGGTTCGCTTTTATCATCTAACAGCTTATATCTTCACAATATCTTCTGTAGCTAATCTTTGGAATTCCATCTACTCGATAATTTATTTATCCCATTTGATTTTATTAAATTCTAATTTTTCATATCCATAGTTGTAGATACAGCAAGAATATGAATAAACAAATTTTTTTTGCAATTCACACACACACACACACACACACACACACACACACACACACACATATATATATATATATATATATATAAATGTTGGTACATTTAGGAAAAAACAGCCGAAAAAATTTATTCAAAAGGTTTTTCAACTATTTTTATATTATTAATACAGCTTTCTCCCGGACTCAAAAAATGGTGCTTGATGCCTCCTTACTTAACACTCAGCATTATAAGGTACGGACCAAGGGTAAAGTGGAGCAATCCTGGGAAAGGAGTAGCACCCTCCCCAACAGCTTGTTGTTGTAGCTATTGAAAAGGGAGACTTTGGGTCACCATCAACCACGGTCGCTAACTCTACTTTTAATATAGCTTTAAAAAGAGCGTACATTCTGAGTTCTAAAAATGGGACCCTGCTTTTTGGCCACATCCCTTCAGATAATCACCTTGACAGCTAGCAGTGAGGAGGGAATAGTAAAGGTAGTTTACGACGAAAAGGAGGCGAGGAGACAAAGACGAAAAAAACCGTCTACCTAGAGGGATTGATATGGTCTTCTTTTGTTTTTTTTTCTTTGGCTAAGTCCGGTTTAATTTTACTAAAATCTCTGTAATTAACCACTTTATTATGCATATGTTAATGACAGATTCGTTGTGTTCCCTTCTAGGTCTGAAAGGAGAAGCCTTTTTCATGTAATCAACCGATAACATCCAACGTTGAAATTTACATGCGAATTTGAAAATAACTGCCTTCCCTTTCTTGATGTCCTAGTTGAATGCCCTAATTTAGGTTTTCTAACTTCTATTTACCGTAAACTTACATTCACTGGTTCTTATAGACGTTGGGGTCATTTTCCTCACAAAGATGTGAAATCAACTTTATTAAAAATCTTATTCTCCATGACTTGATAAACTGTTCTAAGTCAAAACTCACTGACGAACGCAACTTCATTAAGATCACACTTAAAAAAAACCCCGGATATCCTGAATACAGAATTGCCACTACCATAAGATATAAATGTATGAAATTCTCAGCTCACATGAAATTTAGCCCTGCAAAGTAATCTGTATATCTTAAATTGCTATGGATGGCTAACGCTTCTACGCAATTGATAGAAAAAAATCAAAAGATCTGTCAGCCGTTGTTTCAATGCGGTTAACCTACGTTTTGTCTTCAAATCCAACGCACTTTTCTTACCTAATTTAGTGTGTCCATGCATTAAAAAAAATTCCATTGCAAATGCAACATTTGCTTTATCGGCCACAATACCCAAAGATTAGAAAATAGAAAACAACGAGCATCCCCAGCTATCCGTTCAAATGGTTTGACTCGTTCATCGGATTCATGCAATCAGAACGTGCCTTTCTCTATTATACAATACTCTGTGAAGACGCTTATAATCCCAACCTGTTCACTATTCTGGAAGTCTCTAATAATGAACTACAACTATCAGTACGTGATGCTCTCCTTATTACCAAACACCAACCAGAACCCCACAAGTAAAAGAGGTTTTACAAACATCTTTTAGTACGATCAAACTAGACTTAACCAAAGGAAAAAACAAAAACAAAGGAAAATCGCATCAATCTCTCTTGGTAGACGGGATTTTTTCGTCTTTTTCCTCCCGTTTCATCGTCAACTACTTTTATTATTTCTTCCTTCCTGCTTGTTGTCACAATGATTCTCTGAAGAGACGTAGTCAAAAAAAAAAAAAAAAGGGTCCCTTTCTTAGAACTTATAATGCACGCTCTTTTAAACCTATTTTAAAAATTTGTTCTTACCGAAAAATTCTCATATTTTGATCACTAGAACGGCATTATTTCCAACATGGCGTCCAAGATAGCTGATCAAACCAGTAAATATATACGACAAAAAGGCTGTCATACCGTCTTTCACACTAACGTAATTTCCTATCTCTTTCTTCTCTCCTTCTTTTCTTCCTCCTCCTCTCCGCTTTCCCTCTCTCTTGTTTTGTCTCTTTCATGTCTGTGTGGAATGTCTGAATGCCTGCCAATATTTGGCGCCGCTGTGCCCTGCAACGATCTGACATTTGCCTATTTCTACATCCAAAACATGTGCCAACGTGAGACCTGATGAGCATTCCAAACTTTTCTGGGTTTTCCATGTGAAACTAATTTTGGACAGCTGTTGGTCCTGACTTTGTCATCAAGAAGACACAGATGCTATTCAAAAAGAGTTTTGAAGTCTTGACCCGTGGCAATGGATGACAAAAGAAATGCACTCGTTGTGGATTATGTTCACACTTGTCTCATCTAAATACATCACCATGTTGGACTTCATTAGCCTCACTTACACAAACAGAGAATCAATAGCAACAAGAATAAAACAAGATCAGGTTGATTTGGAAAATATCAAAGAAATCACTTTTCACTCACACACCATTCTCTTTAGATCTATCTTTGAGAAACCGCATTACTTGTGCAATTACGAAAATGGGATAAGTTCGAAATCTTTAGGTATAAGATTATTGAAAAAAATGAAATAAAATTCCATTTTTGAAACCTCATTCCAGCAAAAGACCAGACAAAAACACTTGCAGAGAAGTCCACCATTAAATTTGCTTTGGGCCAAATCATTTATCTTGTTTGTTTATTTCAATGATTTTTATTTGTGTCGAAAAGTGGAAACCTTTGAAGAGGTTAGGAACTATGAGATCAGCAGAGACAGACTTTTACCTCCCGATGAATTAATGTTGTTAAAGAATAAAAAAACTAATAATTAGGTAGAAATATATATTTTAAAAAATCAGGACCCGGAAGTGAGTGGCCTAAAGCAATAACTTGTTTAGCTTAGGGGTAAATCCCACACTTGGAGCGTAGCTTATTACCTGCAGACCTGTTTGAAGCCATAGAAATCTTTCATATTGTAGACAAGCCCCACATAACAAATGAAATTGTAGAGTTTTCAACAAAGTTATCAAACTAAACATAATGGTTTTGGTAATGACTCCCTAATTCATTGTTTACAGTGGAAAATGATTAACAGTTATATAGCCAGTTCTCTATCATATACCGACTTTTTCATACGTCATTATGGTAAAGTGCTTGTAAGTTTTGTTTGGTTTAATTTATTTAATGCCAAATCAATTTTTATACATATAAACAGTTCTATTTTTTAAATTCAGTTTACCATAAGTACAGTTTTTGTTAACACACATTTAATATAAAAACAGTTCTATTTCAAACAGTTCACTTTAGCAAAGGTACGCAGTTTAAATGTCAAAACAGTTCTATTTCAAGCAATTCAGTTTAGCATTAATACAACGTTTAGTTATATTTTACCCATAGATATGACCTTATCAGGTGCTTCCACTTCGGGCCAAATTGGACTTGGGAGCTGTGGCAATAAAGGGGTACACTGCATTCCCCAAAGCTCTTGCACTACTGGAACCTCACCATCAGATTGTTTAGTGTCATATCAAGGACACTCGTTGGGGGGGGGGTCTTACCTCTTTGAAGAGATACATTCAGTGTATATTTAGTAGCCCCAGCTGGTTAGGCAGCTGGTTAGGCCACTCATTGGCGGGGTGGGGGTCTTACCTCTCTGCAGAGATGCAGTAGGTATATCCACCAGCCCCAGCCGGCCGGGCCATGTAGTTTTTGCTAGTGATGATAAAAGTCCCTCGATGAAAGACAATGTGCATCAATGGTGTGAGTAAAACACTTGCCCTATCATCAAATTCAATGCAACAACTTTGCGAAAAGAAAAATAATTTCCATTCTAGTTTCGTTTGATTTGGTTTAATTTCTTTGTTTAATGGCATAACAACATTTGTGGGTAATTTAATGTCTTGTCATCCTTTTAGAGGAACAGTAGTGGTACTATTCATCCTATACAGCCGGAAGTATAAGGGGGTTCATACTTTTCCCAAGATTATTTATTCAGAAATGAACGTAATAGTGCAACTGGAGTTCGAACTCACTATGATTTCGCAGACCAGCACGTTATGCAGAATGCCACCTCATTTTTTGCATCCAGTAATAAACAAAGATTTTTATATCTTCATGAGAAAATGTTACCGGCAAGTTAATTTACAGATTTCAATCTCTCTTTCACAGCGCTGGCTGTAATATGTTACGCTTAATCTATCAATGT
Organism: Sepioteuthis lessoniana; assembly: GCA_963585895.1. Classification (NCBI taxonomy): domain Eukaryota; kingdom Metazoa; phylum Mollusca; class Cephalopoda; order Myopsida; family Loliginidae; genus Sepioteuthis; species Sepioteuthis lessoniana. Next base: position 79,632,350 of record OY757905.1, read on the forward strand.
ATGATCGGTCTTGCACAAGTCTCGATCTAAAAGTGTCACTTATCCGAGGTGAAAATGAAGGGAGGAGGGTTTCTACGAACTGTAACTCCTCATTCGCATCACATCTCTGGGACAATACAGAGCATGTAAAAAGAGTCATCTGACGAGACGGAGAATATACCAACAATATTCTCCGCCGAAATAAATTTATTATGACGGCTTAACCGAGTTTGAGTCTCCATTTAATTGTACTATATATATATATATATATATATATATATGTGTGTGTGTGTGTGTGTGTGTGTGTGTGTGTGTGTGTGTGTGTGTGTGAGGGATTTCGTGATTCGGCCTAGGCTTTTTGAATAGCTAACAAGCTGCTACATAGTGTCTATTGTCTATATCTTTCTGCTTCCATGGCCCAGAGACTGAACAGAGTGAGAAATTAAACAACAGGTCTAAACAATAAAAGTCGAGATGAGTTTTTGTGTGTGTTCCTTCCCCAGCTGACAAATAGCCTCAATAACACAGCAAACGTCACTGATCACACAATAAACATACGCTGGATGATGACTTCGATATATTTAGCGATGTTGTGTGAAAGAACCTGATAAAGAAGAGACGTAATGTTATCGAGTTTTAGAGGATGCAAACGTTGACATTGTTTGACCTTGATCAAGAAAAATACAGATTTACACATATTTCTTCTTTTCGATGCTGAGACGAAAAAAAATGGCCCCTATTTTAGTTCGGAGTAGTCCACAGGTTTTAAGGCGTACAACATCAGCGGGATGTAGTATTTTGTGTTCACAGTTGCTATTTATTCATACACGATGGGCTACAAATTTATGCATTTATAATGTTCTCAAAAGATCAGCGTTCCAAAATCTTGTAAATGGTGAATAGACCATTCAAACTTATGTGAATGGGTTTCTGCTCCTAAACCAATCTAAAAATATCTTAGAAAACCTTTAGAGCAAAGTGATGGCAGTTATGTGTAGGGGTAAGAGTACCAATTTACTTGCCTCTATGCGCTACAATATTTTTAACAAGCAAATTGTTTCCGCATATCTATTTGTTACCCACAAACGTCTACTTTCTCCAGTGTCCTCAATGAAATATCATTGCCTTACAGTCTATTACAAAGGTGGACTGAAAAAAAAAAGATACATGAATCTACTGGATTGGAAATGGAAATTGGAGAATAATCATTTTGTACCAGTCATGCCGAGGAAAACCCCTGACACAGATAGTCAACCGTAATTGCCCAACTGCCAGTGTAGGTGCAGAGTATATGGACAACCATGAACGTTTGCTGGTGGAACGTGGTAAATTGAAAACTGACATACGATATGATCAATATTTACCAAAGGAAGAATATAATAAAAAAGTATTTGTAAATCTTGTACAGGTTGGAGTTATCTCTCATGAATAAATATAATGTAATTGGAAACATTTGGCTATCGTAATCATTTTATCATAATAAAAATATTTTTAACTGGATTCTTTGCAAAAATCAAAGTTCAATATCAAAATTACGAGTCTACTATAATGATGGGATCAGGGTCATTTCAAGAGTGTAGAATACTTATTGAATGTTTTATATATAAACATATATATATATATATATATATATATATAGAGAGAGAGAGAGAGAGAGAGCATTTTACTTAGTAAATATGTTAACTTATAAGAAAGAAAATGATGCTGAAAATTTAAAAAAAATTGCGTAAAACAATTGCTGTTTTTATCAATGGACTCTGAAATTAACGATGACTCTCTCTCTCTCTCTCTATATATATATATATATATATATATACGAGGATCATTAGATAAGTTTCAAGACGTTTTCGTATGGGCACTTTTATTGATAGTACACACATAAAACTCGAGTGCCTCCTAGAAATCTCCTCCGGCTACAATGCCCCATGGAGGTCATCTTGCCTGAGCGTGTCAATGACCTTCGTCACAGCCTCTTTCATCTCCTTAATTATCTCATAACCACAGCCCCTGAGCTTAGGGAATAACCAAAAGTCACAGGTAGCAAGGTCTGGACTATAGGGAGGGTGAGCAACTGTCTTGATGCCCATCTTGGTCAAATAGTCTGTGAAAACGATAGAGTTGTTGACTGGTGTACTGTCCTGGTGGAAATGCCACTGAGCCGATTTGAAGAGTGCTGGCCTCTTCCGACAGAATCTCTTCCGGAACTTCCTTAAAACCTCAACATAGTAACCCTAACCCTACCCTTTCGCCTATCAACTGTGGTGTATTGACTTCCTTACTCCTCTCACACCCCTCATCATCCCTCACAGAGTCCCTGCTTTCCTTGAATCTCTTATGCCACTCAAAAACTGATGCTCGATTCATGCAAGATGGTCGAAAAGCAGTCTGAAGTATTCTATACGTTTCTGTGGCATATTTTCCAAATTTTAAACAGAATTTTATTGCACATCATTCTTCTAAAGTGTCCCCATGTCCAGATTACAAAAAAGTCTGTAAAATTATTGAATGCCCCACACCCACACACACACACACACACACACACACACACACACACACATATATATATATATATATATACATATATATATATGAACACATCCACTATATATATATATATATATATATATATATATATATATATATATATAGGGGGTGTACAAATGATGTAGATGATTTGCTCACATTAGCTATGCTTTTCAAATGAAATTTAATCAAACACTTTGTAAATAAAGAATAAATGTTATAATAAGATATATAAAGAAAGTATCAGATGTTTATGTGTTGAGAATTATCGCATGATTACATTGGAATATTTTATCTTGTTTTCTGAGACGTACATTAACTTAAACGTTATAACCTGGCTAAATGGGTGTATTTTAAAGTGACACTTCAGGTTTATATTTCTAGTTTTTCATGTGGTGTATAGAATCATCAAACAGAAATCTGTTACGGACTTTCGTATTCATAATAATAATATTTTAAAATTTTCTACCTGCTCTTCACGTATTGCATCAGACACTTTTTAAGCAAATTATTTTATTTGAAATCATTTTCTGATATATATATATATATATATATATATATATATATATATAGAGAGAGAGAGAGAGAGAGAGAGAGAGAGGGAAGATCTAATTTAGGATATCGTAGACTCAGAGTCAACGGTGCCTGGTCTGATTACAGCAACGAGAAACTGTCACCAAGTACCGGTGACTCTATGTCTACGCAATCCTTAAAAACCTACATATGCCTTATCACCAATATTGAGCAAGCTTTATTCTTAAATATGCAAACTGCATTTTTGATGTTATATTCATACACACACACACACACACACGCACACACACACACACATATATATATATATATATATATGTGTGTGTGTGTGTGTGTGTGTGGTGTGTGTGTGTGTGTGTGTGTGTCTGTCTGATTGTCAGTCCTTCTGTATTTAATATGATATACAAAAGGCTGACTGATTTAGTTCTATGATATACCTGATAATATCCTTTTCTGTATATCAGGTCAGTCGGCAAATTAAAAAAAAAACATGAAATGATAGAAAGCGGTGAAGAGATTGGGGAAAAAGAACAGGTTGATTGGGTCATAACAGGCATTTGTCTTTTTTCGTGACAAAATGGGTGATGGACACTAAGTTCAAAATCCAAAAGAAAAAAAATAGTTACTTAACCTACTGATTATAGATTATCCACCATTGTTAAGTTTTTACTGGTTTTTCTTTCATTACAGTTTTTTTGCAATTCATTCAAACCATCAGTATACAGTCATTAGTACACTGTCAGGGTCAACAATAAAGGATGAACTCTTTTTATTCAATCAATTAATATATGATTAATTTCGAATCTTATTTCAGAAAAAAAAAGGTGAAGATCGAGAGACGCTTGGCGTTGACTCAAAAAACAAATGAGAATGGATAAAATCGACTGGTTATCTGTATTTAGAAAACAATCTAAATTCAGAATCATCACGACAAGAAGGTAATATCAGAAACGCGAAATAATAAATCATCATTATCATCATCATCGTCATTATCAAGTCGTGATACTGACATAAAAGACGCCTTATTTCTGTTGATGCACACACACACACACACACACACACACACACACACACACACACATATATATATATATATATATGTGTGTGTGTGTGTGTGTGTGTGTGTAATCAAAGGAGGATTTTGTTTGTCCTTTGTGTCACAAGTGTATTAGAGCTTTTAAAAGATTTTCTGTATTTAATAGACATGAGCGGACACGTTGCAGCAAATACATAGTTTTCGTTTAGGGATAGTCATCCTCTCTCAACCCCCCCTTCCGCAGACACACACATATATATATAAATGTATATATATATCTAGACATATAAGTTAAGATAGTGTTTTTCTAAATTTATAAATAAGGAGTGCTAAGTGCTAAATATAGCTGATAGAGTTTATATATATAAGTTGTGATAGCGTAGACATTGCCCGATGATTGCATTGGCAAGTGCCATTGAGTGTAAACTCTCCCCTACCCGAATATATTTATAATAAAATTCATAATAAGTCAACCTAGTGGCTGTAATAGTTGCATATGTTGTTTGCTGTTCTTGTTCTAGCTCTGCTAAATATTTTGGATATCGAATACCTATTTATAAAATTAGATCTTTTTCATTCCGAAGTTAACAGGACACAAAGATTCCTATACACTTTTCTCTCCATTAGGCCTTGTACCAGACTTAGGAGAGTTTTGTAAATTTCTCCAAGATAGACATTAAGAGTGTTACTAATCCAATTCTCGAGATCTATATACCAGACTCTTAACCTTTAGCCCTCTACATTGACATCTAAACCTCATCTACAAGTTAAACTCGAACGAAGTAATTTGTAATTCAATGATTCCCATACAAAGTAATTTTCACCAAGGAATAACTAATTCTAGACGATGTTTCCACCAAATAACCAATGACATCAGCTCATAAAGATCAGTTAAACTTCAACGAGGATTCGTTCAAAGAAGAATCCATTACAATATTTTATGTAAGGATTTTCTAAAAGCAATAAATGAACTGACTTGTTTGCTGTATAGCGTAAAAGGTAATTAACACGCTTCAGTGTAGTATTCATCATACCTCACAATTCACACAAACTCTTTTTAAAATCTTTTTACATATATTATCTTTATTTTATGAAATAGTTCCCAATATTAGTGGGTAGAGCGTTCGCCAAAGGTACGGGAGACCTTGGTCATTACCAAAGACTTTAAAAAAAGGTACTTGATACTACCTTACTTAACACTCAGCAATATAGGTACTTATCGAGAGTAAAGAGGAGCAATCTAGGGAAAGGAGTAGCGCCCTCCTACATTTCGGTGTAGTAGCTATTGAAAAGGAAGCCCTTCTGGTTGCCCTAGACTACGGTCGCCAACGTTTACTTAAAAAGACAAAAAAGAATTCACTGTTTTTTGTATCATTGTAAATTTATTTCTTCATTCTTTCTTTAATTTTTTGAATTCTTCCAAAGGATTTAAACGACTTTCTATGATTATCAATTACACAAGAAGTAAATAGCTCACTGCCAAGATTTCCTAAATATTGTACTAAAGACGATCTGGGGAAATTAATTTCATGACTTCCAGATTAAACACGAAATATATATATATAATATATATATATATATTATATATATATATATATATATAGTCTGTGTATGACAAAATTTATGTTTTCCACCCTGGAGGTTTGAGCACTTTCACGAAGGAATTAACCGTTGCCACTCGCGTAATGCAAAGCTCTTTTAATGAATTGAGCACTCTGGTCTCCATTAACGTAAAATGGAAACAAATGGAAACATTCAATACATGTACGTTAAATTCTTTCACTTTCATTGAGATTGCTGGGGGCTGTGAGGTTAGGCTATCAGGCTAACGTAAGGTTTTGATTCCAGTTTGAGGCATCTTGCGTGTCTAGGTACACAGATGAGTTGTGATACAACCAAATAGTCTGTGTGTGGATGAGTATATACATATATTTTTTCTTATATGATCCAAGGAGGAAATCTAAGGGATTGAAGTATCCAATTTGAGTGCTCAATACCAACGTGTATATTCTACTGTCATTGAGACTAAGGAATCTTATAATTAATCTTTATATAATATTGGTTATAAAAATGAACGTAATCATTTAGATGCCAATAAACATCACATAAATAGGGCGATGATATGGGAAATAAGGGTCACAAAAAGAAGAGAAACAATGGAACTAATAATAATGTAAATATGGATAATAAAATATGTAAAATTTTTAATAAAAACAGAAATATTATCTGGTTTAACCCTTCTCTAAGTTTAATAAGTAAACATTTTAAATATGATAATCCCTTTGGAAAAATAATCAATAATAATAATGTGAAAATTAGTTATTCTTGTACTGACAAATTTTCTAAAATTATTGACACTCACAATAAGAAATTAATATATAAACTGGACTTGAATAACAATGACAACTTAGAATATGCATGTAATTGTAAAATAAAAAATGAATACTCTCAAAGAAACAAATGTAACCTTGATGATAATGTTTATCAAGCCAAAATTTCAGTTAAAGAGAATTATAACAATGATAAGGCTTACATAGTTATGACAAGCTTAAACTGGAAATTTAGATATTACAACCACCTACAATCATTTTGAAATCCAACATTAAGAAATCAGACGGTCCTATCTATGTATTACTGGGATCTAACAGAACTAGAACTAACACCTGTAATATATTGGAAAATAATAAAAATATCCTCCTCCACAAAAAAGTTTACATGGTAAGTTTAATTAATGCTTAGAAGAGAAAATATGTATATTAAAATATTTAAATAAAAATTTACTTAATTTTAGAAAAGAAATGATTTCAGAATGTAAACATGGAACAAAATTCTTTGTATGCTTTAACTCAGTTTAACTTTGTATGATTTATTATAAAATTAAATATTTGACTACCATTAATTTAGTGATTTATATATCTTTAATTCTATATATTGATATATTAATCCATTTTTTTTTTACAAAATAGGCTAATTAATTAGTATATTCAATATTTTTCTAATATAGAATACAATTAAATCTAACAGATATAATATAAACATATGTTTTAATGATAAGATAAGAAAATAAGAAATAAGAAAATAATAACAAATGAAATTAAGACTAATAGATTTATAACGAGTAGGAATTATTTTCATACCCCAATCTTGCTGGAAGCCTTATGAAAAGCATTTAATTAAAAATTTAAGATAATTCATCTCAGTAAGGTTTTAAAAAAACTGAAATAAATCTATAAAGGTACCAAGAAAGCGATTTTTTCCTTTTTGTTTTTATATAAAAGGATTTTTAGTTCAGCACGTTGAGTGTTGATATATCATTAATCCCAAATTAATTATACATCAATAGCCGTTGGTATTGAGCACTCAAATTGGATACTCCTACCCCTAAGATTTCCGGTTTGGATCATATAAAAAAATATATGTATATATAAAGTCATACATAGACAGATTATTTTGTTGTATCACAACTCATCAGTGTGGCTAGACACGCAAGATGTCTCAAGCTGGGATCGAAACCTTACGTCAGCCTGATAACATAATCTCACAGCCCCCAGCAATCCCAATGTAAGTGAAAGAATTTAACGTACATTTATTAAATGTTTCAGTTTGTGTACATTTATGCTAATGGAGATCAGAGTGCTCAATTCGTTAGAAGAGCTTTGCATTATGCGAGTGGCAACCGTAAATTCCTTCGTGAGAGGGATCAACCTGCAGGGTGGGGAACATATATATTGTCATCCACACACACACACACACACACACACACACACACACATATATATATATATATCGTGTTTAATCTGAAAGTCATGAAATAATTTTCCAATACGCACAATATTTAGGAAATCTTAACAGTGAACTATTTACTTCTTGTGTTATTAAATAATCATAGAAAGTCATTTAAATCCTTTGGAAGAATTCATAAACAATGAAAATAGGTACTGTTACGGAAATCATTGTCCTCACCAAGGCGTCCCCATTGGTTATCGATCTTGGTAGGCCCTCTTGATGGTATCCAGTGTTCGTACAAAGCAAATGAATATAAGATTTTGCTGCTAGGCCAACATGCGTGTCTATGTGTAGGAGTCTATAGGAGAACGTCGCTTATGAATTCTTCAAAAGTGCCTAGCATGTCTTGTTCGTCTTACTTGGATGGTTTATGAGATAGAAGGTAATTTAGTCGAAAGATTTTACGGAAATATTCGACAGCAGTTGAACACTTTTATTTCTTTTCCTGCTTGATTTATAATATTCATTTTCAACAAAAAATTCACCGCTGATGAAAAGAGGATTTATTACAAAAAATATAAAATAGCTAAATTCCGTTTCACCTTCATCATCTCAAACTAGACAGAATCTACTGAGGAAGAATTTTATCACGATGCTTGCTGGAATTCAGATTAAAAAAATCTATTTGAAATCGCTGGAACCAAGAAAGGCTGTCAATGTACGACGCTACAGAGAGTAATTGACTCGTTTGAAAAATGCATTAGAAAAGAAAGTCGACCGGTGATTTTGCCGAATGAAAACGTCCTTCACTATGCTATAAATATATAACAGCTAAACAGTTTGACTGAGAAACGTTCCTCCATTTGTTTTATATCATTCAGTCCTGTCACTTTCACATTTATCGTTTGTTTCTGGTCGGTAGTTAAAAAGCAATACAAATATCGCAAAAATATCAGCTTGTGTTTAGAAAATTATTTAGTAATTATTGTTTAATCTTTTCCTAAATAGACAGAATCTCTTTAGAATAATATTATACGCTTGGCGCAAACAAAGTTTGGATTGTTATTTTTTTACCACTGGATTTTGTTTTCAGTTTATCGTTGGATTGAATTTATGGCATATGTACAAAAATATTTTCATGGTACTTTCAAATAGTTTTTGTCGATCTTCTCATCAGTAACAAAAGAAGTGATTATGATAACGCTCCACACCCATCGGTTTCACAAAGTGGAACTGAACTAGGAAACAAAAGATATAAGGTGTGTCGCGCACGTAGAACCACCAGAGTGTTTAGTCATCAAAAGATGGAACAATTTAAAAGCAAGTTGGACAAAGCAGTTGACAAGGATGAGTAGGAGACGCAAACTAAATATGTATTCATCCAATCCCTCTCCCAGTCAATTTCTAAGTCAAATACAGTTGGTTTGAATTTAGATTTTCTTTTTTCTTGATTGGCTGCCTTACCAAAGTTCAAGAGCTATTTTCACACCTAATATTTACT
>OY757905.1:79646648-79691648 GCA_963585895.1 Sepioteuthis lessoniana
AAATTAATCAGGCTCAATGTCAAATAAAATAAGATTTATTCATTAAAATTTCAATGAGAATTGTGGATTTCATGAATGATTTCAAAAGTTTTCAATATACGCACCACCAGAGACACAACCCACACAATGGCTATTACAAAATAAAATTATATCTATTTTTCTGAAACACCCTGTATATACGGAAGCGAATTTATTATTAGTCTCAATGTTTAATATGCAGTTGAACAAAAAGATATTCATTCTAGCTTATATCCACATATATAACGCTATGTATATCCATCTCTGTCTTTCTTACTTACAAACCCTATCCACCTCCATGGATGTATATATATATATATATATATATATATATATTACAAAATATACAGAGGATGTATTTTCGGGGCGATTAATTGGTGATGTTAAAATCAGAAAAATATTTTCAAATGAAAAAAATTAAACGAAGAAGTTATTAAATTCTAAGTACTTTATCATATTTAATAGTATTCCATTTCAAGATAAGGTGTGTTTGAAAAATATTATTTTACTCTTTGCGTGTTTTTTTTTTTTTTTTTTTACACCAGCGTTATCTGATGGTCTTTCACTGGAGTCTGTGTGACATCGATTCAACTCAATTCTCCATGATTCTTCAGAGTATTCTAGCCAATCTTAATAATGAAGTGGTTAAAATGGTATCGATTCTTCCAGACTTTTTTCTTAGCGTTTAGGGGACTGTTCCAAGCTCACCAATCACAATTAATATCACCGTCACCTGCATGTTCCACAATGTTTTTAGTTCTCTGGCAAGGTGCAAGTATTTGTCAATCTTTTCGCTTTCTTTGATTTTAACTCTGCTGGAACGGCAAAAACCACTATACGGTAAGTTCTCTTTTTTCTTTTTGTTGATTACCTCATCGATCTGGTATTCTGTTCGGGCTTGGGTGATTTCTTTGTATCTCAAAACCCCAGAGAATTTTGTGCGTCTCATTGTATAGGACAGGTTCTAGTTTGTGCATGTACCATTTTTTTGGATGGTAAAATTTCAATCTCTTGCACATTTTCCAGTGGATCCCCTTTCCCAGCCAGTCGTGTCTAGACTCATACTTTTTTTGAGTTAGCAGGTTTCATTCACTTACAATGTGATAAATAGTTTCATCACTTTTTCCACATAACTTACGCTTGCTATTCTGTCATGTATTATCGATTTTCGCTTTTATATAATTGGTCGTTATGGCGTTTTTTTATGTTGCTATCAGAGGAGATTCAGTTTCTTTCTAAAGATTTCCCTTTTGTAGCCATGTCAATATCTTCTCATGTGCAATCTCGGAAGTTTGTCACTTGAAATATCCATATTGTTGTTTTTCTTCCTAATTCTGCTTCCTAGTTTTTTTTCAGTATTTTTGTTGCCAATGCTGTATTTGGCTACTGTAATCAGTCTTTCTTTGTTCTTTCTAATGTAGTTCTCGAGTTACTCCTTGAGAGTTTTTCACACCAGCGTTAGCTGATAGTCTTTCACTGGAGTCTGAGTCACAACAAGTCTCCTCTAGTTTCCAGGACTCTTCTCAGGATTCTGGCCGTTCTCATCAACGATGTAGTTTGGATTGTGTCCACTCGTCCTTTTATTTCCAAGTCCTCTAGTCTTTTTACTAATCTTTTGGTGACTGTACCAAGAGCACCAATTACAATTGGTATAACCATCACTTTCAATCGCCTAGCAAGGTCGAAGTACTTATCCTTCTTTTCACTTTCTTTCAATTTTACTCTGTGGTCAGCCGCAACAGCAAAATCCACAATTCTGTAAGTTGTCTTTTTTAAAGATTATTATTATTATTATTATTATTTTACTCCTTTGGTTAGCTGGGACGGCGAAGTCCACTATTTTTTTTTTTACTATCTCTAGGTTTGGCTGTCCGGTCGAGATTAGGTGAGCCCTTTATATCTCAAAATTCCAAAGAAGTTTGTGAATCTCATTCTCCAGGACGGATTTTGGGTTGTGCATATACTATTTGTTCGTATAGTCAAATTTCAATCTTTTGCACAACTTCCAGTGGATCATCTTACCAACCCAGTCGTGTCTTATACTCTTTTTGCTCTAATTTACAACATTTGATTATTATGTAATTGATCGTTTCCTCTCTATCACCACATAACCTACATTTGCTATTTTGTTTCGTCTAATCTATTTTTGCTTTGATATAGTTGGTCCTTATGGCCTTGTTTTGTACTGCTGTAACATATTGACCTCCGACCCGGCCGAGCTGTCAGATGAGAAATGCACCTGTGTAAATTACAGGTGCATCTGGTCGAAGATATCAGGGGATCAGGGGATAACCTTGACTGTCGACGGGTTGAACTGAGTACAAATGTGACGCTCGCAAGAAATAGGTGGACTTCAAATTATTATATAACCCCGGTGACAGGTAGTTCAGATCAGTTGGAGAAAAGATGTTGGAATGAGAACCATGTCCCAGCAGAGTCTGACCCCCCAGGCTCCCGGTTGAGCAGCCAAGGAGAACGGGAAAGAAATACTGCTATGGCCGGAGGAGTCGGGGTCAATATGTTGCAGTTCTGTTAAGTCTCCAACTCACCTCTCACACAATAATACCTTTCGTAACCCTTTCGAACCTTTTCGAATAAAGTGAGAGGTATATTTTTCTAAAGAACTATGTCCACTCGTCTTTACTGTGTTGAATATGTTTCTGCATGCATCTGCATACGAGTATGTTACACTGTTATTAGAAGAGATTCAGTTTCTCTCTTAAGGTTTCCCTTTCTATGCCATGTCCAAAACTTCTTGCTTGTTATGTCCATCGCTATTACAAATAGTAGTGGTGATAGCGCATCTCCCAGGAAGATACTTCTCTCGATTTTCACCCAGCTAAGCTTTTTGCACCTGCTGTCGATTTCACACACAAGTTTTCCATGGCTTTCCCGATTATTATTATTATTATTATTATTATTATTATTATTATTATTATTATTATTATTATTTGCCATACTATTTGCCATAGATTTTACATTTTTCAAACGTTGATAAGAATTGTGAATGTTTTTTTTATTCCAAAATAATGTATGTAGTTTTATTAAAGTTTTCATGACAAAAAAATTCTTTTTAAATCATATCAAATAAACTGATGTTTTTGTTACGGTTTGCTTTAAAAATCTAGTTTAGAAGATATTTTGATTCAAAATTATATCAAAACTATTGAATGTACGACTAATTGATTATCAATAAATGAAAACTAACTTAAATAAGGGTCATTGTAACTATGTAGGCCTTATCTAACAAAATAATGATATAAATTTGTTTATCTTATTACAATTAGAAATAAAGCTAGATTTATATACCAGCGGATTTATTTTCCTTTTTCTCTAATATACATACATACATACATATCTATATCTATATCTATCTATCTATCTATCTATCTATCTATATATATATATATATATATATATATATATATATATATATATATATATTGTGGATAATACGGGAACGAGGCATAGGATCAATTGTTTTGTTTACAAAATTTTCAACTTCTTTTAATATTCGGGAGTTATTGGACGATTATAAGAAAATGCTGAATACCTTGTAGGTTTTGATAATTTATAAATTCATTGTAATTGCTAACTTGTGAAATATTGACGTAATTTCTAGATGATACCTTAATAAAAATGATATTAAAATATCTTAGAGGCTAAGATAAATGGCATCAATTTTAAACAGTTTTTTTACAACGTTGAACTCACAGTCACTATCCTATCGATGTTGCAACAAAAAAATTCTTAGATTACAATGAATTCTCAGAATTATAACCAGACTTTAGCAATTTCCATTTGTTATTGCAGAAGCTAAGAATAAAATCAAATTAAGAATACTTCCTTTTTCAGACAGAATAATTTGTCTTTTGCGTATTACAGAAAAGAAAAACAAAATAGAAGAAAAGCTTTGGGAGGCTCAAATCAATCTCATCGTATAGCAAAAAACTCTATTCACGTTTCGGTGTCAAAAGTTAAAGAAAAAGAAAATCCTTATCTCGAAAGGCTTCACTACATTCGTGAATTTAGCTCTCTGACGGTATTAAGTTTTCCCGTTTTTACAATCAAAGCGGTAATGTTTCTTGGATGAAGAGTATAGGAAAAATAAAGTAAGAAAAGAAACTAAAGAGGTTACCTAATAAAGTGTAGCTCCTCCTATCATTTGAATAATGGCAGCAACCGTGTTGGAAGGACTTAGGATACGCTGTATTCGATGCAGAAAGGTAAGTACCCTCCATAAAAAGAGATGCCCTGAGTATGACATTAAACTAGATTAGATGGTAAGACTCCAATTTTGGAGATCCGGAAAGAGTGGAGTACCTCTTCATTGTCACTATTCCTAGACCTACTCTGACCTGGAGTGGTAGTACTTGTTAGGGTCTGATATATGGATGAAATAGTCTTTTTTTAAAATTGTTTGAATTTAATAGAAATACTGTATATATAACTGTATATTATTTGTATCAAGAATAGTTGCTTGAAGCTATAATTGAAGCTATATAAAGATTATCATTATTAGTTACTTGAAAACATATAACTGTGCAAAAGAATTATTATCATTAAATAGAAATAATAACTTAAATCAATATAATTGTGTAAAAATTATCATTATATAGGAATACTTGAAAGCATGGAACTGGGTACAAATTATTTGTATTAGATCGGAATACTTTATATATAACATTAAAATATTTGTATTAAGAATAGTTACTTGTCGCTATAATCATTTATTAAGGAGTATTATTAGTTTGCTGAAGCACATACACAAAAATATGAATATAATGTCTAACCTCTAGGTATAAAATAACTCTAGACGGATTTATATGCCTTTAAAATCAATCAATAAATAATGGAAGGTATGTGGCGTCTCGGAGAAAAATATAATTCTATCGGTTATTAAGACTAATATTACTGTTTTTATTTAGATGTTTAGGCCAATGCCTTATTCGGCTTTTCTCATTATCTGAAATACATATATAAAAACGCATCACTTGAAATATTGTCATAAAAACAGCAAAAATGGTGATAGTCATTTAAGTAACTCGAAGCATATTGATGACATTTCAGAATTTTCGAGACTAGTGACAGTCGACGAAAACATAGCGATCAAAAGTTGACAATATGAAATTGAAAAATTTGAGGCATAATGAGAATCAGTCCTTTTTGAATTTCAGAAGATTATTCAGCGCTTCAGTCTGAAAGTCTGGTATCTTTCTCTGAAAATCAGCAAATATAAGAGTATCTGAGTTCATAGTCGAATGTAATTTTTATTCCTTGAAATTTTCTGAATGTTTGGAGAGGAGGTGACAAAGAATAAGTTTTGCAAGTAAGCGTTACATCTGTTTTTGTAAGTATTCAAACGATTTTCATTATTACTTTTGTAAATGTAGGTTAAGATTTTCAATTATGGAAGTTAAATATATTTTTCAAGTTCAGGATATTTTATCTGCTTTTACAATACAAACTTTGTAGACTTACATACGAAATGGAAAAAACTATACATTATAAAACACACACACACACACACACACACACACACACACACACACACACACACACATACACACACACACACACACACACACACACATATATATATATATATATATATATATACTAGTCGTAGTACGTTCACATAACTAGATTCTTAATTTTTTCATGGTAATGAAATTTAAATTCTCTATATTTAGTCAATATTCATCGGAACAAAAGTACTTATATAAAAAGTTCAATGATCCTATTTCAAAATTGAAAATAAATAAACATTGAAGTGTTGGAAATGGCACCCACTTCGAGACTTCAAAAGAATATTTACAAAAACCATTTTTTGGATTATTAGAATAATAAACCACAGAGATGCAGATTATTGTAACAAAAGGTTTTTTTCAGAAAAGTTGTTTTCATTTTATGAATTTTCATGAAAAAAAAGTAAAAGAAGAAGACAAAAAAAAAAAATACACAGACACACACATTGACGCAAAACAGGCAAAAGCAAAAGCAAAAAATAAAATAGATAATAAAAGGAAATAAAATAGAATAAAAACAATAAAAAAACAAAAACAAACACAAAACAAAAACAAAAACAACAAATTTTCTTTTTTAAGCAAATACCACCTCACTCAATAGAACCTGAGTAATGAGACCTAAAAATGATGGCTGACTATATATATATACATATATATAGAGATAGATAGAGAGAGAGAGAGAGAGATATGGGTCTGGTTAAAACTGGACATTGGCATAATGGTTAGAGTTTTCGCCAATGGCTCAAGAGACCTGCGTTCAATCCCAGGTCGAGTCATACGAAAGACTAAAAAAATGCTACTTGATGCTACCTTGCTTAACACTCAGCATAATAATGGAGGAATCAAGGGTAAAGTGGAGCAATCCAGGGAAAGGAGTAGCACACTCCCCTACACCATGGTGTAGTAGCTATCTAAAAGGGAGCCTTCCGGTCACACGCGATTACGGTCGCCAACTTACAACAACTATATATGTGTACGCTTATGTTTTTGTTTTCATTGTCGCCACAAAACAATTTATTCGTAATTTCTTAGACATTAATGGAAACTTTTAATGTTTAGTAAATTGCAAATTGCAACCCTTTATTAAAACCTAATAAAATTATAACCTTTTTTCGATTTTACACTTTTTTATAATCCGATTTTTCACAGTTTAAAAATATAATCAAGATAAAAGAAATTAAGAGCTTTTCTTACTCCAGGAAAAAAAAATCTTCTAGTCTATGTTAATTTCTTGTAGATATAAAAACAAAATAAAAGAGAAAATTATGCGTTCAATTAAGTTTTTTAAAAATTCAATTTAATTTTTAATGGTTGATTAATACAAACAAATTGGATGCAGATAAAGAATAAAAATAAAAAAATGAGAGAAAAAATAAGCAAAAAACAAGACGTTGACTTATGAATTAACCAAAGACAAAATATATAACTTTCTTAAAAATCTATATTTACTTATTTATTTGTTTTACTTAGAAGTTGATCTTATTGAAAAACACAAAATTGTTTCGATAATGTCTCGATAGAAAACACTGCTAAATGAACAATGTACAAACGAGAAGTCATTTAAGAATATTTAAACGTAAAAATTAATCTATATCTTAAAGGTCTTCTTACATGCATAAGGTTCTGCCCAAAATTATTGTTTAAATATAGGAAAATTAAAGAACAAAAATACAAGTCATTCATTAAAGCCTACTGTTTAAAATCATTATACAAATTAGATTTTCCATGAAAGTAAAGAACGTTATTTACATGTACATATGATATAATTTGCACTTTAATCATCAGTATCAAATATTTAAGATTATGTTTCCTGTTTTGATGTAAGCATAACTAGGGAAACACACAGAAATTTGCATATATATATCCGAATTATATATATATATATATATATGAATGTGGAATATAAAAAAAAAACAAAGGTTCAAAAAAAAGGAAGCAAAGTAGTTCATAACAAGAAGGTTAAAACTGAACCGATACAATATATATATATATATATATATATATATATATATATATATATATATATATATATATATATTCTCGATGCTTTCGGTCCAAAATGGATTTCTCTCCGAGAGAGCGAATAATGATATGAAAAACACAATGATGACTCATGCATCTATATCAGGAGTTGTAGGAAGAAAATCAGCCGGAGAGGATAAACAGAAGAAAAGAATTTGATTTGTGGAATGAGTAAAATTTGACAGGAAAACTGCTTTCGGCATTTTTGAATGTGGCTGCTATATTCGAAGTTGTTAAAGAAAATTTTGTTAATCTTTATCTAAAAAACTTCAAAATTTTCGCTATGTAATTTGGAGGTTTTCTCGGGAAAAATACAGTGCCTTCTTTAATACATTACATCTAAAACTCAAACAATTCATATGCAGGTTGCCCAGTCGGGTGGTGCTGCAGAATACACCGACTGTATCTCTGCAGAGGGGTAAGAACCCCCTACCGCCCAACGAGTGTCCCAGATATGACACTAAATAATTTAATAGTGAGATTATAGTAATGCTGGAGCTTTGGGGAATGTGTAGTACCTCTACCGGAGTGGTAGCACCTGATAGGGTCCTATCTATAGTCAAAGAGAACGAAACTGTGTACTATGTACTGTTTTTGACATTTAAACCGAGTACTTATGCTAAACTGAATTGTTTGAAATAGATATGATTATTTAAATAAAAATGAATTTGGCATTTAATAACCTACAAAGGTTGATATGCCATAAAACTCAAACCACCAACCAATCATACGAAGATTTGAACGCATCAAAGACAGAATAGGCACACATGAAGAGTCTGCTCTACTTAATCGCTTTTTTAAGAGAAAATACTGCCTATATATGTGTGTGTATATATGTGCATGTGTTTATATATATATATATATATATATATATATATATAGAGAGAGAGAGAGAGTAGCGGGGACATGTGTCATGATTGACCCTAAGCGTAAAAGCCTTTTATAATTATTACTGTATACATGGTTGTTAAAATGCTCTCATCCATTCTCTTTGTCGACCATGGAAATTATAAAGTCCTGTGAGTTTAGTGGGTGTACCCAAGGTGTAATGGTTAATGCACTGGACGCGAGTTCGAAATTCTGTCGCACAATTAAGTTCACTTTCGGACAAATACCCTTGGGAAAGAAATGAACCCCTTTATCCTCCCATTTATTGGTTAAATATTACCACTACTGTCCTAAAAAAAAACGATGAATTCGGCATTAAATAACCCTAGAAGGTTGATATGTCATTGTATAACAATAAACGCAAACTTTGACATTCTTTTGAGAAGAAAATTAAGTATCATTTATTAAAATTTATTTGTGTGTACTTATTTATGGTTAATTCTGTAACTGAATTGGGAATAGTATCATATATATTTACTAATGAAACCTTCTAATTTTCATAGGTTCTTCTGACTCTGATAATTGTTTGACTGTCCATTTTCGAAATGTGATCTATGCCTTGCAGCGGAAATCAGATATTTCAAATACTTAAAATAAATCGTTATCAAACATCAGCATTCATTTTTTGTATTGCTACAAAGGTTGTTAGGTTAATGTAACATTTTTCAGAACCTTCTTTACGCATTATAAGTAAAATCTTAAAAGCGTTTTTGAATTTTTCTCAGGTTTTTATTCTGCATACAATCAATTAAAGCTTAGAAAAATTGTCAGGCAAAGAAAACATGAACTCCTGGAAACGAGCGGCAGTCAACGTTTACAGACTGATTGATTGATTGCTTTTAGTGGCATATCAATCCGTCTGGGATTATTTTATGCCCAGAGGTAAAAGAAGCTAATACATATCTACATTTACGTTTATGTGTTTTATAGTTGTCTCTTACGCGTTTTATCACAGTTATATTTCATGTATTCCAATCTAATACAAACAATTCGTACACAGTTGTATGGCTTCATGCATTCTTATCTAATATTAATAGTCATATAAATTTCAGTAATCATTTCTATCGAATAATAATCACTTGTTTGTACAGTTTTATGGTTTTAAGTAAATAATAATAATAATAATCCTTAGTAAACAATGATAGTGTCAAGTAATGATTTTTAAAACAAATAATTTACAGTTATATAATATCAAATATTCGTATCTATTATAAATAATTTACTCATAGTTGTATGGATTAAAGTATTCCTATCATATATAATAATAACAATATATTATTATTATATATCATATATTATAATAATAATATATTATATATTATTATTATGATTATATAGTTTCAAGCGGTGACTTCTACTTAATAAGAATCATTAGCTTGCAAACAGTAATTTGCTTTCAAGTAAATAAGAATAATCCTAAGTAAACATTCATACCTTCAAGTAACTATTCTTTTTTTTAAAGTTTCATCGAATCAAATATTCCTATCAAATACAGATAATTTTTAAACAGATCTCCTTAACTAATTGATGGGACTATAACAGGTCATAGTAAAATATCACACAGTTTATTAACGGTTTTGCGACTTTCCTTTGGACTGGTCTCAAAAAGAGAAAAATGTGAAGTGGTATTTTTGTGTCGATAGAGCAAATGATAAATTGTTGCCAACTCGGAAAGAGGAGGAGTTATTCGCCTAGAAATTTTGGTCTGTAATTATCTCACTGCCGTTTGCTCACAAACTGACTACCCCTTTTTCAAAAATTTCCAACTCTCGTATGATCATTTCTCCCACCTACTGCGAGAGTTACTGCCTCTATATCTCGGTGACAGGAAACAAGCTATGGATTGTCGTTTTCCCCCAGGAGTTGGAAAGAGACAAAAATACTTTATTTATCATAAATTCTCACTTTATCTAAATTGTTTGCTTTCAAAGCCGGCTTGTTGTGAGTTAGTCTTAGACAGTCTTTTTGCTCCGAAGCTGAATATCGCAATCTATATCCTTAGCCACTATGCCAAGGAAACCCACCCTCATATGACTAACGCACTACAATAAATCAAATGATATCGACAATATCAAAAACACAAAGAAAAAACTTAAGTTATCCGAAATACAAAATATGTCCAGTCCTGTCGGCTGGGGCAGTAGAATACACCAACTGCATCTCTGCAGAGGGGTAAGCCCCGCCCCACGAGTGTCCGGATATGACACAAAACAATCTGGAGCTTTGGGGAATTCGGAGTACCGCTTCATTGCCATTGCGTCTAGGTCAATTCTGGCCCGGGGTGGTCGCACCTGATAGGGTCCAATCAATGGGTCAAATATAACTCTTTGATATCTAAACTATGATTTATCCTGAATTAAATTATATGAAATAGAACTGTTTTATCATTTAACTGTATATAAATAAATGAATGCTGTTTAATTGAATTGTTAGTGGTACATTGCAATACTTGGAACCATTTAACTTTGAATTATGTGTACAAATCATATATATAAAATATATAAATAAAAATTGGATTTTGCATTAAATAACCTAGAATGGTTGATATACCATAAAACTAAACCAAACCAAACCAAACCAGAGAATTGTCATTATTCATTTTTAGTCTCACTCCAAGGACTTAAAGCTTCAGAAGGAAGGAAGGTCTAAAAGCCTCAAAATGTATCTGAAAATCAAACTGATTAAAACCCTAAGTTAATTTTTTTTCACATTTTCTATTACGTGACATCTTTCAGTCAACTATGAGTTTCATCAGCATTTCCAACAAGTTGAAAATATCGAAATACAAATTTTTGTTATATAATAGAACACTGTATTGTTTCGGGCGTCTCAAAGAAGTTTAGTGAATGCAAAGAGACGAAGAAAAGATGAAAAGAAAAGTCAGACTCATGGTCACAGAATAATTCCGTTCAGTTTATTGTCGAGGTTACAACTTCCTCCAGAGTCGGCCGCAAAGCTGAATGACTTGAAGTGATATCTATTGTCTGAAGAATCTTAGCTCCTCCAGCCAAAATGGGGGTGGGTTCTATCCCTGAGATTTTAGTTGTTACCCGTCACTCTCCTGGAAACTAATTGACGGATACTTAAAAAAAACCCAACTCTCATGTGTGACCTCTCGTGATTGACTTATTATCATCATTCACACGACTGAATAATAATGGTATGAATTCATATGAATAAAATATTTAGTTAGATATTCAGTTTGTTAACTTTTTCTTGATTCATGGATTTTATTGAGCGCATCTTCTGAGTTGTTGAGGACACGTTTATCAAACGGAGACAGATCCATTACCGGATTAGAACACACTTTGGCAGAAAAAGACGAATAGTTTTATGATAAAATTAATTATCAATATTGATTATTGTCCCAAGTTTAGATTTGCCGGACAATCTAATCTACTTTAAACCTATTCAGATGTTTATATTAAGGTTCAACACAAATGTCTGAAGTATATCGCTCAACATGCATTGTTCTTGGGGAAAAAAACTTTACATTAAGAAAATGAGTGCTTTACAACTCAACAACGTAAAAGAATGAAAAGAAAAAGATCCATATATATATATATATATATATACGTATGTATGAATGTATATATATATATATATATATATATATATATATATATATATATATATATATATATAAGGGTAAATTCCTTCTCTGTAACCAGTAAAACAAAAAAAAAACATAAGTAATTGACATTGATTCATCAAAGGTTTTATTGACATTTTCCTCAGTTTCATTTTGAGGATAAATGGTGTAAATAAAGTAGGGAAAATTATATTGCTAAAGATTTAAGGGTCTCTTCCTCTTAAAAATTAACACAAGAAATTTTGTCATTTCAGCAAGCCAGAAAAATGGATTGCTAATACTGAGAAGAATGAAACAACCACGGCGTCAAAAGCAATTCATTCCAACCTTGAAAAATCTTAACGTTGTAAACTGTAAATGAATAATTTTTAAAAAGATTTATTTGACCCATTAATAGGACCCTAACAGGTACTACCAATCAGAGTAAGAGTGGACATGGGAGTAATGCTAATCAGTACGTCATTCTTCCCTGATCTCGAGAACTTAAGCCTCACCATCAGATCCAATTTAGTTTCATTTTTGAAGAATTAATATAAAAATACTGGTAATATGAAGACAAAAATAGAAACGGTCGCATTTTGTCAGAACATATTCCCTAACGTTTTAGTATATAGAGAAAGCCTTTATATTTGATATTCATGTTATTTAGACCCCCACCTCAAAGACAAAAGTCAACAAATTCTTGGTTAACGGAAACAGTGTTGACTGAAAAAACAAAGCAAAATACTTCTTAGTATGTTCATCCGAACAATAGCATACTTAGAAAAAGTCTGCTCTTTGACAGAGTAAAACTTGTAAGGTCCACTTTCTCTTAGAATGAATACAAGAAATTCCGCCATTTTAACAGGCCTCGAAACCTGAGTACTAATAACGAGAAATATAAAACTGTCACAGCATCTACAGCTGTTCATTTCCCCCTTGAAAAGATGAAATACTATAAAATGCTTTTAAAAAGAGCTCTATTAATATAATATGTATCAAAAACTGACCCATAGAAAATAAAAGAAAATAAGTTAGATATCTTTATCAGATTTTTACCACTATAAAAATGCTTGTTTGCGTCAATTTTTCTTATAAACAAAGAAATCTACGACACGAAACAGTAGACATCACAAGTAACTTATTAAAAGCACTGTATTAGTATTCACGCAAATAAATAATCATCATCATCATCATCATCATCATCATCATCATCATCAAGGCGTGTTGAAAGCACGGATTCCTCTCTCTCTCTCTCTCTCTCTATCTATCTATCAATTCCAATCGGTCATTGCTCATTGGGAAGTCTTCTAGATGGCATGCAATGTCAACAGGTTTTTGCTGGTCGGCCAATACTGGTGTGACCATGTATAGAATCCACAGGAAGACGTCATTTATGGATTCTCCCTTACTTCTATAATCCCCAGTATGTCTTGCTCGTCTGACTTGGATTGTTTATGCATTGAGAGTCAAGTGGCCGTACAGCTTATGTTTTGTAAAGTGTTGCTTCCATGATTTGTTCAGAACAGCACAAGTGCTTCTTGCCTTTTTTTTAGTGTGAAAACATTACTTGATGTTCTCTTCATCGGAGGCGACAAAAATTAGCTACTAGATATGCAGAAACTTTGAATATATCTGGAAGTTTAGTCCTTCGTGCACATATTTTTAGGATATCAGTAAAGAGTTCAACTTGTAGGTTTATCTTTGTTAATTATGTTTGTTTGATTTGGTTCTTAAACATTTAAAAGATGAAAAGACAGACGTTTAATTTTAGTTTGAGAATCTAAGTGACTCAGAAGTTAAGCTCTCCGTAGCCGTTTTATAGAATTGAATAGCCCATAAAAAGCAAGTACTCATACGCTATTGAATAGTCGTTTGGGTCGAATCTGAATGGATCATTGCTTTAAACGATCAGCTGTTGGGATCAAACATATAGATCATCGCTCGTAAATTAACGGTTTGTAAAGTTTTCTGCTCATAAACACTGAATATATTCAGAAATGACCGAATGTAATGCACGTCTATTTAAATGTTGGCTTTTAGATTTAAAGTAGGTTGATTTTTAATTTGTTCAAACGATCAACAACAAAAAGACTTGAAAATATTGTAGTGGCCGAAAAAGAAAAAATATATAAACAACCTAAAATTAACGAAGCAGAGAAATGTAAGTCAGTTACGTTATCTAAACATGAACGTATCTCTTTTGCTCTTCTCTTTCTCTTTTTGTATATCTTGTGTATGTGCTTACTATTCTATTGTCAGTCAGATGGGGCTGCAGAATACATCGACTGCATCTCTACAGAGGAGTAAGACTTCCCCGATGAGTGTCCTGTTAATAACACTAAACAATCTGATGGTGAGACTGCAGTGATGCTGGAGTTTTGGGGAATGCAGAGTACTCCTTTATTGCCATCGCTCCCAGTTCCACACTGACCCGGAGTGGTAACACTTGATTGGTTCTTATTTATGGATCAAACAAAACTAAACAGTGTACTTATACTAAACAGAATTGTTTGAAATAGAACGATTTTTATATCTAACCGCGTGTAAACAAAAACTGTACTTATTGTAAAGTAAATTATTTGAAATAGAACTGTTTTTGACATTTAAACTGTGTACTTATGCTAAACCGAATTGTTTGAAATAGAACTGTTGATATATATATATATATATATATATATATATATATATATATATATATATATATATATAATGGATTTGGCATTAAATAAACTACAATAGTTGGTATGCCATTTAACCAAACCAAACTGATTTAATTTAGTGTTAAACGACCCGAAAAGTGCTGACACGCCGAAAAATAAACCAACCAACCAACCAACAAACCAACCAACCAACTCTTGCTATACTTGATTGAGTCAAAATTTTTGCAACACTTGCTTGTTTGCAGTGCTTATATCAGGTGATGGAAGCGGTTCAAACTGTCATAAGTACCCGCTATGTTTGGTAGTATCGTTGTTGTTGGTGTGCTTATGCTTTGTGCATTGTTTGATTCCACGAGTCATTTAAAGTTGAGCGTAGAACGAAGTCTAATTTGGAAACTTATTCTTTATGTGATCAAACTGGACCATAACGGCATAGATGCAAGCTGAAACATTTGTTGTGTAAAAGGCGAGGGTTGCTCACAGCATAGTAACCAGATGGTTGAAAAAATTTTGCTGAGCTTGTAAAAACTTTGATAATCAAGCAAGATCAGGTAGGCCTAAAACCATGGATCAAGAGGCCATGGATTCCGTGCTATGTAAGTCCGGAGAGAGAGGCGTCTCACAGTCTAGTCTAGCTTGTCACTTTCACGACCTCGGCAAAAGAGTCCGGAGCTTCCGAATGGTGTCACACGTTTTGAAAAAATTGCCAAATTTTTGACTCACCTTAGCATACATAAGGGTGTCCTCGTGGTGTAATGGTTAAAGCGATGAACTGCGGAATCGTAGTACGCGAGTTCGTACTCCAGTCGCGCTATTACGTTCACTTTCGGGCAAATACCCTTGGGAAAGGTATGAACCCCCTTATTCTCCCTCCAGCTATGGGTAAATAGTAGGACGGACTAGGTTCTTCAGCCTTAGTGAGGCAACTAGTCTAGGAGAAGGAAAACTCTGAATTCAAACCTGTTAAACTCCGCTTAAAAACTGACTTTGTGTCATATCCTGCCCGAGCGGAGGGGTTGGTAAATAGTACCTTAGCATACATAATTTTTTTCATCATATAACGCATGAAAGCATTTGCAATATCCTACCCTCATCAGCCGCCATCCAGAGGGGATAAAACAGTTTCGGTAGCTCAAGGCGGTACTGCCACTCCTGGTGCTACCAAGCAGCTTTTGCCCCCGGACAGGGTATTTAACCGAATTATACATATATGTACGCCAGATCAATTAAAAGCAGAGATTACATTGTACGTTCATCTTCATTTTTAGTGCAGTTTGTGATTTTTAAAATCATGAATATATATATTATATTTACCAATATATATATCATATTTACCAACCCCCTCCGCTCGGGCTGGATACGGCACAAGGTCAATTTTTAAGCGGAGTTTAACAGGTTTGAATTCAGAGTTTTCCTTCTCCTAGACTAGTTGCCTCACCAAGGCTGAAGAACCTAGTCTGCCCTACTATTTACCCATAGCTGGAGGGAGAATAATTGGATTCATACTTTTCCAAGTATATTGCTATGTGAAATGCAATCAGTCAGGTCCAGGATTTGAACTCGTGTCGTCGTGTCCTTATCCTGTGACGATAACCATTACACCACGGGCACCTCCATAAAATCATGAATATATATATAGCCAATAAAACTAAGACTATGTTCAATACACATAGATTATTACGTAATGAAACATACCTCTTTTTCTTTCAGTCACTTCTTTCTCTATATGTACCTTGTGTTTATATATATATATATATATATATATAATTATTATTCCAACTGCATCTCTTTCAGAGAGATGAGACTACTCCCAAAATCCGATGATGAGGCTAGAGTTTTAGCGATTTGAGGGGTGTGGAGTCACTCCTTAGTGGCAATTACTCTGTTGTTTTCTTCATTTAAAAATGAAGAGTGCTCGGTATCGGTGATAGAGTATGTTTATATAAATTAGAATAGAGAGTACTCAGAATTCGTGTGAGTGTCTATGTGTATGTTATATGTTTGTCTAAAAAGCAAGAAATTTAGAAATTGTATTCCACTTTGTACTTGTGGATAGAGTGTTCGCCAATGGCCCGGGAGACCTGGGTTCAATCCCTGGTTTCGTCATACCAAAGACTTTAAAAATGGTACTTGATACCCCTTGCTTGACTCTCAGCATTTTACGGTACGTATCCAGGGTAAAGTATAGTAGCTATTGAAAAGGGAGCCTTCTGGTCGCCCACGACAACGGTCGCTAACTTTACTTATTCCATTTCCATAATAAATTTATTTCGATTTTTCAAGCTCGTTAAATGGAATATATATATATATATATATATATATATATATATATATATATATATATATATATATATATCAGTCAACAACGCAATCTGTACTATTTATCGGACTAGAAGATTCGAAATTTCATCTATCTATCTATCTATCTATCTATCTATCTATCTATCTATCTATTCCAGTCTTGATATAGAGATCGGTCATTCTGTCTGAATGTTGTCGATAGAGCTAGAGTGAGTTTTTCTCCAACTTAAACAGATCCCGTTTGAGTCTAAGAAAAATTGGTTTTCAAGAATGATTTTGACTATAGACACTTACCCTATTTGCGAAAAATTGGTCAACTCCTTTCACAAAAGATTCTAGTTCAATCTGAGAAATTTTCAATATCTTTCTGACTCTTTCTCGTTAATATATCTTATTACATTTATTCAGTTATTAGAAACTTGTTTCCTCCAAGAATCTGAACTTGATTTGATATTTAATGAGTTCTTGGCAATTTCAGACTAGCACAAGTTCCTTTTATGTATAACCAATTGAGAATAGAAGTCACTGTATTAGGAATTTCCCATTGGGGAAACATGAAATCAGTGATCTGAGTTCAAATTTCACTTGTTTAAGTTCGTTTCGCAATAATACCTTTTAGAAAGGCATGAACTTTTTTCTTCTCTTCTCAAGCTATGAATAAAATAGTAAGACAGACTGGTTTTTTAGCCTCGATGTTGCGACCGATCTAGGAGAAGAACAACTCTGAATTCAAATTCTCTGCCAATTCGTCATTTCAGATCTTAGAGATTAATAACATGTTTACAAGTCAAGGCTTATTTTATGCCAAGAGGTTAGTACTTCATGTACACCGTGCGTTAATATTTACAGTTTTTATGAAGTTGTTTTTTAGAGTTTTTTTTTTTTTTTTGCACACGGTTATGCAATATCAAGTAGTCTTATCAAATACGAGGGGCATACGATAAGTTTCCAGACTTTTTTCGTATGGAAATTAAAAATTGTCGTAGACTCTTAAAAATTCACTATGTTATTGCTATACATCTTATGAGATGACTGACCGATTTTTATGATTTCAGCTTCAAATGAACAGCTACAGCAGCAATTGGAATACACCCTACTAAAGCCTGATTGTCACAGCTGGTGAATTTCAAAAATGCAATCTGACACTTTAGAAGAACGATATGCAATAAAATTATCTTTTAAAATTGGAAAAATACCATAGAAATGTATGGAACGCTTCAGACTGCTTTTGGGGCATCTTGCATGAATCGAGCATCAGTTTTTGAGTGGTATAAGAATTTTAGGAAGGCAGGGAGTCTGTGAGGGATTATGAGAGGTGTGGGAGGAGTGAGGAAGTCAATACACTAGAGTTGATTGGCCAAAAGGTTAGCGTTAGGGCTACGGTTACTATGTTGAGGTTTTAAGGGAGTTCAGGAAGAGATTCCTAGGGAAGAGGCCAACACTCTTCAAATCGGGTCAGTGGCATTTCCACCAGGACAATGCACTAGTCCACAACTCCATCCTTGTCCCAGGCTATTTGAACAAGATGGGCATCAAGACTGTTCTTCACCGTCCCTATAGTCCAGACCTTGCTCCCTGTGACTTTTGCTTATTCCCTGAGCTCAGAGGCTGTCGTTATGAGACAATTGAGGAGATGAAAGAGGCTGTGACGAAGGTCATTGACACGTTCACACAAGAGGACTTCCATGGGGCCTTCCAGAAGTTGTTGGAACGGTAAAACTAGTGCACTGCAGCCGGGGGAGATTACTTCGAAGGGGACTAGAGTTTCATGAGTATACTATCAATAAAAGTGCCCAAACGAAAAAAGTCTGAAAACTTATCGTATGCACCTCGTAAGAATAATTTGCACACAGTTGTGTGGTTTCAAGTAACTAATAATATTAATCCTTTGTAAATGACTGAATAGTTCTGTTTGACTCATAGAGGGGACCTTCGTTGGTACTACCACTCGGGGTCAAAATAGACCTGGGAGTAATGCCAATGAAAAGGTATGCCACACTCCCAATAGCTCCTGGATTTGAGTCTTGCTATAAGATGTAATTTTGTGCCATAACCAGTACATCCCTTAGGGGGGGTCTAAAATCTCTCTGGGGATACAGTTAGTGTATTCTAAGCCCCGCTGCCCAGGCGCAACAATAATGGGAGTTCCGTTGAGAATTTAGCTTTCTACCCATGAAGTTTTAAACTAGCTCGTGAACTATCACTCAGTTGTAAGTTTTGTATAGACATATTTCGTTGTCAGATTTATTTAGAGGCGCTCATGGTGTGACGATTATCGTCAGAAGTAGTAGTCCCAGATTCCCGAGTTCAAATCCTGAACAAATCTGTTTGCATTTTATATAACGCGAATACCCTTATGAAAGTTATGGATCCAGTTATTCTCCTATTGGTAAATTGTAGGGTAGACAGTTTTTTTAACCATGGTATGGTAACCGATCGAGGAGAAAGAGAAGTCTATAATTCAAATCTGTTATAGACCGGGAGAGAGATGGTCTCTGCCTGGCTCTTCCTGCCCGAGCCAAGCTACATGCGTAGCCTCCGCCCCTTGCTCACAACCAAACCAGGTTATGGGACCAGTGACGATGTATTTAGCAGAGGCTTATCTTAATGAACCAACGGTTTGCGAGATTGAGCCACTTACATACAATTTCTTTCACTGGATGATCACCTGACACATCTCGTCGACCTATCAGCGCTTGGAAAATCTTTCGGAAATACATCTGATGATTATGATTACAAAATAGCTGTTCCATAACCGATCAGCTTACATTATTCAGAAATGTAGGATGCAAATTTATGGTAAATGCATATTTAGTCAGGGATTCTTTTTGACTAACATTCTAATCTTTATTGTGTTTTTATTTTTCCCATTTCCGTTGCTGTATTTTCTGGCTTCTTTAAGTGTCTGCTGTACCTAGTAAAATTTAAAGAATTTTGAAATAAACTTGTTCAGGGTGAAAATGTTTATTTTGCGTTTTTCTTATTTTTAACTTTCCTGTCACATAAAATTCTTCCAAGAGAATTCAACGCTTTTAAATGTCATGTTTTCTCTAGATTATACTGTTCTGCATTGTCAAATGTCTATATTGCTATCTTACTCAGTGAATGAATTCATATTTAAAGAGAGAAACTAATTCAGATAGCAGAAAACAACGCGGTTATCCAACTGGATGAATCAAAAAGTTCCGTTTTAAATAACCTGAAGATTATTCTGTGCAGGAGTTATCCGAGAAAGATCAGAACATTGCTCGGCTGAAATTCTGTCCTGAAAACAAGAAATATTGAGTGCTAGTCTAAAAGAATCATTAAATAGTGAGAGATGATGGATCATATAGTAGACTATTTCTAGTTGGGGTAAAGGGTTGGTATTCTAACCCAAACAAAAGTCATGCTGATATTCAATTCTTTGACTTTTTTCGTGTTAATTTGATATCAATTAACAGGTATATATAATTTTAGAATTTTCTTATCTTAAAAACTATTTTTGATTGATTTCTACGGTAAATCAACCCAGTTTGGTTTATTTTATACATAAAGGGTAGGTAATCGTGTTCGTTCAGTGTACGTTCATATTTACGTTTCAAGGGGATTTTTTCAAATGATCCTACGGAATACAAATTTTTTAAAAACCTATCTATTTGATCCATAGATGGGACTCTAACAGGCACTATCACTCCGGGCCAGTAATTCACATATCCAGAACTGGATCCTCGCAATCAGATTTGGTTTAGTGTCATATACAGGACACTCCTTTTTGGGGAGTTCTTATCTCTCTACAGGAGATACAGTCAGTATATTCTAAGCCCTGCTGACTAGGTGACTAAATTTTTTAGATTTATATATCTACCCAGATTTTGAAAAGAAATAATTTATTTCTAGTCCAGATAACTATAAGTTGGCTAAGCCTAGTAAAAAATCTTATTTATTTTTTCTTCCATGCTTTCTCCTCTTTCTTATTCCTCCTACTCCAGTCTTTCTCACTCTTACTCTCACATCTTTAATATGTTTGTGGTAAGGAATATATTGGCACACAATGGTAGAACAGTGGTCAATTTCACCTACTTTGTTTGGATGAACAACTAGTTAGCAGGAGGCGGGCTTTTCGCTGAACAACAGAAAAAATAAAACATTTTTGTGGATTGTGTCCGGGCGAATATGGGCTGATTTTAAAGCAGAAAGAACAGCCGTTAAGAATTTCAAACAAATAAGCAAGTTGGCCTCCTATTTCTTATCTTACTATTTATGCTCGTCTATTCATTTCGATCGATCTTCTTTCTTTCTTTGTTTCTTTCTTTCTTTTTATTAAACTATAAAGTTTTCATTGGTGATTAAAGGCATAGTATTTTTGAACTATCTCGCCCTGAAGACAGGACAGAGAATACGCTGACTGTATCCCCAGGAAACTCCTCTGCAGAATCCCACAAAAGGATTATCCTGGCTATGACACTAAAGTGCATCTGATGGTGAGGCTCCACTTCCAGAAATGTGGAACTATCTCTGTAATTGCCATTACTCTCAGGTCCTCTCTGATATGGTACGGTAGTACATGTGAAGATCTCATCGGTGGATCAAATAGATCAGTTTGAAAATCATTCCTATTTGGTAAGAATACTTGATAACACAAAGGAGGGCGTAAATTATTTGTATTAAGGATAGTTACTTGAAATTATTTACTAAGGATTGTTATAATTAGTTACTAGAAACCAGATAATTGTATACAAACAAATGATTAATATCAAATATAAATAGTTACTTGAAACCATGTAATTGTGTAAAAATTATTTGTATTAGATAAGAATACTTAGAACCATACAAATGTGTGAAAATTATTTGTATTAGATAGGAATACTTGATATCATATATTGTATACAAAAAAACCTCTCACGAAGCAG
This sequence comes from Sepioteuthis lessoniana, assembly GCA_963585895.1. Taxonomy (NCBI): domain Eukaryota; kingdom Metazoa; phylum Mollusca; class Cephalopoda; order Myopsida; family Loliginidae; genus Sepioteuthis; species Sepioteuthis lessoniana. The sequence goes on from OY757905.1 coordinate 79,668,532, forward strand.
CTACACAAAAACTATAAATAATAATGTACAATGAACGCTATTCCCTTATCTATTAACATAAGATAATTCGAGAAGTGTTAATATGCAGTTGAAATCAATCGATCAATCAATCATTGTTTAAATGGCGATTGTAATTGATATTGGGGCCACACAAAACGTCACCAGCCGAGTTATAATTCCATTTGGCAATTGAAAAAATCCAAAATTCCTTCAGTTCATAAGAGCATTATTTAAAGGTTTATTGAATATGGCATTTTTCTGAATTAAGGTTAGTTATGTATTGGTAAGAAAATTGATGAAATATCTAAGATCGGGATGAAAGAGTCGAGATGCTAATTGATGCTTTAACGAAAAAACAAACAAAAAAAAAAAACAAAACAATGAGAAACAAAGATAGAAAACAAGAGAGCTAAAAAAAGAGTTAAAAAAGAATAAAAGAGCGAAAAAGAAAGAGGGAAATAGTAGAAAGAGATAAATAATGGAAAGAAGGGTGAAAGAAGTAAGAAAAAAGAGAGAAAAAGAATGTAGAAATAAAGAGACGAAAAGAGAGAGAGAAAAGAGAATAGGAGAGAGAAAAAGAGACACGAAAAATTAAAAAAAACAACGAAAGAGAATAAGAGATAAAAGAAAGAAAGAAAGAAAGAAAGGGAAGTAAATGACAGGAACTGTGAGAAACAAAGAAGTAGAGAAAAGAATAGCGACAATCTGGAACAAAGAAAAAATGAAAAAGGATGAAAGAGAGAAAAGGAAAGACGTTGGTTGGTTGGTTGGATGTGTTTTACAGCATAGAAACTCTTGGAGGTTATTCATGGCCAAATCCTGTTTATACTTATATATTAAGTATATTTGATTTGTTAACGATTCGTTTTTAGGTAATAATTTTTACACGAACCAGAACACATTGGTTTACACACAATTAAATAATTTCAAGTATTGCGAACGTTAATAATTCTATTTGCTCGCAATTAAATGGTTTCAAGTATTGCTAACTAACACTAATTGTTTTTTTCCCACTGTAAAATGGTTTTCAGTTTAGTAAATGATTAAACAGTTCTATTTGAGCCATAGATGAGACCCTAACAGGGACTATCACTCTGAGTCAGAGTGAACTAGAGAGTAATTGCAATGAAGGGGTACTCCACATTCCCCAAAGCTCAAGGACTGGAGTTTCATCATCAGATAGTTTAGTGTAATATCAAAGACATTCGTTGGTAGGGTCTTACCCCTCTATAGAGGTGCAGTTGGCGTATTCTACACCCCCGGCCGACTGGACGAGAGAAGGAAAGAGAATGAAACAGATATAAAATAGATATCACGAACAAGAGAAATAGAGAGTTAACAAAAAAAAAAAAAAAAAAAGAAGATATCTAACGAAGCATAAACAGTGACGAGTAGTTAACCACTAGGATCATTTTATTTGTGGCACAAAACCAGAGGTATGAAAATCGAACTCACTATTCGTGGTCTGTGAATAAAGCGGGCAAACTAGATCGTCTTACGTTAAGTGAGCAAGGCATTTTTGTTTTAAAAATCAACTTTCGAAATCATTCGTGAGCTTGAACGCCTACAACTTTGCACGTATATGAAAATCGCATTTATCTTAGCCACGAGGCAGGATGTTTGTGCCTTTGCTTGTTTCATTTGTGTGTAATAAATCAATCTCCAGACATTGTAGACTGCAGATTGACATGGGACAAATTTATCATCCGAAGAGTCTTTATTCAATGTCCAGTCGCTTATCGCAGAAGTACGAAAAGAAAAATAATCTTTAAAGGAGACATTGTTTAACTTCAACTTTATTGTTTCCAACATAGAAGAAAAGAAATTAAAAGAAAAAGAAAAGAAAAAAACAAGCATGAAGCCAATGTAGCAATGAAAACTAGCAGCAAAATTAATTTTTCTACTCACAACTTTTTTACGGGGATGATAAATGAAGACGAAAATCAATTTCACAATACTTTTTATTTCTTCTCGATTGTTATATATATATATACACATATATATATAGAGAGAGAGATACAGAGAGAAAGAGAGAGAGAGAAAAATAGAGAGAGAGAAAGAGAAAGAGAGAGAGAGAGAGAAAGAGAGAAAGAGAGAGAGAGAAAGAGAAGGAGAGAGGGAGAAAGTGAGGAAGAGAAAGAGATAGAGAGAGCAGAGTAGTGTTGCTGTGGAGTAGTGGCTAACGTGCTAGATATCGTAGTAAGCCAATTCGAACTTCATTCGCGCTTTTAGGTTCATTTTCGAACTCTTACTCTTGAAAAAAGGTATTAACCCCTTTATAGCAAACAGTTATGGGTTAAATAGTTTCCCTTCTGTCATTTTACAAGGATGGCTTTGGCATTAAATAACCCTGAAGTTTGATATACTATTAAACAAAGAAACCGATATATATATATATATATATATATATATATATATATATATATATATTCATCCAAGGACAGACTATTTCGTTGTATCACAACTCATCAGTGTGGATAGACGCGCAAGATACCCTCAGTTGGAATCGAAACCCAGGCAATCTTACGTCAGCCTAATAACACAAGTTCAAGGACATCAGTAGTCTCAACTTCTGCAAAAGAATTTAATGTATATGTATTAAGTTTTTACATTTGCACAAACGGAGACCGGAGTGCTAAATTTGCATATATATATATATATATATATATATATATATATATATATATAGCATAGCGTAGCATAGACATCGAGTCGACAGAGCTTGGTAATGGTCAGTTTCTCGCCTATGGGGTCGTTGAGCAATCAACAAGAAACTGACAGTTGCCAAGTGACGTTGACTGGATCTATGCTATCCGAACTTAGATATAAACACTGTTATTGACCACAATTTACAAACACACCAAACCATATATATATATATATATATATATATATGTGTGTGTGTGTGTGTGTGTGTGTGTGTGTGTGTGTGTGTGTGTGTGTACACAATTATTGCCACACCTCTTTAAAATTGTCTATTATAAAATTTCTGGTATTTCTTGTTAAAATCAATGCCTACATGAGTAAATTTTAGACAATATATGCTCAAGTGTTATAAGAACAACAAAAAACAATTAAATTTACAAAACAATTTATTCATGACAACCAAATAAAAAGATGAAATAATTGGATGTTTCAAATTGTTGGAACTTGTACACTATTTGATTATTATTACCTAAGAGCTTCTTTTAATGTGCGAGAGTAATTTTTAATGAGCTTCTGACACAAACCAACAAGTATTTTAACCTTTTATTCAATTTAATATTCTTCTAGATTCTTCAAATTTGATGCTGTTGTTTTGACTCGTAAATTTAATCAGCGATTTTGAACCTTTTATAAAAACAAAGATTCTATTATTTGATAAAAAATAAGAAAAAAAAAAATGAAATAAATAAATAAATTAGGATAAATAAAAAATAAAATAAAATTTTTCTTGCATAACGTAATTGAATACTCTGCTATGTAATTGAGATTTTGATTTTTCTTATTCCTGAACCGAAAGTGTAATTCTCCAATTGCTAATACCTGAAGTAAATGAAAACACACACACACACACACACACACACACACACACACACACACACACACACACACACACACACACAAATAAAATAAAATAAAAAAAAAAAAAAAATAAACAACGAATTTTCTCTTTTAGCTTTGCGTTTGTGACCTGGGAAATGGATGTTTTAAAACATGAAAAACTATATTTGAAGTTTGATGCAGTCGCAAATCTAACAAAACTAATCACATATAAACATTTTTTGTTTATTTATGCATAATTCTTGTATCAATACTTAAATTCAAACGCAGTTTTATTCAAATCTTTTGTAAATAAAATTGTGCAAGTTTACCGGTTTTTACATAGAAAATAAGTTCATTTCTAAATTCCATTATCCAAAGCACAAAAGCAAATTTTGAAGGGAACAGACACCATTTCCGATATTTTTTCCAATATGAGCAATTAAGAAATAACGTTGACTATGTATGAACAAAATTCATGTTACATAATGTTATCTAGAGCAAAAAAGTTAAGTTTGAATGAAATAATGACCATTTTCTATCCTTTTCTAACATAAGTAATTAATAAATGGCGCATACTATCTTGGAACAAAATTTCTTTTATAAAGTGTTATTGATTGTCAGACATCATTCTAATTCCAGTTGGATCACTGACAATTTTTTAAAAATACAGATAATTCTTCTTTTGCATAATCTCTCCAATTCAAATAAATGACAGAATGTCTTCAGTAGAAAAACAACTTTATGCTAATGGCGCCGTGTTGTACAATAAGGACTGAATGTTTTTCAAATCGAAGGGCTTTTTCTGTCTATTTCCCAGTCCTTACGTTTTGTCTCATGAGTCAAAATACTTGAACGCTAAAATTATTTCAGCTTCTTCAAAAGGTTCTTACAAATTTCACAATGAAAACGAGACAGTGAAGCTCATATCTCTGCTAAATTAGGTTCTCTGATTGAAATCTTGGAATTTTATCCACAATTTTCGTCAGCATCTGTTTGCCACGTTCTGTAAATATCTTTCCGTTGCTTCCATTCTAATTTTTCAACGAACCAGAATCCCAAAGATTGAAGATGACTTCATAGACTACTGGCCTTGGAATATTGTAATGTTCAGATATCGCCTTATAGTCATCACTGGCCCAGTCGGCTGGGGCTGTAGAATACACCAGCTGCATCTCCGCAGAGAGGTAACACTCCCCCAAATGAATGTCCTCGATATGACACTAAGCAATCTGATAGTGAGGCTTCTGTAATGCTGGAGCTTTGGGGAATGCGGAGTACCTCTTTATTGTCATTGCTCCCAGGTATAGTTTGGTTCGGAGTGGTAGCATTTGATAAGGTCCTTTCTATGGGCCAAATAGAACTAAAGTGTACTTATGCTAAACTGAATTGTTTGAAATAGAACTGTTTGTATGCATAAAGATGAATTTGGCATTAAATAACCAACAATAGTTGATATGCCATAAAACCAAACCAAACCAAACCAAACCAATTATAGCCAACAAGCATGTTTGTCAGTCATTTTCTTCAGAATCGTGTTCATGTACCTTAATCTGCTGCAGAAGGTTTCAAAATATTGCGCTAATGGTGTCATAGAAATTACCAGAGTGTGATGAACCTTCTAAAAATACTAAGCGTAAACTTACAACGTTGGCCAGTATATAAAACGCTAATATTACATCAACTTTAAATGCTAATATTACATTAACATAACAAGAAGAATTTGCCAATGATTTCTAAAGGAGAGGGCTAAGAATACGCTGGCTGTATCCTCTTTCGAGGAGTAAGACTCCCCTTCAAAAGAAGGGGTGTCCTAGATATGACTTTAAACTGAATCTAACGATGAGACTCTAGTTCTGGAGATTCGGGGAGTGTGGAGTTGTCTTTCACTGCAATTACTCCCATGTTCATGAAGTGGAGTGGAAGTACCTGTTAGGGTCCAATCTGTTGGTCAAATACCGGCCCATTGGCCTTGTGGTAAGAGTGTTCGGCAATGGCCCGGTAAGCTGGCGTTCAATCCTTGGTCGAATCATACCAAAGACTCAAAAAATGATACTTGATGCCACCTGGCTTAACTCTCAGTATTATATGGTACTATCTAGAGTAAAGTGGATCAATCCAGGAAAAGGAGTCGCGCCCTACCCTACACTTCAGTGTAGTAGCAGTTGAAAAGGGAGCCTTCGAGTCGCTCTCGACTCCGGTCGCCAACTTTACTTTACTTACTTATGCTCCCAGCATCCAAACCAAAACTACTTAAGTAGAAACAAATACTTGTATAATTATTTGTATTGGGTAGGAATACTTGAAACCATCTTAGAGGTACCCTTAGTGTAATGGTTATTGTCGTCGAATATGGACACAGCGACACGAGTTCAAATTCTGGACGAAGCTGATTGCATTTTACAAAGCACTAATACCTTTGCAAAGGTATGAATCCTCTTATTCTTCCTCCAGTTATGGGTAAATTTCAGGGCAGACTGGAATCTTCATCCTTGGTTAGGCAACCAGTCTAAGAAAAAGAAAACTTTGAATCCAAACCTGCTAAACCCCGCTGAAAAATTGACCCTGTATCACCTTATGCCCGGGTGGAGGGTTTGGTTAATACATACTTGAAACTATTCAGCCGTGGGCAAATTATTTGTATAAGATTGGAATACTTCATTCTATATGAATGCATATATTTTGTATTAAGAATAGTTGCTTGAATGTATTATTATTTACCTACGATTATTAGTAGTGACGCGGAACTTTATAAATGAGAGCAAACAAATAACTATTTCTTATAATTACCTGAATCAAATATTCGCATTGGTACAACTATGTGCAAATTATTTTTATTGGATAGGAATACTTGATATTGTATAACTGAGCGTAAAAACTCTTAAGAAACAACTTCACCAACATAAAAATATAAATGTAAAATGAACACAATTCCCTAACGCCTTTACATAAAATAACCGTAGACGGTATGACATGCCGTTAAAATCAGTCAATAAATACCCTAGGACAGGTGCCCATATTTTGTTTTACATTTGAAAATAATATGAGACAAGAATTCTTTTTTGAGAACAAGTTCTGAGATAATGTTTTATGAACAAGTTCCGAGATAACTTTTTTTAGAAATCGAGGATTCCAAGGGAAGTTTGTCGAAACTCGGCGTCACTGTCGGATATTGCCAACCAAAATCTGTCAGTCTTGACTGGAAGCAATTCGAAAATTGTATCAATAAATTTACCAGTTTTTTAAAAAGCATCTTTTATTTACAGATCAATAAAATATTACTTTACATAGTGACTGTAAAAATTCTGGAATAATTTAAGTATAGCTCTGCATTTTCGTATTGGATCAAAATATCAGTGCGTTGTATTTAGGATCAAGTGTCACTCCCTGGCCCTCTGTCAATGATTAGAGTATTAACTCTACGTGTTGCATAATGTACAAACGTGAGTCAAAAGTTTTGCAATATTTTGGTTCGTGTTAGTTTGCGGTGCTTATATCACGTCACCGAAACAATTCGAGCAGTGGTTGGAATTATCACGGTAGTTGGAGCGCTGATACATTGTACATTGTTTCACTACAAGAGTGATGTGAAAGTTACACTCATGAACGTGCCATGTAGTCTAATTTGGGAAATTTTCTTTACGCTGCAGAAGTAACCAAAAAGATTTCTTGTGGGAAAGGTGAAGGCGCAGTTGATGACAATAGAGTAACATGATGGTTAAAGTAATTTTGCTCGGATTGCAAGTAGCTCAATGATCAGGCAAGATCAGGTAGGACTAAAACTGTGGATTCCAAAACCATGGTCCAAGCAATAGCGGTATATCCGGCGAGTAGCTCTCGGAGAGTATCATGCAAGCTCGGCGTCTCATAGTCCAGTGTGGTTCATTACCTTTACGACCACGGCAAAAGCATTCAAAGTTTCGGAATTGTCTCTCATGTTACTAAAATATTGTTAAATTTATTACTCACGCAAGTAATATTTTCCGACTAATTTTAACGTACTATTCAAAAAGCAATACGATAGTGTGGTAAATATACATCTTAATTACAGATTGAAGGTTCGAATATAAGCAGAGTTCATTTGTTGAGTTTATGTATTTGTTTGCTTTAGTGTGACAGATGCTGAAGACAGATAAACAAAGAAACATACAAATAATACCACTCAGTTAATTATTATAGATATGCCTGTATAATTCCTGATAGGATAGTTTACATAGGATCAAAGTGTAGTATCCATGGAAATCACACTGTTAAAAGACTATAAAATATGCTTTTTATTTCGAAGATTTTCAAAGTTTATAGAATATCGCCTATAATTATGTACACCCTTCCAAGTTTTTTATGAAATGAAATTGTCTTCAAAAACCGAAACACCGGAAGTTTATTATTTTAGGTAGAAAATTATGAAGAACCTTATTAGTTGTTATCAAAATTCACTGCATTAAACATCAGTAACTAAAAATAAAATTGCATAAATTCATATGAGTTAATTTAATTTTGAATTATTACTTATTGATCATTTTGTTTAAAGAGTTCAATGCTGTTGAGTTTGGTAATGAGTAATATCTATTAATATCAATTTTGACTGTATGATATTCCCCATGAAGCAATGAAATACTGGTATATTTGCTTAGAAGAAAATTGATTTTTTTTTTTGCGAAATTGTTTAATAGTACTTATTTATGTGCGATACTATACTTGAAAAATGCAAAATAGAAAAAAATAAAGATATATAATTCAAATTTTGTAATATATTTAGTAATAAGCCTCCGAGAACAGATACTACATTGTGACTATTTAATTAACTCTCGCAAGGTCATGACACGTGTAGGTGTGGGTAAAAGATAATAATTGATTAATTACTGCGATCAGTGTAATTAATACGTTAGAAAACGGCACGCGCGAAAGGGAGGTGATGCTCTGTGATGAATCTCTAGTATTGATCTTGCCTCAGCTTTTTCTGCGTCCTGCTTGAATCCGGGATGAGAACACGGCTGAAAAGAACAGCATATTACACGCTGATCCAAGATGGAAGGTTGGAAAGACAACGCTTTTATCCTAGTTAGGGTATATAGATACTATACTTTTGTCCAGGCTGAAGTTGCAGATGAATGAACAAATGTACAAAGAAAGTCACACTGACCATTTTATTGCTAGACGACTCTTTATTTTGTTCAACAATCTATCTATTTAATATATATGTATTGAGCATTTGATATTAAATAACCTACAATGGTTGATATACCATAATAGCTAACGAAGTCTATCTATCTATCTATCTATCTATCTATCTATCTCCATCAGTTTGCGTTTTTATTTCAACAATTTAATTTGGTCTAAAAAGAGACAGAACCATGAAATTTGTCTTATTCAAAAACTGAAAACCCTTCATAAATTTTTATTCTCAGACCAAAGACAATTTATCCATAAAAGTTTATGCATAAATGAATTTATAACGAAAGACATTTTCGCTTGACAAATTCAAAAGTATTTTAAAGACACATTTAACGTATTAGAAGAAAAGCACATTAAAAAGCTGCTAAAATACGATTATAACGCAGAAATACAGTTAGAAGTATTAAAAAAACAAAAATAAGATACAAAAAACAAAAAGAAAAAAACTCTTGTATTAAAATAATGATTGTTCTCAATGAAATTCAGATTTAGATTGTGTTTATTAAATGGTTCAAACAAAATATGTCTTAATATCTCTTTTTGATTGGACATTATTATTTGTATATACAGAGATTGCAAAAGTGAGTGTAGAATTGATATGAGAAAATCCCACTTCATACTTAGCAAATTGACTATGAAAATGCATCAATAAAAATCAAGAAACTTGTGTCAAACTGTTCTTAAGAGCAAACAGCTGACTGTTGAAAGGTAAGTCATATATAGGAACAACAACCAAACAAAAAGCAAGATAGGGAGCTGACCACGCCCAAATTTTGTCGACTATCCATATCGTTATAAGTAGGCTCTGTTCCACTGGGGTTGGAAAGCTAAGTGTCACATATGCCCACCCCTAGAATTAGTTTGAGATGAATTGTAAAGATTCCAATACAATTTCATTTTCAAATTAGTTTTGTTTCCTTTCTTTTTTCTTGTAGACTTGATCTATGGCTTCTACGCATTCTCAGTTGGTTGGTTGGGTTTTATGGCATATCAACCTTTGTAGGTTATTTGATGCCAAATCCATTTTTAAACAAATAAACAGTTCTATTTCAAACAATTCAGTTTACCATGAGTACACAGTTTAATTGTCAAAAAATTTATTTCAAGCTATTTAGTTTAGTCAAACAGTTATAATTCAGGCAATTCAGTTTAGTATAAGTATAGATTTTGTTCACACACCGTTAAATGTCGAAACAGTTCTATATTAAACAATTCATTTTAGCGTAAGTACAGTTTCAATGTCATAAACAGTTCTCTTTCAAACAATTCAGTTTAACATAAGCATGCAGTTTAAATGTCAGTACACAATTTAATTGTCTAAAACATTTCTATTTCAAGCTATTCAGTTTAGTTAAACAGTTCTCTTTCAAACAATTCAGTTCAGAATAAGTGCGCAATTTACTTCTATTTAACCCATAGATAGGGTCCTATCAGGTGCTACCATTCCGGGCCAGAGTGGACTTAGGGAAATGGCAATGAAGGGGTGCTCCGCATCCCCCAAAGCTCCAGTATCACGGGAAACTCTCTATCAGATTGTTTTGTGTCATATCAGGATATTCATGGTGGGGTCTTACCCCTTTGCATAGGTGCAGTCGGTGTATTCTACAGCGTCAGCCGACTGGGCAAACATTTTCTCTGTGTGTATTTGCGTGTATATATGTATGTGTGTATTGAATATATTTCTTTTCATTCTCAGTCGAAAGAAGGTACAGATTTAGTGTAAAAGCGTTTAATTTTTTTAAATAATCTGTGTATATGAAGCTGGCTGCACTGCAAAACAAACTAGTCAACCCCGAAGTCTCATCTAAGGTTCGATGACAATCTCCCCTATTTGTACAGAAGAAAAGCCACAAGATACAAATAAGCCAATCCAGCTCTAACCTAAATAAAGACTAGTTCAGACACTTCTTGATACTATTTACCCAACCTCTCCGCTCGGGCAGGATATGACACAAGGTCAATTTTTTCACAAGGTCAATTTTTAAGCGGAGTTTAACAGGTTTAAATTCAGAGTTTTCCTTCTCCTAGACTAGTTGCCTAACCAAGGCTGAAGAACCTAGTCTGTCCAACTATTTACCCATAGCTGGAGGGAGAATAATTCGATTCATACCTTTCCCAAGGGTATTAGTGCTATGTGAAATGCAATCAGTCTGGTCCAGGATTTGAACTCGTGTCGCCGTGTCCATTTCCTACGACGATAACGACTACACCACGGGCACCTCTTGATACTCACTTGATTTGCAAATATGCAAATCCAACCAGCCCATTTTTTATGTTCGAATTCTGCTTACATGGTAAACTTCATCTATCTATCTATCTATCTACTCACGTGAGTCATAGGTTTTGCTATATTCTAGTAACGTGAAGTATAATTCGGAGATTTCGGATGCTTTTACCGAGATTGTAAAGTAGGTGAACCATATTAGACTGTGAGATAGCGAGTTACAACTCTCCAAGTGCTATCCCCAAGATTTGTCGTTATGTCTTTAAACACGCCCTCAGAATCCACGATTTTAGGCCTACCTAATTTTGCCTGATCGTCGAAGTATTTGCGACCCTAACGAAATTTCTTCAACCATTTTGTTAATGTTCTGTGATCAACTTCACCTTCACCTTTCGCAAATTAGACTAATTGCATATTTATCTGTGTTGCTTTCAAATCTCACACAGAGTGAACCAATGCGCATTGAGTTAGCATACCACTGTCACGATTCTATCAAACACAGAGGATACTTTTCGAAATTTGTACAGCTTCATTCACGAGATATACACGCCGCTAACTAGCGTTTACCAAAATATTGCGAATCTCACCCTAGTATCTATATGTATGTGAGTCGAAAAAAAAAGGTACATAAAAAATCGATATATATGTAAATATATATATATATGTGTGTGTGTGTTGTGTAGTGTTAATTTGTGGCACGCGTTCCTAAAGCCAAATATTAATTTTTCGCATTGTCTTCCTATTGATTCCCAGAAACGTTTGCCCAAAAGCAGAATGTCTTCCAAATGTGCAATTTCCAGGAAAAATTCATAAATCCATTTTACTTTCCATTTTTACTTTTCATGTTTCCAAATTCTTTATAAAGTCGTATTTGATATTTATTATTAAAAAAATTGCGACGAATTTGTGACGAAAATAATTCGTTTTATTCTCTTTCCCTGTCAGTCTGTCTGTCTGTCTCTCTCTTTAACCCGAGCACACACACATATATGTTTGTAAGTATATATGTATGTAAATGTGATCTCTCTGATAAAATAAAACGAGATATATTCCAAGCAGTAACTGTGTCGGTTCAACTGTATCGTTGCACCATTTGAACTCTAATGAATTGCCTGGGAATAAACCTGGATGAAAACTGCACAAGAATGTATGACTTAAATAGTACCACTACTGTTCTTCAACAAGGATACTTTGGCATCAAATAACCTATGACGGTTGATACGCCATTAAACTAAAAAGAAAAAAGGAAACCAAATTGATTGATCTTAATTAATTGGTGATAATTCGATCAACCCTTTCTAATCCGTAATTCCATATTTAATCGACTATACGGAATGCTTTTAACGTTTCGCGTTTTACCAAATTTCATTGTCTTTTTGGAATGACTGTTGTCATTTGTCCCAGCAAACATTGTCATACATTAAACTCAACATCCACACACAGATAGAACGTGGCTGTGATTTCAGCTATTGTTCTTACTTTAACTTTTGACACGGAAGAAAAACTTGATTTTTTCTGTTTTCTTTTTTGTTCACATGTCTGCAAATGAGATTAGAACTTAGTGATTGTTTACCATGACAAAGATAACATTGTAATAACTATTCTCGTGGATATCTATTCAAACATATTAGAAAAAATTAGATCCAAAAATTGAAATCAACATCAAAATATTTATTACTCTGAAGTAATACATGTTATACTCTTTAAAACAATGTCTATTTTTTCTTTATATATTGTATCTTTGATTTTTTTTAAAAAGTAGATTTTAAAAAGATACTTGTGTCCACAGTTAAAAATCCGGAACATATGTAAACAATCCCATCAAAATAATGGGATTAATTCTTGTTTGTAGAATAAATGAAAACTTCTTAATAACTAGCAGATCACAAGTGACATCAGTGCCTGTCACGTCTTAGTCAATATTTTAGTGCTTTTTGTAATTCATTCTAAACAAAGGAAAAATATTCCTAATAGCATTGCTGTGATTTACGTATGTAAAACTTCTTATCTGACAACTGCAGGTGCCATTAAGATTTATTTTTGACTAGTATTTCTTTCATTTTATTCCTATTGATTTTTATTGCAATTCCCAGATCGCCATTCTTCGATCTTTTGTTAGCAACGTGAATTGGCGAGATCTGAACTTGTGAACCTGCATTTCCCTGTCATTTCACTTAGTCTACGAAGGAAAGCAATTAGCCATCATGCAGATTTAGCCATATAAGAATATTCTGTACAACTCAAAATTCCAGTCTATCTATCTATCTATCTATCTATCTATCTATCTATCTATCTATCTATGTTGGCCTATTCATCTATCTACCCTAATCTCTTCATATCTGTGCCCAAAAGATAAATGACACCAAAACGATTTCTTAAGAAAAATCAATTTTCTTACAACCAAAGACACCAGGATTTTATTATTTTTAAAGAAACAGTAAACATCAAAAACCTATATTATTTGGTATTATTGATTACCAAACTCTGCAGAACTGAAACTGTATTATTAATTATGAATATGTTGTAGCCAAGAAAAAAGTACTACTTTATATATATTTATTCGACCTTATTTTTGGTTTCATAGATGTTGCAACTTTAATTTTGGTGGAAGGGTGCTTTCACTCGCCCCAGAGTTTCAGAACTGACACTTCGCCACTGGATACAGTTCAGTGCTATTCCCAGAACAAACAGTAAAAAAAACAAAACAAACCAAGAACAGAAGCAATAACAACCCTAATGAACCATATATTAACAGTAAATAATTTAAACTTTAATTTAACTTTAATGGTAAAAATCATTACTTAGAAATAGTCGTTGAACTATCATAGACAACTATCAAATAAGAAAATTCGAAGAAATATTCATATATCCTTAAATTGAAAAATGATCATTTTATTCTATGTTTACTGGAGCAAAATTCAACTGCCTTAATAACTAAACCTGAAATAAATCTATCAAATTTGAAGACGAAAAACTCATACAATCAATTGTATTATCGACACCTTGATATACATGGGGTTCATAAAGTCTGTCGGCTGGTTGAGAATTTAAAATCTAATAACTAACTTTGTATAAATGATAAAATCCTTTAGTATAATCCGTATAAAAATTCAATTCTGGAAATATTATTCTTGATGGATTTTTAAACATTACACTTTAATATGACCACCATCTTTTTTGAGACATTTTAAAACTGCTGTAAGACTTTATGGACATCTTGTACATTGACAAAAATAAACAATTACAAACCACAGAATGCACAAAAACAATTATCTCCGCTTCAAATATTCTCACTCAAAGCATCTCAAAAAGCGTACCATACTCGCAAGCTTTGAAAATAAGATGAATCTCTTCAAATAATGATTTATTTAATCATAAGAACAAAATGAAACAACAGATTATTGCATATTAATGTGCATGCGTGAACATAATGTAATCGAATATCAGATTAACAGTCAGCGACATCCCAAGTGATAAACCTTAAAAATTAACTAGAAAGAAAAAAACAAACAAAAAAACCTAGACAAATCAAAACCATTCTCCCGCTTCAACAACATTTTTCCATACTCACATAAGCTGAAATAATGAAGAAACACAGAAGGATGACTTTGGCATTAAATAACCTATAAAGGTTGATATGCCGTTAAACAAAGAAACCAAACCAAGCTAAAATTCAAATTAAAAAGCCATGGTCGAGATTAAGGAGAACTCGATGTTGTTGTGGATGACGATCCCAGAAGTAGACTTTGATGATTTGAAGGAGTGAATGGACGCTGCGGTATTCTTTTGGGGTCACAAATCGGAATATTTTAAAAAATATTATCATTATTATTATTATTATTATTATTATTATTATTATCAATAATAATAATAATAATAATATAATGATATATATATGTGTGTAGCAAATAACGAAAGAGAAATAAGACGTAAAAGCCAATTTGAAAATTTTGAAAATATTTAAACACTACACCAAATTAGGCTTTACCTCTTCTTCCTCGCCCATATGTGTGTGTGTGTGTGTGTGTGTGTGTGTGTGTGTGTGCTTCTTTTTATTTTCATGTGCACGCGCGTGCTCGTGTGTGTGAGAAAGAGTATGTGTGTATGTATGTTATATATATATATATATATATATATATATATATGTAGTACATATAAAGTGTGTGATGAATATATATGAATTTATAATAAGATAAAAAAAAAGAGTAAAGTTGGAATATAGGAACGGAGATACAAGGACTGATTTACTGACAGATTTCTACGTTGTCAAATATACATGAAAAGCACGCTCTCCCTCTCAGTATTTGTCGTAGGTCTCACCGAACTAACGAGTGTAAGACAAGGCCTTTTTTAGGTGGGTCCTTGTACACGGCTAGCCGAAATGTGTCCCGACCCGATGAGCACGCTCTCTCTCTCTCTCACTCACTCACTCACTCCCACACTTATATATATATATATGCAAACATGTTTATCAGCATATAACCAAACATAGTTCAGTAAATAGGCATATATTGCTTTCGCTATTGATTGATTAACCGTTATTCTATTGACATAAGATTTTAGTTCTGACGTTCACGTTCTGATTGAAGATTCTTTTGGTGTTGGACTTGGTTAGCAAGAGTATTCTGGATGGCCGATGGCTTTAAAAATCTATGCGCCACTGGTGCTGATGTACCGTGTTATGCCTTTACTTTTTCACCTTGATTCGTAGCTGTCACTCATGCAACATATCGCTACTCATAAAATTCAGATCATCAGTATATACTTACATATAAAGACATGGCCAAACACTCTAATAAGTAAACAGCTATTAATTGTTATATCAAAACGAATATTGGCCCAGTCGGCTGGGGCTGTAGAATATACCGACTGCATCACTCCAGAGGGATAAGACTTCCCCAACGAGTGTCCTGGATATGATACTAAACAATCTGATGGTGAGGCTCCAGTAATACAGGAGCATTGGAGAATGCAGAATACTGGCCTGGAGTGGTAGCAGCTGATAGAGTCCTATCTATGGGAAAAATAGAAGTAAACTTTATGCTTATGCTAAACTGAATTGCTTGGAATAGAACTGGTTTGACATTTAAACTGCGTACTTATGCTAAATGGAATTGTTTGAAATAGAATTGTTTTAATATTTAACTGTGTGTAAATACATTGTTAGTGATACGTAACAATACTTGGAACTATTTAACTTTGTTGACTAAATTGAATTGTTTGAAATAGAACTTTATTTACCTTTAACTGAATGTAAAAAAAAATTATACTTAAGCAAAAGTTAATTGTTTGAATAGAGCTGTTTATATGTATAAAAAGGAATTTGGCTTTGAATATCCTACAATGGTTGATATGCCATAAAAGCAGACCAAACCAAACTAAAACAAAGTTCCTATCAGAATGACTTGATTCGGCATTAAATGGGTTGATAAGCTGTAAAACCAACCAATCAACCAACCAACCAAGCAAGCAAGCATGGAAAACGAATAAAATAGATAATATACATATATGTGTGTTTATATATAGTATTTATAATGTAGATTGCTATATGTATAAATAAAGAGTGCTCAATATCGATGACAGAGCATGTATATACAGGATAGGATATCGTAGATGAGTAGATGAGTTTCTAACTCATACAATCTTCAGACCAAGACTAGGTCTGATTATCGCTTAGGCAAGAAACTGACCGTCACCTAGCGCCGTCGACTCTATATTTACGCTATCCTAACTTATATACAGTAGCGTCCAAAACTAAGGGACAAAATTTTAAAACCTAATATTTGTTAGAAATAACAACTGTGAAAAGCTGAAATTTTGACAACTGGTAGTCGTTATCATCCATAATAACATACTAAAATTTGAATCATTTGCAAAGAATAGAAAAAGAATTATAACAATTATTTAATTAATTTCAAAATAGGATCGTCCAAAACTAAGGGACAGAATTGAGAAAAACAATGTAAACAGTATGCTATATTCAAATTTTTTTTTATTTCCTCTAAAGAATAAGTCTTCTTAGTCATTTGTAAACGTTGCATCAGCCGGCACCATGGCGAAACGCCAAAAACTTGATTACTCTGTGAGACAAGCTATTGTGAAGCTACACAAGGAAAAGCACACCATTAGAGAGATTTCAGAGAAAGTGAAACGTTCCAACAGTGTTGTAGGCAGGATTGTTAAATCCTACAATGATACTGGCAAAAAAGTTAGTGCTTTTAGAACCGGCAGACCCCGCAAAACTTCGGCAAGAGAAGATCGAATAATGCAGCGTATGTCATTAAAGGACCGTTTTAAGTCTTGTACAGAAATTAAAAGGGTTATGAATAGTACCTCATGTATTAATGTGTCAAAACAGACTGTTTTTAGACAACTGCAAGAAATAGGGCTGTTTAATCGAACCCCAAGGAAGAGACTACTCGTTAGTTCGAAGAATAAGAAGAAGAGATTAGAGTTTGCAAACAGGTATGTAATTTGGACATATGAAAATTGGGCAAAAGTATTTTTCAGTGATGAAAGCAAGTTTAATTTATTTGGAAATGATGGAAAAAAACAATGTAAAGAGACGTATTGGTGAAAGATTAAGTGCAAAGTGTACTAAGAAAACTGTCAAGTTTGGGGGTGGAAGCGTCATGGTATTTGGAATGTTTTCTAGCCAAGGTACAACGCCTCTTGTCCGGTTACAAACTCGTGTAAACGCGCAGATCTATAAAAACATTGTTCAATATCATGTTGTGCCAATCATACAGAATTCAGGTTTCGATAGGGCTAAATTTATGCAAGATATTGCGCCATGTCACAAGGCAAAGGTGGTAATGAGTTACCTTAGCGAGCAAGATTTCGAAATCATTGATTGGCCACCGCAAAGTCCTGACTTAAATCCAATAGAAAATCTTTGGAAGACTTTAGGAGTGAAAGTTATGGAAAGAAATCCCACTAACACGGAGGATTTGTGGGTGAAGCTTCAAGAAGAATGGTCTAAAATTAGTATCGAGGATTGTCAAGGACTGATTCGTTCTTGTAGTCGAAGATGTGCTGCTGTCATTGAGTGCAAGGGCTCATTTACTAAATATTGATTGTACATGCATTTTTATTGTTTTTTGGCTGTTTACATTGTTTTTCTCAATTTTGTCCCTTACTTTTGGACGTTCCAAATTTGAAAATAAATAAATAATTGTTATAATTCTTTTTCTATCCTTTGTAAATGATTCAAATTTTAGTATGTTATTATGGATGATAACGACTACCAGTTGACAAAATTTTAGCTTTTCACAGTTGTTATTTCTAACAAATATTAGGTTTTAAAATTTTGTCACTTAATTTTGGACGCTACTATATATATATATATATATATATACAAGATATGCTTGCTTACTAAAGAAATATCAACTTATACTTGCATTGCTAAAAATATTTTTAGTAAATTTGGCAACCTTAGTCGAGGGTGACCCGAAGGCTCCCTTTTCAATAGCTACTACACCTATGTGTAGAGGAGGGCACTACTTCTTTTACTGGATTTTCCCACTCTACCCTTGATCCTTACCTTATAATGCTGAGTGGTGAGCATGGCTGCATCAAGTACCATCTTTTGAGTCTTTGATATGACTCGACCTGGGATTGAACCCCGGTCTTCCGGACCATTGGCGAATAGTTGAACACATTTTACATGATGTCTAAATTTAAAACTTTATTTTATACTTAGAATAGGCTGATTTAAAATGAAAAAAAGGTCAGAAACGCAAACAAAACTTGTTCAGCTCTACACAATCTTCCTAAATCAAAGATTTCTGTAAAAGATCTGTTCGGCCTCATAACTAGGCAGAAAGGATACTCAGAATTATAAGGGATGTGAATCCGACTGCAAAACGAGGCTCAAACCTGACTTTTCTTTTTAAAGAAGCGCACTCTTTAGCAGATGAACTATGAAATTTTGCCTGACATTTATTGAGACTTGTGAAGCAGAAATAGACCTAGGGAGTGAAATGTGTCAACAAAATAAGATTTATTTCTTGGTTTGTAAAGTGTCAATAAGTGGCTACCGTTTTGAGATTTTAAAATTTATCTCACAGATCAGTTCGCTAATAATACGAGTTTGATCCTGATTTAATGCCCTGCAACTGCAGCATTGTCCGAGACTAAGAAAAGTTTAACGATTAAGCGCATCTATTCCACTGCATTGTTCAATTTGCTTCGCAGACTTGAAGACTCGTTTAGTAAATTTAATTCTCAAAAGAGATATCTACTATTGTAATCGTCAGTTCAACAAAATTACAATTAATTAATAATAAATCTCACCATGAGATAATGGCAGTCCAGCAGGACACTAATATTGTGTTGTGGGTTCGATTCCTATTCAATGCTTCCTATTTGTGGCCTTATTTCAAATTACACCGGAATTAATGTATATTCATTGCTTATGGTCTGTTCCCAGTAAAACCATTAGATCTGATCGCCAATGTCAAGTAACATTGAACCCGACAAGTATCTGAATGACCACAATAGATCATGTAAAGAAGACTGACCTTGAGTCAGACTTATCAATACTTAGTAAATGAACCAGAATAAGTAAATCAAAGAAGATTGATGAAATCTTTCTATTAAAACAATGAATTAAAACATGCAGAGAAAAATGTTATCCGAAATTTTTCAAATAAATCATTATTGGAACTTCGAAAATTAAAAGGAAACAAAAAAAAATGCTGCTCGGTGGGTTGATTGCTCAGTTTTCAGTCATGTCAACCCTAGTTTGGTTATTGATTGCCAAATGTTCAAGTAATTATATGGTTTTAAGTAACTTATGATAACCATTTGTAAATAATTCTACCTTCAATCAACTTTTAATAATACTAATAATTCATATTCAATAATATGGTTTCAGGCCATTATTCCTGTTTAATCATAATCATTTGTTCACAGAAAGCCATTTGGTTTCAAGTATTCCAAACTAATAAAAAATAATCAGTATACAGTTATATCACGGTTTCAGGTATTGCAATCTAATAATAGTTATTTACTCACAATTATTTAGTTTTGAATAATTCAAGCAATTTTAGGATTTCAAATCACCATGAATAATATTTTCGTTAAAAAATTATAGTTTCAAATAACTATAAATACAAATTATTTTTACACAATCATATGGTATCAAGTTTCCAATCAAATAGCAACAATTTTAAAACATCTATTTAACTCAGAGATGGAACACTAACGTGTACTATCACACTGGTTCAGAGTGGACCTGGGAGCTATGGCTCAATATGTTCGGCTGGGCTCTAGAACTAGGTCCTCGTCTCTAAATGGACATTAATGTCATATCAGGACACTCCTTTTTTGTATAGCGTGTAAAATACCTCAACAGTGGATATAGTCAACGCATTCTAAGCCCCGCCAACAGAGTGGTGTTTAATTGATTTTTTATATATATGTAAGAATATATATATATATATATATATATATATATATATATCATCACCATCACTTGGCTTTGTGAAACGAAGATAGCGGCCAGCAACGACTGCAGGCACAATCACACCAGCTGCAGCTGAAGGTCTGGTCAAGGCTTAATGTCATATCGTTGCAGTTCCTTCTCCTGTGCCTTTTGTTCTTGAGAGTGGCCCTGTGGGTGTTTTCAAACGAGGAAACAGCATGTTTGGTGGGTAAGACGCCAGGCGTCACGGTTCTCAGATAGGCTGGTCCATCGGCGATCATCAATGTGAGAGATACCAAAGGATTTTTCAAGCAGTCTTTGAATCACTTCTTTGGTGACATTCTATCGCGATGGCCAGCGGAGAGCTCGTCACATAGTATTATCCAGAGCAGGCGATGATTCCTCTTCCTTAAGACATATCCTTCTCAGTGGGGCTCGAGCAACAGTAGTATGGCCTCGATGTTGGGAATTCTCGTTTTTTCAAGGACTTCAATATTGATAAAGAAGTCACTCCAATGGATGTTGAAGATGTTGCAGTGGCAGCGTAGGTGAAACTTTCGAGAAGTCGTTTGTGGTGCCGATAAGTGACCCCGGATTCTGAGCCATATAAGAGGGTGGTAAGGACAATGGCTCTATACACGCTGATCTTTATGCCCTGATATATATATATATATATATATATATATATATATATATATATATATATATATATGCGCGCGTGTGTGTGTGTGTGTGTTTATATACATGTATATATATATATATATATTTATGTGTGTGTTTGTGTGTGTGTGTGTGTGTGCGTGTTTATAAATGCATATATATATATGTATATATATATATATATACATGTATCTATATGCATAAATATATGTATGTGTGCGCATGTATGTGTGTATACATATAATTACATGCAAGAAGTATGACTATTTTAATAAAACACATACATACATAATAATCCAAGGAAAGAAAATATATTTGCGCAAAAAAATGTGACAAAAACAATGACACCTCATGGATATATTGTAACATATAAATACAAATAAAATGGTATTTATACACACACACTCACATGCACACACACACGCGCGCGCCCGCATATATATAAATATATATGTGTGTGGGGGGGTTGTGTGTGTGCGTTAAAAACCATACATAAACAAGTATGAATGCATGAATCTATCTATCTATCTATCTATCTATCTATCTAGGTGAGTGTGTATGTGTGTTTGTATGTATATAGGTGTGTGCATGCATGCATGCGTGCGCGAGTGCTTAAGTGGCTTTACAATGAAAAAAAGCATTTCATTCAACAAAGGTAATGAACATATACTCCCACCTTGTTAATGCACTTTATTCAATGAAATAATTACATGGATCAAACACTTATCTTTCAATTCACAATTCTACACACACACACACACACACACACACACAGACATATATATATATATATATATATAGCGAGAGAGAGAAATTGGTTGGAATGTTTAGGTTTATGGCATATCAATCCTTGTCAATTATCTAATCCCAAAACCTGTTATTATATATTTCAAATATATATATGTTTTTTAAACGAATAGTTTGTAGGTATCATCTTTATCATTTTTCAACCCTCATTTCTTTGTACACGGTTAGATGTTTTCAAATATTGCTGTCTCACACTAATAACTGTATTTGATATCAGTCGTTTGTTTGCGCACAGTTAAATGGTTAAACTGTTCGAATTTGATCCGTAGATGAAAACCCTGGCAGATACTACCACTCCAGGACAGAGTGGACCTGGGACTAATATCATTGAAGGAGTACTCCATATCCAAAAGCTCCAGGGTTGGAGCCACACCGTCATACCCAGGACATTGGTTGGGAGGGGTGTCGTACCCCTTTGCAGAGATGCAGTCGGCGTATTCTACAGCTCCAGCTGACTGGACAGGAGAGAGAGAGAGAGAAGGAGAGAGAGAGATTGGGATAGATAATGATAGCCTAATGTAAGCAACATAGAAAATGGAATCAACGAGCCGAGTTCGAATTTCAATAAGAATCGCTCATATTTATTTTTCTCTAATATACTTAAGAAAAGAGAGTGAATTAATTTCCCTTTCACTTTGGTATACAACGATATTTGACGTAGACGACAGTGTCTCCGTAAGCTCTTTAGTAAACCCTTCAATCTGCCCAGACAATCCTAATATTAATTTTGTACACAGTCAAACTTGATAGGAGTTGAATCATATATATATATATATATATATATATATATATATATATATATATATATATATATAAAGACATTGAGAAAGAAAGAGACAGAAAGGAGAGACATTGAATTTAAGTGTTTAAGTATTATCTATTATTTTGAAATGCAG
Source organism: Sepioteuthis lessoniana (assembly GCA_963585895.1). Classification (NCBI taxonomy): domain Eukaryota; kingdom Metazoa; phylum Mollusca; class Cephalopoda; order Myopsida; family Loliginidae; genus Sepioteuthis; species Sepioteuthis lessoniana. Next base: position 79,691,243 of record OY757905.1, read on the forward strand.
CTGTGACAGTTTATTTCATTTGTGGCGTAAATTTTCACGGAGATCTAGTGTATAAATAATTGTCATTTAGAACAATAGATAAATGCAAACATATTCACACAGAGACGATAACCTGCTTCGGTAAGTAAATACAAAAAATCAAACATGCTAATAGAAATAAACACGTAGACCTAAAAGAGCTTACATTTTCAAGAAAAGGAAGAACACAGATAAGGACCAACAAAGATCGAAGGGTAAATAGCCATAAATTTAATCATGAATAGACGTAGATAGATAGATAGATAGCAAGCTAGCAAGCTAGCTAGCTAGATAGATAGATAAATAGATAGATATACATAAACTTTTGGAATAGATGCAAACAGACTGGTATATATATATATATATATATATATATATATATATATAT
>OY757905.1:79694148-79714148 GCA_963585895.1 Sepioteuthis lessoniana
TCATTTATTTATTTATTTATCTATTTAGTTTAAGAATTCTTCGAATCTGTGTCAGTGAACGTAATTAGTTCACGAAATATAGTAAATATAAACAAACAATTATTCTCTATGAAAAAAAAAAAAAAGAAGAAAATGTTTAAAGAATGATAACTTACCTTCTCTTCTTAGAATTCACTCATATTCAGTTCATGTTAGATTTCTTTTTCCTAGCGATGTGAATACTCCGGGAAAAAACGTCCACTGTTTATAGTTTGTTTTTCCGTTTTTGTTTTGAATAAATTTGACTGGAATTTACTCCGTGAAATATATTTTCTCACACCACATTATTTATTCCTGTTTCTTCTTTGCGTATCTTTTTTTATTCTACCTGTAAGAGCTAGTATTTTTAAAGTGACGAATTGCTGAAATAAAGTAAATAGAATTTCGATTTAAATAGGGACGGTGAGTTTCATTTGACACCACAAGAGAAGAGTAGCATTGAATAACTCGAGAAAAAGAAAGTTTTGATCTTGTAAAATCCGAGAAGTTAATCGATAGTATTTATTGATGTCAACACTGAAAGAAAATACGGAAAAGTGTTTTCTTTTTTCTTTTCAAACAATCTTTGCATTCATATATATATTATACATACATACATAAATACATATATATATATATATATATATATATATATATATATATATATATATATATATATATATATATATATATATAAATTTAAATATATAAATTGGATTGGGTTTTGTGTGTGTATTGCAGAACGTGGTTGCTATTTTTTAAAGACATTATCGAAATATTAGTTTTGGTTGTGGCTCAAAGAATCGTCGAAAACATTCAGGTGATTAGTGGCTTTAGTTCACTGTAAATTGTTATTACCTTCTATTCTATACACGACACAGGAAAATAGAAAAAAAAAGGACCAATAATAATAATAATGATAATAATAATCACGGCACTATGAAGATCAGCTAGAATACTGAGAAGAGTTCTGGAGACCTAAGGAGGCTTGCTATCACTCAGACTCCAGTGAGAAACAACCAGTCAAAACTGTCGTGAAAAACTCACAAGGATTAAAACAACAACAACAATAATACTAATAATAATAATAATAATAGAGGTTAGTTTAATGTGACAAAAAACTATCAATAATAATAATAATAATAATAATAATGATATTAATAATAACTGTCAGGATAAAAGTAAAATTATTTTCTAATTTTGTACTTTCAATTATAAAACAGCTATAGTAATGAAGTCTGAGAGACGAATATATTCCAATAATAATAATAATAATAATAATAATAAATCCAACTATTGTTAACTTGCAGTGAGGGTCTGTACAGGTCTGTCGTGTAAAGCGGAAAGAGAGAGCGCAAGAGCAGAAAAGAGAGACGTACACAAATCTTTCGGTTAGAAGCAGACGATTTCTCTTCGTACTTTCAATACCTGTCCCATCTCTTTCCTCAGTTTGTTCGGCATCGGTTGCCTGTGATAAGGAAAAGAGAAAGATGCAGTTGGCAAAGCATAGTGTGTCGGTGAAAAGATGGTGACGCTTATCGTTAACACACCGATGACAACGACGACGACGACGACAAATGCTGGCAGTAAATACTGTTGGGAGTTGTAGTCGTTGGTTGGAGAAATGATGTTCGTAGTAAAAAAAAAATATCCGCCCTCACTTAAATTTTTTTCTTTCTTCTTCGTCTTCTGCTTCTTCCTCTTCCCTTTTCGCACAGTTATTATAATTCATGGCACAAAGAAGTCGTATTTCTTTCTTTCTTTCTTTCTTTCTTTCTTTCTTTCTTTCTTTCTTTCTTTAAGCAAGATATTGGCTCTTGGCGTTAACTTTGTTGTTGTTGCTTTTTGACGGTGAACGTTCTCCGACACCCTAAAAGCTTCTTAGCAGGTGCATGCGCGTTCCTGGCCGGACCATTCCACTCACATTTTGAGAGTGCGCGCAACTCTACGATGATACGCATGTGCAGGTACAATCTTTCGGAGTTTGCATATATGAAAGATGGTCAAATTTGCACAATGTGGGAGTCAACTAGAATTAACTCTAGTTTTTAATAGGCTCAGCTTGTATTAGACTAAACTAAATAAGACATGGTACTTGGCTCATCTTAGTCTGGCGTAAGGACACAGCTGTTAAGAATCGAATGATAGACGATACAGAAGGAACGATGATAGTGAGTTTAAATCAAACCGAGAGGCCTATATTTGCAATATTTATTCAGACTAAACTTAGTCAATTTTAACAAACTTTATATATTTGATATGCGCAAAACGGGTACATTTTTCATGAAAAATTCTTCATAAATTTTATGCATCTATTACTAAAATCAGCGTTATATATTCACACACACACACACACACACACACACACACACACACACACACACACACACACACACACATATATATATATATATATATATATATATATATATAATTGTAATGCAACAAAAAATGATAGCAAGAGGTCTTATTAGAGAAATAAATGTGTTATTGCAAAGAGAATAAATCAATTTCCAGTTAATTTGAAAATTACGGATAATTTGAAAGTGACAGCGTTTTTGCTAAATGCTACTTTTTAATCATCAAATTTTCGATATAATGGAAATAATTATGAAATACAAATGAGAATTCTTCCCCTCTTCTTAAATAAAAGTATAGACGTCATCGTGGACGGCTGTTACAATGGGTTCACGGGTAATCTAGCACTTTATATAAATGTGTTTACAATCTTTACCCAGATTAATATCGATATCTGTATTCTCTTTAAACATAGGTTACAAATAAAGAAAAAAGGGAATATAACAAAGAATTTTATTTGTTATTTTTTTATTCATATCTGGTTCAAATATGTAAAAAAATCTATTTACTAGAAGCAAAGCGATACAATCAAGCTGTCTTTAATCAGCTGCTCAGAAAATATAGATTTATCAAAATATTTTTATGATACAAAGAGTTCCATTAGAATCAGAAGAAAGATAGGACAAGTGTTTCCGCGAGCTGGATCGCAAATTTTGGTTTAAGTAGCACTCACACACACACACACACACACACACACACACACACACACACACACACACACACACACATATATATAAATACATATATATATATATATATATATATATCTGTGCGTGTTGATTGGTTGATTGGGTTTTATGGCATATCAATTCGAGTAGGTTACTTAATGCCAAATCCTGTTGTTTTCGCTAATGGTCCGGTTCAATCTTAGGTCGAGTCATTCCAAAGACTCAAAAATGGTACTTGATACCGCCTTACTTAACACAGCATTATAAGGTATAGATCAAGGGTAAATGGAGTAATCCAGGGAAAGTAGTAGCGCTCTCCTCAACATTTGGTGTAGTAGCTATTGATAAAGGGAGCCTTTGAGTCGCCCTCGACTACGGTCGGTCAACTTACTATATAAAGTATAGTTGGCTACCGTAGTCGAAGGCGACCCAAGGGCTCTCTTTTCAATAGCTACTACACTGAATGTAGGGTAGTGCGCTATTCCTTTCCTGGATTTCTTCACTTACCCTTGATCCGTACCTTAAAATAATGAGTGTTAAGCCAGGTGACATCAATGTTTTTTTTTGTCTTTGGTATGACTCGACCTGGGATTGAACCCCGGTCTCCCGTGCCATTTTGCAAACAAATAGCATGTACATAACGTCTTTAAACGAGCCAGAGCTAATTTTTTCCGCACAGTAAAGTGCTTTCCCGTGTAGTAAATGATTAAACAGTTCTATTTGATCCATAGATAGGACCTTAATCAGAGAGAACCTGGGAGTAATGGCAATGAAGTGGTACTCCACATCCCCAAAGCTCTGGGACTGGAACCTCACCATCAGATGCAGTTTAGTGCCACGTCCAGAAATACGTTAGTGGAATCTTACCCCTCAGTAAGGGTGTAGTTTATGTATTCTATAGTCCCAGCCGACTAGGCTGGCGTGTACGTGTGTGTATCTTTTGCTGGTCTTTCTTTCTTCATTTTACTTGCGTATTTTATCTGAGGATGATCCTTATCGCCATAAGTGAAAAGCAGGAGTGAGAAATATTTCTTCATTTTAAGTTTTATACTGCACTACTGACCAGTAATTGAGCACTTTTCTGTTTTAAGAAAAACGTTTTTATATCGATTTGTTCAGTTTCATATATATATATATATATATGTGTGTGTGTGTGTGTGTGTGTGTGTGTGTGTGTTGAAATAAGTAAATTGAACATTTTCTTACGTAAGCTTAGACATCCATATAATTCCTAACATCCATATAATTCCTAACATCCATATAATTCCGAACTGTATCGCAGTTCGATTTTTCAGTCTTCTTGTGAATAGAAGTGAGTATACGGTATATAAATGGGTTAACTTCCCTGCTTCCTTATTTTGTCACCTATTTGTGTATATTTTTTTTTTGGGTTTGTTAGAGTGAGTTTGTGTTTGTGTGTGTATGTGGGGGGGAATGGATGTAAGTAGAAACGTATATTTGACAGTGTTTGAACACGTGTTGATAAATATAACTTTTTTTTTTGCACATAGATTCATTGTACATTAGTTTGCTAACACATGCTTTATAACTCGTTCTTATATACATACATACATAACCTGGCCATTGGCCTAATGAGTAGAGTGTTCGCCAATGGTCCCGGAGACTGGGTCAATCCCAGGTCGTGTTATTCCAAAGACTCTAAAAATGGTACTTGATGCCGCCTTGCTTAACACTCAGCATTATAAGGTAAGGATCAAGGCAAAAGTCGAACAATCCGAGGAATGGAGTATCGCCCTCTCTTACACATCGCTGTAGTAGCTATTGAAAGAAGAGCCTTCGTGTCAACCTCGACTAAGGTCACTAACTTTACTTATATACACACACACACACACACACACACACACACACACACACACGCACATATATATATATATATATATATATATATATATATATATAATTAAAGTTACACACTTACAATCACACGTAATGATTCCTACAAAATTCCAACAGTTTTTTGACAATATTTTTTCGATTTTCGATTAATTTCATTTTCTTAACTGCCGGATGATTGTTCTTTTACAAAAAAACTTCATGAAATAGAGCGGTCGCAGTCTAAATTCCATGAATTATATATATATATATGTTGGTCCCTGGGTCTATTTTTTTTTTTTGCATGTGTGTTTATGTATGTACGCGTCTATGTATCCGTGTGCATATGTCTGTCTCTGTCTTTGTATACATGTGATCATATCTGAACGTCAGTGACGATTTATGTGTACATTTATGAGTGTGTGTGTGTGTGTGCGTGTGTGTGTATTTATGTGTGTGTGAACTTTTCTACGTCTATGTGTTACTCGCCGTGAGTTACTTCACATTTCTATAACTATCAGACTCTATATAGATATCTGTATGCCACTGTGCGCATGCATATGTGTTTTTCTATAGCCCTGCATTTTCATTAAAAAATGCATAAGTGAACATGCATATATATGGGTGTGGGTGCAGCTGTTTGTGTGTGTGTGTGTGTGTATGTGTTCGTTAGTTAGTCGTTTGGGTTTTATGGAATATCAACCTTTGTTGGTTATGTAATGTCAAATTCATTTTCATACGAATGATCAGTTCTATTTCAAACAATTTAGTTTAGTATTGTTATATTTTGACCTTCGAACCGGCCCAAAAACACTATTCCAAGGTAATACACCGGAAGGAAGTGACACATTCCAATGGCCAGTAATCGAAAGAGATCGCGTGGGCGGATTAAGGCTTATGATATGGGACAAGGTGAAGGTCCCATTGTGCCACTAACAGTGATGCACCGGAAGAGAGTAACCTCTGAACTGCATGACAGTTATTTCCGCTTGATGACGATTAAACGTCCGATTCAAAGATCCAGTAGGCGATCGTGTGGGCGTGGAGTTATTATTTAACTCAGTTGAGTTTGGGTCCCAGTGCAGTTGCCAGTAGAATTCTAGACAGTAGAGACCAGATGTGGTAAGGAAGGCCACACCCGACCGAGGGGTCCTCGGAAGCCCCGATGGAGTGGACCCCAGAATCAGGAGAACAAGAAAGACACAACGTGACGGTCATAACAGTGGGGTCAAAATATGAAGTTTATGTTCGGTCTCCACCAGCACCCTCTCACATGCAAACCTTAAACAACCCTTTCAAACCCTTGCAATAAAGTGAGAGGTAAAATGTTGTTAAAGAAGTCTTCCTGTCGTTTCTTCATGCATCTTCCTTCCTGCGTCTTAATCCTTCATGCGTCCTTCATTCCTGCGTTTTCCCTCTTGCGTCTTTCTGCGTGCGTCTGTTATTATTATTATGATACGGCAAATGACTATACAACATTAACTCCGATTTGGTGCTTGTGCCAGGCGAGTTCTTCAAGGACTCAGAATGAACCTAGTTACCGTAAACTGCAGTTTTAAGCATCACAACACGACAGCAACGAAGAGGACAAAGAACGATGCTGGAATGGAAAGAAGTAAAAAGAAAAAACAAGAACAAACTAGCAAAAAAAAAAAAAAAAAAAAAAGGAAAAAGAACCGACCGACGCAGAAAGAACAGAAAAAAAAAAGAACAAACAAAAATGCTGGAATTGAAAGAAGTAAAACAAAAAAAAAAACCAAGAAAAATCCAGCAACAGAAAAGAGAAAAGAAAGAAAAAAAATTGTAAGTAGATTGCAGCATTCATGTAACTTCTATCTCTCTCTGTTATTTAAATTGGGTATAATAGTGAAAGATTTGTTTTAATGACAAGGGCCTTTCTAGAAGCATAAAATTGGAAATAATTTAAAAAAAAATGTGTGATCCCTAGATAAAAATTGAAATTACTGCTATGTGTAATATTGTATCGTAGTGAGGGAGGAAAAAAGAAGAGAACAAAGATGGCTATGGGACAGTTATTGTCCGTTTTTTGATAGACACCTTATCGTAAACAATAAATTTTATGATAAATTTTATGAATGGGGATTTTTTTTATCGCAAATAGGTCTTTGTGAGTAAAAAAAATTCGTTGTAGCTTTTCATTGGTCCAGACAAGTGGTGATTGAAAATTAGAATTTCAGTCCAAGATTTGGAATCCGCATATCTGTAGTTAAGATCTTTTGGGCAAGTTTTTATGTTTGGAACTTGTGGATTGGAAATGAGAATTTTAATCCGAGAGATGGAATCTTAGGAGCATTAATGGTATTGTTCATGAATTTCGCACATTGGTGTTTGTCTGAAGAATTCGCATATACTTTTTCGATATTTATGAAGTTGGGCGAATCGATATTTTCGGCGCTGGTAGAATCAGGTCGGTTGTTTTGCTGTGGAAATTGTTGATATCAATTATTGAAGACATAGGTATTGTCTTGAAAACGGTCTTGCCGTGGAGGCAGAGTAACTAAGAGACAGATGTTTTTTTGTGTCTGACGAGGCAGACAGGTATTTTGTGAATTCCCCCTGGAGTGAAGCTTTGAGATTGTTATTGGGGAAGATATTTTGAAACAGGGTTTTGGATGTAATTAAGAGATGCGCAGAATTTTGACAGAACCAAGTGTGGCGAAGATTCGCAGATTCGGAAATATTTTGAATGGGGAAATGTTGGCAGAATTTATAAAAGTTTGGGTTGTTTAGAAAAAAAAACGGGGATATTTTGTGAAAATAAAAAAAAAAGGAAGAAGAAGAATGCTCGTAAGCTATTGAAAAAGTTGTATTATAAATCAGGCTTAATTTATGGTAATATAGACTGAAATTGAATAAACTGGGAAGCGAACCTATAGTTATCGTGTTAAGGTAAAGACAGAGAGGTAGATATAAGGTTGAAAAAAAGGGACATTGAATGAGCAATTTATTATGAAAAAAAAAAAAGAAAAAAAGAAATGAAAACCAAAACAAAAACAAAAAGCTACAGGACAATGAAAATGGAGAGAAACAAAAAAAAAATGAAAGAGAAACTTGAACATTGTTGAACGCAGCATATAAAAAAGAAAGAAAGAAAGAAAGAACAGACATTTTTAGTAAAATAGACAGTACATCACTACATAGATTGAAAAAAAAGAAGAAAAGAAAACTGAACATTTTTGAACTGTGATTGTAACATTGTTTTGACTTGTTGTAAAGTGAAACTTTTTGAGTTTGTTTGAGTTTAAAGGCGACATTAGAAATTTTTTTTTCCTGTTCATATTATGAAATTTGACGAAAACCATTAACAGAGGATTTGATACTAGGTTTAGTAATATTTGTAATTATATTGATTCTAAAATTTTTTTTTTTAGAATTTGGGGTTTTCGTGGAATAGGAAATATTTTTTTTTTTGGTTTTTGTTTTTGAGGAAATCGTGGGCTGACGTGAGAGTAGGACAGACATTCATTCAAGTGGATTTGCAGATTGTCGTTGAAAGCAATTCTATCGAAGAATTCGCCGGCCCATGAAGCTGTTCTATTTTTTAGTTTGGAGTTCCGAGGATGGAATAAAAGAAAAAAGGCGTGGCCTACTCCAAAATTTTGTGGATGATGTCTATATATTGGTAGCCACGAGGGTTCCTGATTAAATTGAAAAGAAACCCGGCGTGGGTTTGATCAGGTAAAGCATGTTTCCTCAAGGGCTTGGAAACCAATGGGCATGGAAATAGAAACCTAATGAAAAAAAAAAAAAAATGGGTAACACATTGCTAATTAGTATTTTGCGTGGACTATTTTAGGTGGTTTACAGCATGCGTGCCAGATTGTGATACATTCGGATGTATTGTGATACATTGTTTTGGGCCATGATTTTTGTGGATTTTTGTGGAATGCTTTGAGCCTTGAAGATATTGTGTTTTAGTTTATGAAATTCTCCGGTTACTCCAGGTAGGAACCTGTTGAGCAAAGAACTGGAGTGTGGTCATGAGGAATCCAGGCGAAATGTGTTACTGGAATGACCAGGGTCACTGAGTTTGTGACCAGGATATGGGACCAGAGTATGGTCCTTTTTTGGGTTTTGAAATTTCTTCAAGGAATTATGGAGGGCCCGTTGTGTTGAGAAGATAAAAAATGCATCCGTATGGTACCTTGATGCACACATGTCAAGATGGCCAACCACGCAAATATAGTAAGACAAATTTAGATAATAATTAGCCGGGCAAGTGTTACATAGAAAGAAGGTCGCTTTCTAAGTAAGATTTTGTTTGCTGTAGTTCAAGTGATTCTTTTTTTATGTTTTCAGCCATTATTGTCCATTATAAATTATTCTGTAAAATATGTGTGAGGTTGGTGGAGACGAACGTGAAGAAAATTCCATATGTGGAATTTTGAAAAATAATTTACGGATGATTGTTATATTTTGACCTTCGACCCGGCCCAAAAATACTATTCCAAGGTAATACACCGGAAGGAAGTGACACATTCCAATGGCCAGTAATCGAAAGAGATCGCGTGGGCGGATTAAGGCTTATGATATGGGACAAGGTGAAGGTCCCATTGTGCCACTAACAGTGATGCACCGGAAGAGAGTAACCTCTGAACTGCATGACAGTTATTTCCGCTTGATGACGATTAAACATCCGATTCAAAGATCCAGTAGGCGATCGTGTGAGCGTGGAGTTATTATTTAACTCAGTTGAGTTTGGGTCCCAGTGCAGTTGCCAGTAGAATTCTAGACAGTAGAGACCAGATGTGGTAAGGAAGGCCACACCCGACCGAGGGGTCCTCGGAAGCCCCGATGGAGTGGACCCCAGAATCAGGAGAACAAGAAAGACACAACGTGACGGTCATAACAGTGGGGTCAAAATATGAAGTTTATGTTCGGTCTCCACCAGCACCCTCTCACATGCAAACCCTTGAACAACCCTTTCAAACCCTTACAAATAAAGTGAGAGGTAAAATATTTGTAAAGAAGTCTTCCTGCGTCCTTCATTCCTGTATTATCCTTCATGCGTCTATCTTTCTGCGTGCGTCCGTCTTTACTATTATTGAGTCGTTATGATACGGTACATGACTATATAACAGTATGAGTACGCAGTTTAAATATCAAAAGAGTTTTTTCAAGTAATTCAGTTTAGCATACGTACGCAGTTCAGTTCTATTAGACCCATAGATAGGGCGCTATCAGGAGCTACCACTCCTGGCCAGTGTAGTTCTGGGAGCGATGGCAATGAAGAGGTTCCTCGCATCCCCCAAAGCTCCAGCATCATTGGAACCTCACCATCAGATTGTTTAGTGTCATATCCAGCACACTCGTTGTTGGAGGAGGGGTACCCCTCTGCAGAGGTGCAGTCGGTGTATTCTACTGTCCCAGACAACTGAGTAATCGTGTGCATGTGAATGTCGGTGTCTGCACATACATATATACCCATTTAAATAGCACTTTTTAAGAGAGTATACATCCGCACACACACATGTATCTCTAAAAATTCACACCTGCAGATGAAAATTTACGTTTTCACATTAAAAACCCCAAAACCTTAAAGTCAGCAAAAATGTAAAATCATCCAATGAAGATCTTGTATTCTTTCCTCTTTATATATATATAACCGGGACATTGGCCCAGCGGTTAGAGTGTTCGCCAATGGCCCGGGAGACCTGGGTTCAATCCCAGGTTGAGTCATACCAAAGACTTTAAAATGGTACTTGATACCACCTTGCTTAACACTCAGCATTATAAGGTACGGTTCAAGGGTAAAGTGGAGCAATCCTGGGAATGGAGTAGCGCCCTCCCCTACACCTTGGTGTAGTAGCTATCGAAAAGGGAGCCTTCGGGTCACCCTCGACTATGGTCGCTAACTTTACTTACTTATATATATATATGGTTTGAGTGTGGTTCATGGTTATCTTTCAATGGCTGTTTTTATTCTCATCCATAGAAGCCACTCTTATAGATGAGCAGCAGTAGTTCCCCGATCGAACTGACGATCCTGAGCGTTTGGAGAAGCAGGGACGAGCTCATAAGGGATGTACTCTTATGGACCCCCACATATGGCCGGGAAAAAGCTGGATGACCAGATCGAACATACATTCAGCAGCTCTGTGAGGATACGGGATGTGGCCCTGAAGACCTACCAGAGGCGATGAACGAAAGGGAGAAGTGGCGAGAGAGGGTCAGGGATATCCGTGCCTGCGGCACGACATGATGATGATGATATATATATATATATATATATATATGTGTGTGTGTGTGTGTGTGTGTGTGGAAACTAACACTCATTCCTGTTTATTCTTCTAAGTTGTTTAGGCGGGCTTAGAGTAATTGAAGTAGAATCTTTTAGCCGAGTCCAAATCCTAGACAAAGCTATTTATCAAGCTTTCTATCTAAGTTTAGCGTAGAGGCTAACATGCTGGACTTTGACATCGTAGTAAGCGAGTTGAAACTCTTATCGAGTTATTGTGTTCACTTTCGGACTAATACCCTTGGGAAAGGTGCGAACACCCTTATTCATCAAGTTATGGGTTAAACATTACCCCCACTGTTCTACGAAGATATCTTTGCCACTAAATAACTCATGAAGGTTGATATACCCCTAAACAAAGTATCTCTCTCTCTATCTCAATTAGTTGATATATATCTATTTATCTATCTCTGTGTGTTTGTGCGCGCGTACATGATGGAAAACCTGATGGTAAATAATTTTTAATAGTTTATTTTTCTTCTTTTTTCTTCTTTATTTTCCCACGTATTTTTTTAGTGAGCTTTATATGGATAGAGCTTTTTGATAAATATATCATATTATACATCACAATACGTACATGTGAATGTGTGTGTGTGTGTGTGTGTGTGTCTACAAATATGTCTGACTAATCTACAGATATTTGCCAAGCTCAGTTGAACCAAAGAATAAATACAGAGTACGGAAGAAAGTCTATTTTGTGCCATACTCCAAAGTTGAATTTAAAGAATTTAACAGAAAATTAGATCTCAAATTGAAGACTTTTATATGTAGCCGAGCACCGAGTAGTCAACAAACTATTACTAATATAAACACAAAGCTATAAAGTATTGGGCACTGTGAGTACCGTACTCACTTCAGCAGTATTGATATTTATTTACAAAAGATAACTTAGCCTGACAATGCCACAAGATTGGGATAGCTATAAAGAATAGATCTCACAACGGTCTGCTAACCCCCGTTCGATGGTGAGGTGCATTCGTATGTTTAGTAAAGGTGTATTTGTTTATAAAGTAAGTAAAGTTGGCGACCTTAGTCGAGGGCGACCAGAAGGCTCCTTTTTCAATAGCTACTACACCGAGGTTTAGGAGAGGGCGCTACTCCTTTCCAAGGATTGCTCCACTTTACCCTTGATACGTACCTTATAATGCTGAGTGTTAAGCAAGGGGGTATCAAGTTCTATTTCTAAAGTCTTTGGTGTGACGCGACCTGGGATTGAACCCAAGTCTCCCGGTCCATTGGCGAACACTCTACCCATTAGACCAAAGAACCGGTTATCTGTTTATAGTAATATATAATTTATTAAAATGAGTTTATTTAGACTTGTACGATTGAAGAAATGAGTGTGAATGTTGGTGTGAAAGTATTGAACTTTATGTTGGTGTAAATGAGCGTCTCTGTACGCGCACATGTGAACGCATGTATACACATGATCCTTGAATGAATATGCATAGGTGTGTGCAAGTGTTCATATATAGACTTGTACGTATGAGTTATCAATCCATTCTAAGCAGGGATAATGGATGCGCAGTTGGCATAACGGTTATCGTCGCGTAAACTGGACTCAGTAAGCCGACGTCAAATCCTAAATACGATAGTTGAAGGCATTAATCCATCTCTTCTACCCTCCTCAGCAAAAAGATAATTTGTTGGGAAAAAATGGACTCTCTAGCCTTTTCGGAAGGCTGATCGAATTCAAATCCCAGGTGCTGTAGTCCCCAAGACAAATTGATGTTGTCTTTAACCTCGTTCTGGAAACTGATTCAAAGTTGTGTAACACCTACCCCTTCCTTTGGACAAACATTGACGTGAAGACAGGTAGGATGGAGAATAACTAGTCTTCCATAAAACTTTGCTCAGGTGCCGAAATATTCTCTCGCGAGCATAACGGATGTGATAACAAGGGTTGACCCAGTGCGAAACAAAAGGCAGAATAAGGATATGAAGATTGTACTGAGCCAATATTCTAACCGGAGAAAATCTATCCTGAAAATCAATATTCTATTCTTTTATATGTGTCTGTTATCAGGAGAAACATAACTATCTCAGCGTCCAAGCAGGCAAGTATGTAAGGATAATTTTCTTATTTAAAAGAATGTTCAATATGACGAAGTTGTTGCGATTATATCTGATAAGATAAGAGTTGATGTACCTATCTGGTTGTCTGTATACAAGTGCTATATATATATATATATATATATATATATATATATATATATATATATATATATATATATATATATTGGTCTGATGATTGTATAGGTGAAAAACCGTCAGTCGCCTGGCGGCGTTAACTTTGTATCTACGCTATCCAAACTAAGTTCCAAACACGATCTATCACCGATATAGAGCACTCTTTATTCACACACAGAACTATATATATATATATATATATATATATATATATATATATATATATATATATATATATGCATATATATATATATATATATATATATATATATATATATATATATTCTATGAACCCGATTTCTTTCTGTCTCTTTCGTTATTTTTATTATTATTCATGTATTTATTTACTTATTTTTAATGCTTCTAGTTTCTTTTTACATTTTTCTATTTCGTTCCGTCGTTTTTTAATAAGTTTCTTTTCTTTTTCTTTATTTCTTTATAAATATTTTATTTGTTTCTTTTCATTTCTTCTGATAAAACTTTCTTTCTACCAGTCGCAGTTGCTATTTTGTTCTTTTACGCTTCTTTCTTTCTTTCTTTCTTTCTTTCTTTCTTTCTTTTAGATTAGTAATTTCCCTTAAAAAGACTCCAGTTCAACTGAGAAGTATCGGAACTTAAGTTGTTTTTTTTTCCCGCCAACTGTGGGTCGGGTAGGTATGCGCTTATTACAAAGAAATTATGGAAGTCAATTGAGAAAAAAGATCACTAATTTAAAAAAAAATTAACTAAAATCTTTGCCACAAAACAATCCCTTTAGAGATGAGCAAAATTTCAATTAAACTTAAGAGCAAAATGTACGAAAAAAAAGTGCGAACCCGCATGGTTATTATTGCTATTTTATAAATCCATTAAAATGTCCTTTTTATGCTTTGACGGGAAAATAGCTTCGTTTCAAATGACAGTCATTTTCAGAAGGACAAACAATGGTGCACTAACAAAAAAAAAAAAAAAAAAAAAAAAGAAAAAAAAAATTAAATGAACCAATAAAATGAATAAAATAAGCAAAATGAAATAAGATAAAAAAAAAGAAAGAAAAAGCTTTTCGTTTGCGGAAACGTTTGTTTGAATAGTTTATAAATTGCTAATCATTCGAGTAAAAGATACCAATTTGTTCAAAATGCACTGAAAAATCTTTTTAATCGTTTAATATTTTGTACAGCCATTTTCCAAAAAAATCTGTGATAGCCATGTCGTTTAATATCTTTTTTCTTTCTTTCTTTCTTTCTTTCTTTTTTCTTTCTTCGTTTTTTATTATTTTTTTTTCCGTTATCATTTGATATTCTCTCTTGCTTCTATGTTTTCCTTCTTTCTTTCTCTCTTTACTTTTTTCTTTTCTTTCGAAATCCCCTTTCTGTCACTCTTTTTTTCTTTCTTTCGTTATTATTTGCATTCTCTTTTTCTTTCTCTTATCTCTGTTTTTCATTCTTTCTTTCCTTCTCTACTTACTTTATTTTCCTTTTCTTTTACTTCCCTATCTCTCTTCTGTTTATTTTTCTCTTTTTCTCTTTCATTTTTGAAGTTTATTTATCTTGTAACTTACTATCACAGACTTTTCTGCCGAGCTATTCTTCGTCCTACTAATCAAAAGAGGTAAAAAAAACTTAGTCCGAATTTTTTAAAGTGGGTTAAAATAAAAATATTCAATATCAGAATCTTGAAGAAACCTTTGTGAAAATGGAATCGGCGACCCTAGTCTAAATCCTTGACGAAGTTGTTTATGTTTCACTTAGAGTTAATGTATTTGGGAAAGAAATGATACCCCATGTGCTCTCTCCCCACACAGCTATAGGCAAATAGTTGAGTAAACTTAATTCTTAACCTTAGGCAACCAATATAGGAGAAATAAAACTCAGACTTTACACCTTGGCCAGTTGGCTGAGGCTGTAGCATACACCGACTGTTTCTCTGCAGAGGAGTAAGCCCCCCCCCCCACCTCAATGGGTGTCCTGGATATAACACTAAACAATCTGCTGGTGAGGTTCTAGTAATGCTGGAGGTTTGGGGAACGCGGAGTACTCCTTCACTGCCATCGCTCTCCGGTCCACTTTTGTTCGGAGTGGTAGCACCTGATAGGGTCCTATCCATGGATCGAATAGAACTAAACCGCGTGCTTATTCTAAACTGAATTATTTGAAATAGAACTGTTTTTGACATTAAAACTGCGTACTTATGCTAAACTGAACTGTTTGAAATAGAACTGTTTGAAATAGAACTATCTGAAATAAAACTAAACTCTGTACTTATGCTAAACTGAATTGTTTGAAATGGGACTGTTTTTGACATTGAAACTGTATACTTATGCTAAACTGAACTGTTTGAAATAGAACTGTTTTTAAATAGAACTAAACTGTGTACTTATGCTAAACTAAATTGTTTGTAAAAGAACTGTTTTGACATTTAACTGCTTGTAAAAAAATACTTTACTTATACTAAACTTTACTTATACTAAACTGAATTTTTTAATATTAAATTCGACGTCAAATGATTCGAAAAGGGTTGATACGCCATAAATCCAACCAACCAACCAATCAGAATTTAAACCAGTTGTGCTCTAATTAAAAAAAGTGACTTTTGTTTGCACCCTGATTGTGGTAGAGGTCGTGGGTAATTACAAATTTGAAATATTTCTGTCATTAACTGTATTTTTTATTGGGATCTCTCAAGGTTGACAATAGAGTTAAAAGCATTTATGACTATTGCTTTATTAGTAGCTTAGTCATGGAAGAGTGATTTACTCGAATGCTTTCACGTCTATTTTCTTCTAGATAAACCATTATGTCATATGCAGATGATGAAACATTTTGTTAGAACATTGGGGTGTATTCAAAAGTATGTCCTTTTTGTAATCAACGGAGAGTTCATAGAAAAACTCGAGGAAGCTAATGTACAAGTTCGATTCTTATGTGATGCTTTACATCAGGTACCTTTTTACGTAATTCTCTACAAAAAGTACCTTTTTATGTAATGCTCTACATAAGGTACCTTTTTCATGTAATACTCTACTTAAGGTACCTTTTTTATGTAATGCTCTACATAAGGTACCTTTTTACGTAATGCTCAACATAAGATACCTTTTTACGTAATGCTCTACATAAGGTGCCTTTTTTGGGGGGGCGCTTGCAGCGTAGCGGTTATCGTCGTAGAAGATGAACTCAACAACTCGAGTTCCAATCATAGACGAAGTTGTTTGCGTTTCTATACGCACTAATGCCCTTCGAAAAGGAATGAATCCATACCTTCCCTCCCTCTCCAGCTATGGACAAATAATAAGGCTAACTATGCCTTTTGTTCTTGGCACGATAACCAGTCAACTAGAAGGAAAACCGGCATAGAAGAAGGAAAACTCCAAATTGAAACCACCTGTAACTTCGCTTAAAACTGACCTTGCGTCACATCCTGCACATGGCAGAGAGCTGGAATAGATACATACATAAAGTTCTTTGTGTTGATCCTTCCCCTTCTGAAAGTGTTGAGTACTAGTGGTCGGGTTTTTCTGCAGATCACATTTCAAGAATGATCCCACCATACATAAAACATTTAAACCAGTTCCAGGTTTTACAATAAAATATTATTTCGTTTTCTTTCACTTTCTAGCAACCTCGAAAGCTTTGAGGCCCAGTTTGATATAACAACTTAAAATTGCCAAAATACGGCCTTATAGCATCTTTTCCGTTGTGAGCAATTGCTATCAGACTAGTTTCCCCAATAATTATTGTTGTAATGAGCTTAATCTTTACCATGTGTTTAACACGCGTTGCCTTCTCTTAGTGCAACGTAAGCTTAGGAAATATCAACTTTATAGTTATCTCCTATAAAGTAATAGTTAGATTATTACAACCGTAAAGAGTTTAATCCTCACTGGGTGATCCATACGTTCTGTCTCGTCCTAAAGTAAGCTAATCCCTCAAAATAATAACACATTGATTTTCTTCGACTTTTCGCTTTTACATCTTAAAAATATTTTTATCTCTTTTTCCTTCTGTTTATTTTTTCTTTTCTTTTTTCTTTTCTTTATCCTCCTTTTACCCTTTCCATTAATCATTCCTTAATACTAATTTCTTCTTCTTCTTCTTCTTCTTCTTCTTCTTCTTCTTCTTCTTCTTCTTCTTCTTCTTCTTCTTCTTCAGCCTTTTCTACCCCTAGCCAGTGACCAGTACTTCAAATATTGTCTCCCTTCTTAAATTCAATTAACATTATTTTTGAAAAAGATGTTTGTTACACTGCAAAGTTGATCAATTTTTCGCCCGTAAAATTCCTGCGGGGAGAAATGAGCCTAATGTGTGAACGAACGAACGAACATACAAGGGGAGTTATAATATAGATATTTCTTAAATCCTCAGTTTACAAGGATTCTTAATAATTCAATAACCGAAAAAGAAAAGACCAACTTGAAAGTGTTGAGGAAAAAAATGATCATGAAGGCGGAGTAAAAAATATTTACTCAATATATAAAATGAAGAAAATACGCCTGTGAATCTAACATTCCTGCTTATTTAATAGCCAAATAAGAATTCCCTTCAAATTAATGTAATTCTTTATTTTTATCCATTCTTCTTTTGCCCCCATTTTGAGTTTCGAGCCCCTAAAGCCTCCAACAGTCAGTTCCACTCAATATCGTCCCTCATTCAAATACTTTTTATCTCGCTGACTTCGCTCATCGCAACTCGACGCTCTGTATGTAGTGAACACACGCTGACCTTAATGTTTTCAATAGCAGTTATGGTAGCAGCAGTCACTTTTAAATCTACAGAAGCAGCCTGTCTTAGCAGTAACGCCGGAGATCAGCTGTTCTCAAACATCACTGCTTAAAACTTGCTTGCGCAGCTCAGCGGTAAAGCGTTGGATTTTAGATATTGATTCGGATTAGCTTAGTTCGGCTCAGGGTTAGATAAGAGAAATAAAGAGTAAGATTAGTAGCGCAAATCTACTGAGTGTAGAGGGATAGAGACTTAGAAAATCTGCATTCAACATTCTTGCTTTTTGTTACATTCGATCATCGGCCACTAGTGTATATGGGAATTACGAAACTGTCACAAACAGATCGAAAGCTCTTAATTGTAAACTTTCACAGGGTTCATGCAAAATATTCACCGATAATTAAAAATGATATCTTACATAACAAAATCAAGAAGATAATTATTCATCTTAACTAGTTTGGAACAAGGCAGCAGGTGTGTGATCACTTAATGAGTATCGAACTTATATGATTGATTTTATCGGCATGTTAACCCGTCAAATGTCATTTTAAACCTAGAAGTTAGAGAATCGCGTGCATTGTACGTATATATTTACAATTTTTTCCGTAGTTGTTTCTAAATAGTCTTTTTTTTATACACAGTTATATGATATCAAGTATTCCTATCTAATACAAATAATAAAAATAACAGCAGATGTCAATAAATATGAGAAATGCCTGTGGAAGTTGCACAGATTACATGGATTATGATTAAACGAATTCAGACTATACATAACATTCTGAAATGAATCGTTTTCGATTTCTGGGTTTAAATCTAGTGAATTAATAACACTACAAATTACAAGCAAAAACAAATTAAATATAAATTTACAATATGAAAATGAGAATAGAATAATTGAAGATTCTGTTTCGTGAAGTAATTATTTCGTTTTTTGTATGTAAATATGTCTATTTAAATCTTCGAAAATAATTTAGTTAACTTCTAAGTGGGTCGTTTGATTTCTAACAAGGCTTATGGAGACGGGGCGAACTCCTGGCGAGCGCCCCGGGGCCTGTTCTGGACTTCGGTCCGGAGCGTGGCCCTGGAAAAGGAACAATGGCAGACTTGGGGCCTTTAATTAGGCACCTAGTTTCGACTAGGCTACCTTCGGGTGGGCGAGCTGCATTTTTGTCTCCTTTGTCCCCCTTGTACGGCACTAGACCAAGCGTCTAGTTTAAGCCGTTTACTGGCATACGTGCCCGGACCCACATTTGGGTTCGTGAAACCGCTTGCCTCATCAAGCTCACATTGCACTAAGTGAGCCTATGAGCAGCACTGACAAGCAGGGTTCGAGTCTCGGCTCCTTCCCGACCTTCCCCTCCCCTTTATCCCCACTTTAATTGGCCTTCGGGCTTTTGACCTTGTGTCAAGTCGTGTCTGGTGGGAGGCAGCGACAAATACAAGGCTTATGGAGACGGTTTGCGTGAAGACCAAGTCTGATAAAAATACTATCGTATCCGAAAATGATAACAAATACTTATTTAAAAACAAATTACAAACGCTTATTAAAAAGAAATAAGAAATGATTTTTAAAAAAGACAAAAAAAAAAAAAACTAAAAGTAAACGTGTTTTTAAAAATAAATTTGAAAAGAAATAATAAAACGGTTAATCATTATTAATATTACTTTTATTCTATTTAGCAATTTAAAAAAAAACGAAAAAATAATATGCAATTTTAAAACAAAATATTCAAATTGACTAAACCATGAGTAAAAAAATAAAAAAATAAAACGGTTTGCTGTGGGAAGAAGCGGTTTCAGCAACAGCGTAGAATGGGATCCAGAAAAAAACTACAGACTGCAGCTTTGTACATATATATATGTATATATATATATACATATATATATATATATATATAGAGAGAGAGAGAGAGAGAGAGAGAGAGAATGAGAATGAGAATGAGAAAGAGAGATGAGAAATGAACTTCAACTTAATTT
>OY757905.1:80319148-80571648 GCA_963585895.1 Sepioteuthis lessoniana
GAGCAATACTGAACAAGTCCTGGCGACAACACCCCACGAGACGCCAACTGTACGGCCACCTACCTCCCATCACGAAAACTATACAGGTCAGACGAGCCAGACACGCCGGACACTGCTGGAGAAGCAAAGACGAGCTCGTTAGTGACGTACTACTATGGACCCCCACATATGGCCAAGCAAAAGCAGGACGACCAGCCCGAACTTACATACAGCAGCTATGTGAGGACACAGGGTGTAACCCGGAAGACCTGCCGGAGGTGATGAACGATAGGGAAAAGTGGCGAGAGATGGTCAAGGATATCCGTGCTGGCGGCACGTCTTGATGATGATGATGATGATGATGATGATGATGATATGAGTCAAGTAAAGAAGGGGGAAGAGGACTTGCCAGCATTGAAGATAGCGTCGATATATCGATAAGACGTCTCGAAGACTAGATAAAAATGAGCAAAGAGGGACTAATAAGAACTACTACAAATATCATAAACAACACAAGGATCAACAGAACAACAATAACTAGAAATCAAAAACAATTGTACGGATATTTCAAGCGACAAACAAGTGACATCTATGACGAGAAGACTTGAATATGGCTAAAAAAAAAAAAAAAGGGAAACCTTGAGAGAAAAACTGAATCTCTTCTAATAGCAGCACAAAACAACGCCACAAAGGACAAACTACGTTAAAGTAAAAATAGATAAGAATCAACAAAAAACCAAGTGTAGATTATGTGCTGAGAGAGACAAAACGATCAATCATATAATGAGCGAATACAGCAAATTAGCGCATATAGAGTTTAAGACTGGACACGACTGGATAGGGAAGGTAATCCTCTAGGACTTGTGCAAAAAATTTAGATTTGACCAAACGAACAAATGTTATATACACAACCCAGACTCCGTCCTGGGATTTTGAGTTACAAACGGATCACTTAATCTCGGCCAGATGATCAGACCTAGAGATAGTCAACAAAAAAAAAAGAGAACCTGCCGAATAGTGAATTTTCTGTTCTGGCAGACCACTGAATGAAAATCAAAGAAAGCGAAAGGAGATATAAGTATCTAGACCTTACTAGAGAACTAAAATAAACTATGGAACATGAATGTGACGGAGATACTAATTGTGGTTGGTGGACTTGAGACAATCTCCAAAACATTGGTAAAGGGACTCGAAGACTTGGAAATAAAAAAAGGAGAGACCATCCAGACTACAGTATTATTAAGATCGGCAAGAATACTAAGAAGAGACCAGGAGACTCAAACTCCAGTGAAGAACCATTTGCTAACGCTGGTGGGAAAATTTCTCTAGAAGAAGAAGAAAAATTTGGAAATCGGGGAATGAGCTGCAAGCATCTAAACTATAGCATTATTGAGGTCAGCTAGAATAATGATGAGAGTTCTGGAGATTAGCTGGTGTGAAAAACTCGCAAGTAGTAATATGATGATAATAATAATAATAATAATAATAATAATAATAATAATAATAATAATAATAGCAATAATAATTATAATTATATGTGACGGTGATAACAATTATCATTGTTGAGCTCGGTTCAAACCATAAATGCCTGTTAAAGAGACTGGAAGATTTAGAAATCACAGAACAAGTGGAGATTATGTAGACTTCAGCGTTATTAAGATCACACAGAATACTGAGACGAGTCCTGGATAATTAAAAAGACTCAACCTTTATTGAAATACCAACCGCTAAAGTTCGTGGGGAAAACTCACAAGGAATAATAATAATAATAATAATAATAATAATAATAATAATAATTATAATAATAATAATAATAATAATAATCTCCTAATAGCAGCACAAAACAACGCCGTAAGAACCAATCGTATCAACGCGAGAATAGATAAGACACAACTAAATAGCAAATGTAGGCTATGCAGTAACAGAGATGAAACCATCAATCATATAATAAGCGAATGCAGCAAATTAGCGCAGTGAAAGTTAAAGAAAATTGATTTTAGCGAAAAAGAGATTATTTTCACTTTCGTTTGGCCACAAATTCCATTGAAAACCATCGGCTTACGCTGGCATGAAAAACTCGAGAAGATTTAAATAATAATAATAATAATAATAAACCAAAAAAAATGACATCATGCAGAATTGTGGACTTTGCTGTCCCGGCTGACCACAAAGTAAAATTGAAAGGAAGCGAAAAGTACCTTGACCTTGCTGGAGAATTAAAAAAAAACCGTGGAACAAAAAAGTGACGATTATATAAGTTGTAATTGCTCTTGGTGCTGTCACCAAAGGATTGATACAAGGGCTTGAGGACTTGGAAATAAGAGGACGAGGGGAGACCATCCAAACTACCACATTAATGAGAAGGGCCAGAATGCTGAGAAGAGTCCTGGAGAATTGAGGAGACATGCTGTCACTCAAACTCCAGTAAAATACCATCAGCTAACGCTGACGTGAAAAACTCTAATGAGTAAATAAAAATAATAATAGTTCAAACGCCTATCCTTTGAACAATACAAATAAACCACAAATGTCTTCTTTCCAAATCGCATCAAGAAATCACCTTTGAGAAAATGAAAATCAATATTTTAAAGAAAAATGAAAAAAGAAGCTTTTTAGTTTACTGTTTTTGCCTTCAGCGGAGAAATCTGGTCAGTATAAATTTACTATGAATAAAGCAGGTGGAATAATGAAAGTAATTCAAGCGATCATAGATGTTCTTGGGAATTATTTCTTGAAGAAATGTTTTCTTTTAAAAACAATGCAACGAAAAAGTATTTTTGTCCAACGGTTTTGCCCTTAAGAGCATTCAGAAGCCTGAAAAAATTCTGGAATCGGTACGTTGCTTCAGTCTTTGTGTTTCCTTGTATTTAGTCGTGGGGGAGGGGTCCACAAGAAACGTTGTGGTTAAAACAAAACTATAAAATATCTTCTTAATAAATGAAAGCTAATATGAACATATTTGTTCTTGTTATACAATGTCTTTTCTGTCTGATTTCATAACCTCTTTTCTCTATATAATTCGAAAGTTACCAGCATTGATCCACTATTAAGTCTCTCTCTCTCTCTCTCTCTCTCTCTCTCTCTTTCTCTCTCTCTCTCTCTCTCTCTCTCTCATTATCAAAATGATTTCCACTTAAAAAACCGTTGACGAAATATACTACAAAACCGAAATCAAAGAAAATATTTTCTGTATTGGTCATTCTTTCTAATTTTTCCAATTTCTGACATCCTATCAATAAAATTTGATGTTCCACCTTCTTTTTTGAACTTTGACCACATTTATGAGACGAGGTGATATTATTATCATTATTTTCACTCTTTGAAATGTTTTCATTAGTTTTAACAAATGGTCTTCCACTGGAGTCTAAATGAGAGCAAGTATTTTCATGTCTCCAAGAGTCTTGTGCGTATTCAAGCCGATGGCAACAACGTTATGATTTGGATGATCTCGATTCTTCCTCTGTTTTCCAACTCGTCTAGTCTCTTTTCCAGGCCTTTGGGGACAGTTCCCATGACACAAATTACAATTGGCCTCACTGTCAAATTCCTGTCCCACTGCTCTCTGGTAAGATCCAGGTATTTGTCTATCTTTTCAGAACAACAAAGTCCCCAAGAAACAAGTTATTTTTTTCTTATTAATCAACACTAGGTCAAGCCTTCTGGTCGGGATAGGGTGATCCGTTTGTATCTTAAAATCCAGAAGAATTTGGTGCGTCTCATTCTCTTGGACGAATTCAGAGTTGCGCTTATACCATTTGGTTGTATGATCAAATTTTAATTTCTTGCACAATTCGTAGTGGATATCCTTCCCTACCCAGTCGTGTCAAGTTTTATACTCTTTTAGCGCTTTTTTACAACATTCACTTATAATATGATTTATGGTTTCGTCTCTATTACCACATTACCCACATTTGTTATTCTGTTTTGAATTATCGCTTTAACATACTTTGTACTCATGTCGTTGTTTTGTGCTGCTTTTAGTTGCGATTCAATTACCTTCTCAAGGTTTCCCTTTCGTAGCTATGTTCAAGTCTTCTCGTGTGAGATTTCACCAGTTTGAAATAGCCATGCATTTGTTTTTCTTCCCATTTGTTTTATGGTTGTTGTTGTTCTGTTTGTCTTTATGTTGTCAGTACTGTTACTAGTCGCTCTAATTAATCCTTCTTTGCCCTTTTTAATGTAGTTTTCGAGTCTCCATATTAATACATCGACGCAATCTTCAGTGTTGGCGAGTCCTCGTTCTTCTTTTCTTAACACATATAGTATAGTTACTTGTGCACCGTCGTCAACTTTCTTGTCTTCTGTCCATTTGTCTGTGTTCTTCCCTAATCTATTTTAAGAATGATCCCGGGTATTTATCTTTTTGATAAAATTTCATCTGCTGGGCTTTGTTTCGATAAGTTTTCCTGTTCTTCCGAGACATTCTTTTGTTATTTTTTTTATTTCTTTTACTCTTAGTTAATGGTGTCCACTTCCAGTATTCCAAAATATACATAGATTCATTAGCAGTAGTTTTTATTTTCTTTATATTATTTTAGTTAAATGTTGCAGTCGCTGTATCTTCTGCTATTCATCGTCTATTACATCTGGTAACCTCAAAAATATTAGAAATGAAGCCTATATTTAACTTTTCCCTATCACGTTCAGTGTCATTTCCACAGAATTTTAAATTGAACTCTTCATCTAATCCTGTCATAATCATTACTATGCCTGTTGCCTTGAACGAACTTCCACTGAAATATCGAAATTCTATATGTATTCAATCTACTGTAGTATATTCCGGTCCTTATCCGGTGTCAAACTAAGAAACCTCAGACGAAGCCTTTTATTTGATCTACTGTCATGTTTTTTTGATTTCAATACCTGTCATATTCATTGTCCTTCCTAACGAGTTCCTATATCAATCATTATTTCTTTAACTTACTAAGAAGGTGTGAAAAAACATCTACAAAAAGCTATGTCATATAGTCACCTTTATTTCTGATAGAGACGTTTTATTGTAATTCTTTATTGTATTCATTTGGTGTTATTTTTCTGATTCGTAAACTTCTTTTGCATTTCTTTTTCTGTTCGCTTAAAGAACGAAAACGATAAAAAAAAAAAAAGCTTGGTATATTTACTTTCAACTTTTTTTACTTTTTTCTAATTACTATTTTCATTTCTGTTCTTTTTGTAATTCATTTTTGCTAATTTTATTTTTCTATTCGATTCGCTGCGATTAAAATCCAACTTTAAATAGCTAATAATTATGATACTGTATTTTTATTAGCCATCATTTTCTGATGATAGTCAATTTTATTCTTATTCATTATTCTAATTTATAACCTTATTCTTATTCTTATTCTTTTATTCGTATTCTTTTTTCTTATTCTTTTATTTTATTCTCTGATTACAGACAATATTTTATTGCGCAATCATTGAAAACAAAACAAAGGAATTTTTTTAGATTTCTGCTTTCATAATCACACGTTGATTCTCCATTGTTTTTTGTTTTTGTTTTTTTTAGGGTTTTTTTTTTTTGTTGTTGTTTTTTGTTTTTTTGGTTTTTTATCTTTTTCTCTTGTTATTCATTCCAATTAAAGATATTTTTCTCTAGTTCTTTCCTTTTGATTTTCCTTCATTTTCTCATTTTTCTTTCCTGTATTCTTGTCTAATCTACTTTTGCTTTTTCAATGATTTTTAAAATCACTTTCTGTCTTTCTTTTATTCCGCTGCTCCTAGGATTTCCCCTTTGATTGTTTAACAAATCAGATTCTCATTTATAGGTTGTTTAAAAGATACATAGACATTTTGTTTCTTATCAACCGTTCTGGCTGTTATCTGAAAGTTAAACCTTTCCTTGACGAAGAAATGTTATCACAAACATCAGACATTATAACAATTGTAATATGCACATTTGTAAGCACGGATAATTTTTATTCACCTTAACTGGTTTTAACTATGTAACGCTCAACCATAATGAATATTTTGAACTTTTCAAATAAAAAGATAAGCGATTTCTTTCTTTTGTAAATATAGCCTTTTCAGCAGGGCTTGAAGTGTACTGTAATATCTGCAGAAGGACAAGACTCCCTAAAAGTATCTAAATTGTTTCCCATTGTGAGGATTTAATTCTGGAGACCTAGGAAGTTTTGAGTACCCCTTCATTACTATTACTCCCAAGTCTACCCTGACAGAAAGTATTAACACTTATTAGGGTCCCATCTACGGTTCAAGTAGATCTATTTTAAAATAATTCTAATTCGATAGTACCGTTTAAAAAACTTTAGAAACACCAACACAAAAATAAAAATGTCAACATTATTATTATTATTATTACAATATTATTAAACAACTTGGTTTAATGAGGTCGATTTTCACTGGTTAACATATGTACGTGCCACTCTAAACTCCATATATAGATAGCTAGGTAAGGACATAGATAGATAGATAAATACATACATACATACTGTTCTGATAGAATATATATTAACATTGTTAATATCAATATTTTCATAGCGAATAAGGATTTTTATAGTAAACCATATTTACCAACCCCTCCGCTCGGACAGGATATGACACAAGGTCAGTTTTTAAGCGGAGTTTAACAGGTTCGAATTCAGAGTTTTCCTTCTCCTAGAATAGTTGCCTCACCAAGGCTGAAGAACCTTGCTGTCCTACTATTTACCCATAGCTGGAGGGAGAATAATTGGATTCATACCTTTCCCAAGGGTATTAGCGCTATGTGATTTGCAATCAGTCAGGTCCAGAATTTGAACTCGTGTCGCTGAGTCCATTCCATACGACGATAACCATTACACCACGACGATAACCATTACACCATGATTTTTATAGTAAACAGTAGATACGAGAATTCTTTTTAAAGGAAAAGGATTAATACGAAAGTGTTTTAAAAAGATTTTCGGTTGAAAACTTTTGTGATGCTTTTTTTCGGAATATTTTAAACACTTTAAATAAAGTTTCATTTTAATATAACCATGTCTTCTCGGTTGATCTAACACTTTAATCTTTAGAGCCAATCATCCAAGATAGATGGATTAGTTTTTATACGGAAGTATATTTGTCTTGTGATTCAATTTCATATTCGAATAAAATTGGTTTTGACTCTTTTCTTACGCCAGAGACAGAGTTTTCAATTTGCTGGCCATTTAAATGCCAAATAGATTATTGTTTGGCAGAGCTGATGTTATCGCTCAACGCCTGAAGTACCCCGAAAAAACCTGGAATACCGACGGGATCAAGCAATATTCATGATGCTATGCATGCCTCGATTTGTGCGTGGAACAATAAAATGAACTTGTGTCAATCCGGCCTGGTGGGAAGTTGGATAAATATCAAATGTCAACCAGATTAAAGACTGCGAGCTGTCGCTGATCATGCGTAAAACATGCCTCACGATTGCGATGTTGGAATCAAAAAACAAAGAGGATGAAGGAAGGGAGATTACCATATTAGAAAACTAGTTGAATCGATATATCGATTGAAACAGTGTACACTTGTGGGTGAGCATAAGCATTATAAGTAAGAAAGCATAGATAGATAGATAGAAGACAGTGGCCGAAAATATATGAGATTTAAATAATCCCGTTCAAAATGTTTCTTTCATAATCTCCTAATAATGATCACCAGAATGAAATATATGTTGTGTAAATGGGATATTTACATATGTGTGCATAAATGTATATAATATTCGTCCAACGATTCAATGAAGAATATGTCTGGCGCAAATAGAATTTTATATGTCCGTGTATATATATATATATATATATATATAATGTTCGTCCAACGATTCGATGTAAACCATTGACAAAAAAAAATTAAAAAATTAACTGTAGAGGTTATTTGTTTGCTAGAATACACCCGTTAATAATGACGTTTGAATTTTATACAATCTTAAAAATGGAGACTCTCTTACTTTCTCTTTCTCTTCCTTTTTGCTGTCAATGTAGATTCAAAAGATACATAGTCAAGCAGACAAACTCAAAAAGAAAAGAAACCGTTCTGTTGGGACATCAGCCTGCTTTTCCCACAACTTGTATGCTTTCTTTTCCTTTCTCTTTCGATCACATGATTCGTTCTTTTTTCTTTTTTTCTTTTTTTACTTTAATTTTTTCTTTCTTTAAAGATTACAATAAAAATATCAAAGCTCTCGCCTTCCACTCTTTCTTTCTTTCTACCTTTCTTTCTTTTATTTTGTTCTTTCTTTTTCCCTTTGATTTTTCCTTTCTTTCTTTAAAGATTTTATCCGGGACATTGGCCCAGCGGTTAGAGTGTTCGCCAATGGCCCGGGAGACCTGGGTTCAATCCCAGGTCGAGTCATACCAAAGACTTTAAAAATGGAACTTGATACCACCTTGCTTAACACTCAGCATTATAAGGTACGGTTCAAGGGTAAAGTGGAGCAATCCAGGGAATGGAGTAGCGCCCTCCCCTACACCTTGGTGTAGTAGCTATTGAAAAGGGAGCCTTCGGGTCACCCTCGACTATGGTCGCTAACTTCTTCTTCTTTAAAGATTACAATAAAAACGGCAGAGATCTCACCTTCCGTTCTTTGTTTCTCTATTTGTTTCGTTCGTTCGTTCGTTCGTTCTAAAGCCAGCCTGCTGTTAGGACTGCTGACTTGATAACTTGTCAGCTTACTTTCTTTCCTCTTTCGATGTGGCAAACCACAATCCGCATGATTAGTTCTTTCTTTCTTTTTCACTTTAATTCTTCCTTTCTTTCTTTTATTTCTTTCTTTTTGAAATATTATGTATACAAACACACAGATGTATACACAGAACGCTAACTTGTGTTTTATATTATTAGGAAGTAGGGGTGAAGACGTGCGTAGAACCAACAACGCTTTTTATATAAGCTGATAAACAAACACATGATAAAGCAATGCGCCTCAGATTCTTTGAACAACATTACTCAGGTTTTAAAATCAGAGCTTATACTTCTTTTCGACTTCCTGACTTTTCATGATTGAAATATCGTGTATATATATATATATATATATATATACGACAAGGGACAGCGGAAATGAATCACATGAATTGAGAGAGAAAAAAATTTATAATGCGAAAGTTTTTCGACCACAGAGAGTCTTGCAGGGAGTCAGGAGAGACGCAGTCTACCGAGTTGACAAGACACGTCGTCTTGGACGCCACCCTAGAAGCGGTGGCTCTCGGGTTGAGAAGCATGGAGAAGAAAGGTTCTAAAATTTGTATCTTAACGAGGGTTTTGAAGATATAGCGTAAATCTAAAGATATGATGTAAACCAAGTACTTCCTGACTGAATCTGAAATATGTCTGTGTCCATCTGGTGTCAATCATAGCAGCTCTTTCTCTCTCTCTCTCTCTCTCTCTCTCTCTCTCTCTCTCTCTCTCTCTCTCTCTCTCTCTCTCACGCACGCAACCATCACAACGTTTCGAATAAAGGAGCTTATATTTTTATCTTAAAAAGTGTTATGACCTCTTCATTATGGATGTACAACAAAGTAATAAATACTGACCGTCATAGAGGATGTTTAACCGTCGAAGGCGATAGACATGAAGTTTTGATCTACCAAATCGAAGAGTCGTGAGTTCATATTAGGAAAATGAGAAAAACCAGTCAGTCAGCATCTATCTATC
Organism: Sepioteuthis lessoniana; assembly: GCA_963585895.1. Classification (NCBI taxonomy): domain Eukaryota; kingdom Metazoa; phylum Mollusca; class Cephalopoda; order Myopsida; family Loliginidae; genus Sepioteuthis; species Sepioteuthis lessoniana. Next base: position 80,328,746 of record OY757905.1, read on the forward strand.
TATCTATCCCTCTATCTGAGGCCATTGTTTTCTGTGGTTTGTACTAGGCTATGCCGTAGGGATTTGGCTTGGGCTGGTGTATTTGTAAGAAGTAGTAGATCATCTTCATAGTCTGCGTCTGTTATAATTTCCGCAGGATATCGTCTGCTTGCCTTTTTTAGCGTAAAGCCATTTTCTTTTAATAGATCTATCGATGTTCGAAGTACGTAGTCTAAAAAGCAAGATTCCTTGGTGTCCGTTAATTTTAACGTGACATAAGACAGATCTTTTATCCAAAAAGGAATCGTGAACCTGATACTTTTCAGAAAAACAAGGAACGAACGCGAATTCGATCACTTTTCACAGAAATGACAGATGAGGAGCCGAGTTACATTTCATTCTCCACTTTCCGAACAACCTTCATCCAACATATCATGTAGATACGGCTATCCATCACATATTCCTTTGGGGCTGCGCAACAAGCACTCATGGTGCTGTCCACTATAATACCCCGCTGTAGAAAAATGCGACACAGAAAACGTTACTCTATTATTGTTTTTATACATCTTATGGGTTTTTCAGGCTCATTGGCCTTGTGGGTACAGTGTTCGCCAATGGTCTGGGAGACCTGGGTTCAATCCCAGGTCGCATCATACCAAAGACTTTAACAATGGCACTTGATAACTCATTGCTTAACACTCAGAAATATAAGGTACATATCAAGGGTAAAGTAGAGCAATCCAGAGAAAGGAGTAGCATCTTCCCCTACATCTCGGTGTAGTGGCTATTGAAAAAGGAGCCTTCTGGTCGCCCTCGACTACGGTCGCCAACATACAATAACTGATGGGCTTTCACTGAAGTCTGAGAGACAGCAACAATCCTCAGGTCTTCCGGGGTGTAGTCTGAAAGGCCTCTGTTTTTCTTCCGACTTCCAATCCCATCAATATTTTTACGGGTTCTTCGGGACTGTTCCAAGGGATCCACCTATGATTGGTACCACTATCAATTTAAGATGCAGGCCTTTCTCCTGTTTGTATCTCAAAGTCTCAGAGAATCTTATGCATTTGATTTTCTTGTACAACTTCTGGTTTATTCATACACAATTTTCTGTATGGAAAATTTTTACAATTCTCAGTGGATCAACTTTTCCATTCAGTTGTGCCTTTTCTGGTATTCATGTTGTGCTAATTTACTACTATCTGCTTATTATGTGATTAAATTTTTCATCTCCATCACCACTTAGCTTACACTTGCTATTATCCTGTATATTATTGATGTTTGCTTTGGCATAATTAGTTCTCATTGGTTTATTTTGAACTTCTATAAATAAAAATTCATTTTCTATTTTTAAGTTTCTCTTTCGTTGCTATGTCCAAATCATCTCATGCGAAATTTCCTTAGTTTGTCTCCTGAAGTAACAATATGGTTGTTTTTTTCTCATTTTTCTTTTTTAATTTTATTATTGCTATTCTGGTACTGGCTGCTGTAATAATCCCTATTTTCTCTTGTTCACATATTCTTCAAGTCTCTGAATTGCTACATCTACGCAATACCTAATGCTAGCGAGTCATTTCTCCTTCTTTTCTTGTCACGTTGAGAAAATATATGTCATCTCTCTGGTATAAAACCTTGAGCATCAATTTCTTTGTTTTATGGTGGATATTTGTGATTTCCTCTTATGTCAAGTTTAAGAAGTGTCCAGAGGATCATACAAGATAGACTGCCTCGATATTTATTTCATTGTTTCGAAGTTTTGCCGATTTCGGTTTCAATAAGTTTTTTTCTTGTTTTTCTAAGGTACACTTTACTTATTTATTCTTTCATAACTGTTTACATGATAATATCCTATTCCCAGTTACTTCTTGTTCGATCCAAATACTGTCCTGACTAAATAAGTATATACCTTCGGTTGTTTCTTTTTTTTCCTCTTTTTTTCATTATAAACAGGGCATATTTTTCAGTCATGAATTCCATCTGTACCTTGACTGTAGATTTTTATAGTTTTTATAAGGGTTCTTGGTAATTTTCATTCTTAACTAATGTCTTAATATCATCCATATACATAAAGTGATTTATTTCTTCCAGCGACGTTTTAAATTTGTAGCTTCTTCTGCATTTTCTTAGTATATTAGTTGTTGTAACCTAACTGAAAAATAACCAAAACGGAGGTTGGGAATGAAATGAAATCTCGCCAACACCGTGAAGATACCCACTGCTAGTGAGGCCTACCAAGTCGGCAAAATAACCCCCCACAATTGTGTCCAACGTTTTAATGAGGAATGAGACATACCCATTACTGTTCAGCTGGAGGGTGTATAACATTATTTAGTGGCATCATTGCTATAACAAATAGATGCAGCGACAATCTTGCTGCAATATGAGTCTTTGGATTTTTACCACTACAAGGGTTTAACCTTCTACTGTTAGTTCTTCTCTCTTGATTCCCATATCTCTCGAGAAGTTTATGACTTTCAGTTTTCCTGACCATTCTCAGACATTGTATCATCCACGTTTTTGTAACCATGTCATATCCCTTTTTTTTGAAGTCCATCCCTGGCATAGCTACAATTTCCTCATTGTCTTTTCCTTTAGAATGTATTGGATTATAAATAAATATTGATGTAATAAGTTCTTATGTGGCATCCTTTTTGTTCTTTCTTGTACATATCTAAAGTCTATGAATCCACTATATTATGAAAATTTTTTTACATATTGTGTTTATTTTTATTTAAATCTTATTTCCCGCCAATCGAATGACAAAAGAATTACAGAGCGTGGCCCACGGAAGTTAATTTCAGGTTCGTTCACAGATCAGAGATATCCTCAAAAGCTTCTTAAAGTCAACGAATATTTCTAATAGATATTTACCGTAATTTTCGGCGTACAATTTAACCTTTTAAGCCAATCAAACAAGAGGTAGACTTAAACGACAGGGTTAAAATCCAAACCTTTACCACAGAGTGGTAAACCAGTCGGATAATATTCGTAAAAATCTTCATACCCCACATACTGTAACTCCAAAAGACTATCAAAAACTTTTCCAACTTAAACTCATGTTTGGGGAATATATTTAACAAACTAACAGAGATTAATATGATATGATAAAACTAATACAAATTAAGTATTGTATGAACATATATCATACGCTTTTTCCAACAGCTGATGCACTGACTGTAAACACTAACAAGAGCGTAATAGTAGTGTACTGTAGGTTTATTGTTCGACCTATTCAACAGGCTTAGATCAAACACAGAATTTTGAGCTCAAAATCTTGAGGGCGACTTGTACGCCGCAATTTACGGTAATTTTATTATTTTACAGAGTGATAGTATTAACCCAAACTTTTAAAAAGTTTCCAAGTTTGTTTGGGTTTTTTTTGTGAGTGATTCCCGAAGAGATTAAATCAATTTCCCTTATATCGACATAGTTTCAGTGTATATATAGAGAGAAGTCATCTGACACTCGTGACAATTAACAAGAGCGAGTGGGTGGGGGACAGTAAGACATAGAAGAGAGAGAGAGAGGGGGGGAGAGATCTCACCTAAAAACAACTTGGAATCGGATGCCATATTGTGGTTCAAAGATCTTTAAGGCATAGCTCCAACATTTTCTGAATGTTTCATTGAAATAGGGCCAAAAATGGCGTAGCTTTAACTTTACGGGGAGAGGGACATTTACTCACTGCATTAATCACTCTGCCTGACGGGGCTAGCTTTTTAAGCAAGAAAGCTAATCTTCAGAAGAAAAGTGGTGGTTTGAGGGCCAATTACCCGGAAGTTTCGATGGCAACTGGTGGTATGATTAATTCGTTTTATAGAAGTTCATATTTAAACAGTTTCCAATCTTCGGCGTTCCAGGTGCCTGATCCTGAGTCAAAGGCTGACGTAACATGTTTGCCACAGGAGAATGTATTACTTCAGGTGATTATATATAATAAGTATTATAACTATAACTATATATATATATATATGATGCAATAAATATTTGACGTTAAAACTCACATTTTTCTACGACATATTTTTTGCGAATGTTGACAGTAAAATAGGTGGAATTAGTCATTTACGATTTACTTAGTTGTGGCACAAGGTCAGAAGTATGGGACACCTAGTGAAAATCTAACAATATTCTACTAATCAAGCTTTCTAACCATTACACCACGTGAGGTATATAATGATTCGAATTACTCAGGAAATAATTATTCTCCTCGCTTAGATATTTTACTATTTGTCACATAATTATCCTAATAATCCTAGTAAGTATATTTAATATATATAAACCTACAGTAAGTATATTTAATATATATCAACCTTGTAGGTTTATATATATCAAATATACTTACTAGGATTATTAGTCCAGAACAATTAGGGTTATACCATAATGATGGTTTAATATATATCCCAAATAGCAATGGCCCAATAAGCTCTAACATACAAAAAAAGATTATAAGGGCTTTTAAGTTTTTAGGATTCAAGATAGAAGTCTCATCTAATAATAAGATAGTTAATTTCTTGGATGTGACCCTAGACCTCTCGAATAACTCTAATAAACCGTCCTTAAAAACTGATCAGCACCCTTCATATATTAATGTTAATTCTAATCACCATTAAGCAAATCCCGAAAGCGGTAAATTTAAGAATATGTAAACTATCAGCAAATGAGAAAATTTTCAAAGAGAGTAGTAAGGTATATAGATGCCCTTAAAAATAGCGGTTTTAATGAAGAGTTTATGTATCTAGAAGAAAATATACCTAATGATATAAATATAGAAAATAAGAAGTATGATCATAAAAATAGAAAAAGAAAAATTATAAGGTTTAACCCCCCTTTTTGTAGACTAGCTAGTATAAATGTAAGTAAATATTTTTTGAAACTGATAGATAATCACGTTAAACATGATAATATACTACATAAAATATTTAATAGAAAAATATTAAAAATTAGTTACTCCTGCACGAAAAATATTTTTCAAATAATCAATAATCATAATAAAGAGATAATTAAAGAATTTCAGAACCGAGCAAATAATAATAATAATAATAATAATAATAATAATAATAGTAAACAAAACGAATGTAATTGTAAAACTCGAAACGATTGTCCTATGAATAGATTATGTAATTTAAATAATGTCGTATATCACGGAATTATTTACCCAAAAGAGAATATAAATGATTGGAAAACTTATATTGGAATCTCCTCTACGAAATAGAAAATTAGATACGCTAATTACAAATATTCTTTCTCCCATGAACATCTGAAACATCAAACTGCTCTATCTAAGCATTTTTGGGGTTGGAAAAATAAAGGTTTAACCCCTGAGATTCAATGGTCCATATTAATAAGATCAAATACTCCAAAATGTTTCGATAGTAAATGCAATCTGTGTTTAGAAGAAAAAATGCACATTTTGCTTTATCCAGAACCTGAAAAATTATTAAATAAGAGATATGAATTAATAGCTAGGTGTAGACATAGGGCTAAATTTAAACTAAAGATAATTAACATAAATAATTCTTTTAAAAAAGCATAGGATTAAATTGAGAATTAATGTAAATGAATAAATAAAATAAAATGTTAGACAGAAAATGTGAAAAAACATATCACATATACGTACTAATCATTAAAAGTGTAACTGATTAATAGGTTCTAAATAAATTTGTTTTTTAAAAAAAAGTTTAGTTTAATTTAATTAAATCCTGAAATTAATTTAATATAAATTTTACTGTATCGTTACGTAAAGTTATTGAATAAAGTTATTTTCTAATTTAGTATTAAATCTGTAGTTTTAAGTTGAAAAATAATTAAAATTTTGGAAAAAAAAATTTTTCTAATTGATTTACTATAATTCTAACCGGCAATAAAATAAAAAACGGAAGTGGGCTAAATGAGGAAATAACTCTTCACCCCTCTTCTATCCCCTCTCACCTTTTTCCTGTGTCTATTCTGATCTAATTTATCCATAAGATCTGAAGAAGTCCTCTTAATTTTTTTCGTGTTTTTGTATTTTTCAAAAACGCAGAACAGGATGGAAATAAATTTATAATCCTAACGTGACCGGTTTGTTGTTTTTTTCTTATTGAAATGTATATATATATATATATGTGTGTGTGTGTGTGTGTGTGTGTGCACGCGCGTTTATATATATATATATACATAGAGAAGAGAGAGAGAGAGAGAGAGAGAGAGAGAGAGAGAGAGAGAGAGAGAGAGAGAAGTGTTGGAATAGCTCTCGATTTGATGATCGTATAGGCGAGAAACTGACGGTTACCAAACACCGTTGACTCAGAGTAGACTCTATTCTAACTCAGATTAACATTTACTCTACAACCTAGATTAAACACCTTTTATTTTTAGATGAAGCAAACTGCATTATTAATATTACGAGATATATATATATATATATATATATATATATATATATATATATATATATGTGTGTGTGTGTGTGTGTGTGTGTGTGTGTGTTTATTCTCATTATTATCTCATATCTTTATCAACAAAATTGAGCAATATCTTTTAGTTCAAGTGTTATAATAATGTATAGGATTGTGAAGTTCATGATATTTTGAGGCACTTTTTAAAACTCAGCCTTCAAGTCGCTAAGTTCTTCTCAAAAATAAAATAGCGGAAGGGAATAAAACAATATGTAAGCACACTGTCCAAAAACTCGTTTATGCTTTTCAAGTGCAGACACTCGAAATAAAGCTCATTAGTTGATGACCATCAGTTGTAAGTTATGTTTGTTTAAAAACGTTATGTTAGATGAGAACCCGACAGCCATATTTTGTAAACTTTAAAAAAATAGCTTGGATCATCGAAAGATATTTCTGAAGTGAGTCAAAAGTTATAATTTGGTTACGTGAGACACAATTCGGCTACTGTGACACTGGACTATAAAATGCCAAGCTCCCCTGATACTCTCTGATTGTAACACACCGGATTTGCTACTATTGCTTGGAGAACAGCTTTGGAATCCAAGGTTTAAGTTCGAACTCGTAAAGCATAAGTTACCGAATTAAACTGAGTTACACGTTCATCTGTGCGAAACAATGCACAACGTGTCAACGCATCAAATAGTGTGCTTCTACTAACAATAGTGGGTACTTACCAAGGTTTGAACTGATTCGGTCACGTGATATACGCGTCACAAAGTAGCACGTATCAGATAATATTGCAAAACGTTTGATTGACTCAAGTATACGACATAGGCTTTTTGAAGTATGCAAGTACTCAAGATGTTTCTTGGGAATCCTTGGTTGATTCAAAAGCAAATATACATTTGTAACATCTTCATACGTTTTTTAGCTAACACCACGACAATTATTTTCTTTCTATGTCTCCAAAACTTTTTTTTATTAGCATCTGCAAGAAAAACAATGCAACAAATCCCATCGGCTGGGAAAACAAAATCATGAAAGTGTAACTGAACAAACAAGTGTAAAACAAAACTAAATAAATTTGATTGCACTTCTAATTTTACTGTCAGAGAAAAAATCCTTTTCGTGTGTGTGTGTGTGAGTGTGTGTGTGTGTGTTTGTTCTTATGAATATTATCTCATACCTTTATCAACGAAATCGAGCAATATCTTTTATTTCAAGTGTTATAATAATGTATACGAGTGTGAAGTTCATGATATTTTGAGGCACTTTTTAAAACTCAGCCTTCAAGTCGCTAAGTTCTTCTCACAAATAAAATAGTGGAAGGGAATAAAACAATATGCAAGCACACTGTCGAAAAACCCCACCGAGAAGGAATATAAAGAATGACATAACTTGGCTAGAAGCAACACGTTCATTAATTGTAAGAAATCGTTCTGAAGAAGGAAAAGAGAAACTTGGATTATTCTCTTGTTATAAGTCATAAAAACACTTCCTGTGGGAAATAAATAACCATCGACGTTGCATTCTGGGAAAAATGGATCTTCTAATTACTTTGAAAAATAACTTATGAAAATCATTTAGTCTTAGGCCGAGAGAAGGGCCCTCTTGCCGATGTTTGGGTTTGACTATCTAGAACTTTGCCCTTTCTGGATTTAAAGCTGAACAGGATTGTGTAGTCTTTATTGAACTGGGACTTTATACCATCTCAGAATTTACAGGAACTAAAGCCTTTTCACAAGTTTATTCTCTGAATAGCACACTCTGTAGGCTGTGGCTGTAGAATACGCTGACTGCACCTCTGTAGAGGGATAAGACTCACCCAACTAAGCCACGAGTTGCCCATGAGTGGCGACTTGTAACGCTTTAGGACGAGATCCTTGTGACGAAGCAGTCCGTAACCGGGCATCTAAAATGGTTACGCGACTTGCAACACTTCACTTTGGGATTTTCTAGGCAAGACAGGTTGTCAGAGAGGTCCGATCTGATCACTTGGTTAGTCATATCAAGCTGTAGCCCCTATACAATTGGCCGTATTTTTCAAATTACTCTTGTGGCAAACAAGTACTTAACCTTTTTTATCTTAATGGTGCCGGGGGTTACTGAGAGTTAGTCCCGTTATGATAAACAAGAATTTGTGTTTCCTGGGTACCACACAAAAAGATAAATTTCCAATCCTGGAGTTTGGGAAATATGAAGTACCCCTTCATTACTATTACTCTAAGGTCCACTCTGACCCAAAGTGTCCTATTTAAGGGTCCTATTTAAGGGTCAAATAGAACAGTTTAATCATTTACTAAGGATTATTATTAGTAGTAGTACTTATTTGAAACCATACAGCTGTGTGTAAATGTTGTGGTCTTCAGATAAGAACGGTGGAAGAACAACTCAAACAATGGGTGATAGGTAAACGTTATTGCATTAGCAGAAAAAGGAAGTCATACAAAGGAAGTACTAGCCGTGCTCGGCTTGCAGTCCGTCTGTCAAATGTCTCGTAAGGAACCAGAAGTTGTCTCCCCCCGAGCGAGCTACGCTCGGAGATATGTTTAGGTTGGACGAGTCCATCTTCGGGGTATGGTAGGATATGTCCCCATAACAGTAAATGTCTCGTATTAAATAGGAAATTTTGATAAATAAATTACTCATGTTAAACAGCAATACTTGAAACCATTTAGAGGTGTGCAAACAAATGAGTTCTAAGACGTAAGCGATGTACTTCAGTGGACCCCTTCTTACGGACTCGCAATTATTGGGCGACCAACAAGAGCCTCTCTACAACATCTCTGTACTGATACTGCGTGTCGCCTGGAAGACCTATTGGAAGCGATGGACGAATGGCGAGAGAGGTTCAGGGTAATCCGTGCTAGTGGCACGTTATGATGATGATGATGATGACCGACAGAAACTTCTTTAGTTCTTGAGTACAATCATCACATTTAGACGAGAAGGAAAGGAATGACTACTGATCAAGAAAATATACAACATTGTTGTCTCGCTTTGGATTTGTTGTCAATTTGAAATTGTATCGTTGACCGCTTGGCGGACCCTTTTTCTGAAGAAGCAAACAAACATTGCTGGAATCACCAATGGTTTGAACAACAATACCAAAAACTTTCTTAAACTTTGTGGAGCCTTGTATTTATTTCTCTAGTTCTTTTCATTATCACAAGATGCTAAATTCGAGGGTATTTATGATCAAAATTCCGATTTTGAGTTTCTTCCGGAGTGAAGCATCCCTATTTATATTGTCATCGGTCAATCATTAAGCCTTTTCAGGTTTCATTTAACCTACGTTGACAAAACTCAGGTGATGACCTCTTTGAATTATTACATCAGTCTATTACATTATAACATTCGTAAGAGACTATCTTGCAAACCATTACAGCAATAATAGGTTCTGTTCTTGTAATTAATGACTAGTTTGCAATGAAAAGGATTTGACTACGTACTATCTCATGCGCTATCTTCTCTATCAACCATTTTTTTAAAGATAGCGGCTTTGTGGGATGAATTTGAAGCGTTAGCAGAAAATTAAACTCTTTGCCGATCCCAATACTGATAATGTTACTCAATCATATATTTAGTAATTGGCTGTTTTTTTTCCCTTATGAATTAAGGATAAGCAAGAAACGCGGAAAATGATGAAGATATTAAGAAAGATTCCAGAATAATTGAAGGAATTAGAGCTGATCTTCATGGAGCCTTGCAGGATTATACGTATTGTAAGTGGTTGAGAATTATCAAAGTGAAAAACTAGAACATCAACAACTTCCCCAGTAAACCAACACGTAGTTACAAATACTATATTCTAAACTTAAGTAGAATTGCTGAAGAGCAGCATTTTGATCTTTGGCAGATAACACAGATACTACAATCTGATCCTGAGTTGTAATGTTGTAAAGCAGCTCTTTGATTCTATGAACCTGGATGAGGCTGTTTACGTTTCACTTGGCGCCAATGCTTTTGGGAAAGGCACGAAACCATCTATCCTACCCCAGAAATGTGTAGATAGTAGGACTGACTGGTTTCTTTCGTTTACGTTAGGCAACCAATCTAGAAAAGAAGACTCTGAATTAAACCAGCTTTACTCTGCTTAAAATTTACCTTGTGTTATATCCAATCCACAATGAAAGCGTTGAGTTTATACATACTTCGATCCTAAATAGATGACATAGTTACGACAATCTGATCTTAAGTAGGAATGCTGAAGAGCGGTGCTTTTATCTTCGGTAGATCATACAAATACTACAATCTGATCCTAAGCATTAGTTCTATAATAAAGGATGGGAAGTATGTTTGTAATAATAATTAAAACTGTCAAAACTGTTAATCATTTGATATCAAATTTTGAATTGAGAAAGATTTCTTCTAAGTTCAAAGAAATTATAAATTGTTTTAGAATTTTAATTACATCACTCCAAATGACGAAAAATTTTAAACTAACACATATTTTTTAATATCATGTTGATTTTTATTGAAATCTAATTCGTTTGAATTATGATCCTTTGTTGGGCAGTGAGGATTTAAGCAAAAGGTTGATTATTTTTAAATACAATTTAAAGATCAAAATTTCATTTGCCTGCGTAACTTCATAAAACATTAGAAAGAAATTTTTCTTAGCATTTCTAAGATGAGAAATCATTTTATATATGAATCAATTTGAAATTGTGTTTTCATTCACATTGTTGTAGTCATAACGTTTTGGTCAGTGTATGTATTTACACAACCCTTTCGCCACAGACAGGATGTGACGTAAGGCTAATTGTCAAAAGATGTACTGCTGGTTCGAATTCAGAGTTTTTTTTTTCTCCTAAACAAGTTTACAAGGCCAAAGAACTCAATCTGCACTACGATTTACCAACACCATAAGGGAAAACAGATAAATCCAAGCCTTTCCCGGCGGTATTAGAGCACAGTGAACGCAAACAGCCTCATCCACGGTTTGAACTCGTCACCGATTCTATTTCCAACAATGATCATTCCGCTAAGCGCGCCTTTTGGTCAATGTAACTGCCGACTCTCTTTGACTGACTACTGAATTCGGTTAACTAAGAATAAGAACGATTTATCCAGTGGATTAAGTAAAGCGTTTGATTCGAGATTACGAAAAAGTTAACGAATACGACAGGCTGGAAAGTACCACAGCCGAAATATTGTTACCCTTTCAATTAAGGTTATTTGATTTAGTTAATATATGGTCATATCAACCTTCGTGGGTTATTTAATGCCAAAACCGTCCTTGTAGAAGAACAGTAATAATACTATTTAACCCATAGTTGAGAAGATAAGTGGGTTCATATCTTTCCCAAAAGATGAATAAACTTGTTGAATAATGAATAATATTAAAAGGTAACTTTAATATATATATATATATATATATATATATATATATATATGTGTGTGTGTGTGTGTGTGTGTGTGTGTGTGTGTGTGTGTGTGTGTGTGTGTGTGTGTGTGTGTGTGTGTGAATCTCAATGTACAACAGAAAATATTAAAAATCCTTTTTTGTTTTGCGTTTGTTGAATAACGCGAATGTTAAAAATTATGAATTTAGAGTTTGTCTGAAACATAAAACATAATTTATTTAAATGTATTAATGGATTCTTTGAATTATAATTTGAGAGAAAAAAACATTTTGCCTAAAGTCAAACTTTTTGGAAGTGATTCAATAATTATTTAATAGTATAATGTAAATTAAGGAAATCTCTCCTTTTTTTTAGCCCGATACTTTGTATTCTTTTTCTCTAAAGTCTTTCAAGTCTTCTAAAAGAAAAAATGTATTCATACATCTTCAAAGGCATTTGAAATCAGAATACACTCAAAGATTTCTTCATCACAAGATGAGTGATAATACCTTTTCAAGTTATATGACAAGCTGGGATTTTTTCACAAAGAGATTTTTTTTTAATCCTCAGGAAGGATGATGTCAGAAAATATGTTCAAAAGTGGAAAGGGAAAATATAACAAAAAGAGAGGTAGGTCTCTAAGTTTTGATGTTTGGGAAAAAAATAGATGAAAATGCTGTTAACTTTGCGTACGAATCATAAAGAGGGGCGAGGAGAAGGTTAGTAAGCTATATATTTAATATGAAATGTAGGAAAGAGGAAAGAAAAAAATTATAATCAGATGACCAAATTTCAAAATAAAAAGCGGTAAAGAGGTGTCTAAAGTCGAAAACAGAATTTTGTTTTCTCAGCTGAATATGATAAGCAAAAAAAAAACAAAAACAAAAACAAAAAAAAACAAATGCGATACTTTACAATGTCCAGAAGACTGGAGAAATTCCATGTATTGTCTTAAATTTGCCCTTGCTTTAACTATTTAGAACAAAAGCCGTGTTTAATTTTGTTTCTTGCTTTGTCCTCATTTCTATATTTTGACTGTTTAGATAAGGGCGTATACGAATAATTCAATGCTTAACATGTTCCAGTTAAAGTCAATAGTCACAATAAAATGATATGGAAGAGCTAAATGTTATAATATGCAGCACCTAATCGCTCTTGGGCTGAACAAAAAAATAATTATTAGATGGACGTTTACTAAGTTAAAACTTAACAAATAAAAAAGGGAGAAGAGAGAAAAAAATTTAAATTAGAGGAATGCATATCACCAGAAGCTATGGGAAGCAGTATGGTGGATGTGAAGTAAGGCAGGTTGATACAAAGTTGGGTCAACAGTAAGCCTGACCAGATGTTGGGCGGATGAACTTCATAGTTAACAGCCGAGATTGATTATTTCAGTCAGGAAACTACTGCAACATTTAAATAAGTGAGACGTCTATTGATACTGAAGGACTACTTGGTCACATGTGTGACAGAGGGGCAGATTTTAAACAACCCATGGATCTGATATAGCCACAATATACTACCCATGATAAAAATGTTAAATTAAAATATCACACAACGTAGGACCCAGACAACAAGTCTGGGTGTCATGATTTGGGTATCAGATGCTCGCCTGATAGACAACATGCGGGATAGACTGTCATCCTGCGAATTTTGGCTTTTTTTTTGTTACATTAACAAGTTAATGCAGTAAATTAGTGCAAACAGAGAATAAAACAAGATATGACTGGGTGTGAAAGGTGATCCACAGAGAATTGCGTAAGAAGTTTAAATTTGACCATACGAACAAGTCGTATATGCACAACCCAGAATCCGTCCCAGAAATGAGATACACAAATTTCTTTTGGATTTTGAGATTCAAACAGATCATCTAATCTCAGTCAGACGACCAGATCTAGTGATAGTCAACAACAAAAAGAGGACCTGTCGACTAATGGACTGATCATAAGGGTAAAACTTAAGGTAAGCAAAAAGAGAGATAAGTACCTAGACCTTGCCAGAGAACTAAAAGAACTCTGGAACATGAATGTGACGGTGATGCCGATTGTAATTGGTGCGCTCGGAATTGTCCCCAAGACGACGAAACCAAGTAATTGTCAATAAAAAAGAGAACTTGCCAAATAGTGGACTTTGCCGTTCCGGTTGATCATCAGGGTAAAACTGAAAGAATGCGAAGAGGAATAAGTACCGAGGCTTTGCCGGAGAACTGAGAAAGATTTGGAACATGAAAGTGACGGTGATACCAATTGTAATTGGTGCGTTGTTGGGATCGGTCAGAATACCGAGAAGAGTCAAGGAGACTTGACGAGACTTGCTGTCACCCAGTGAAAAACTATCTCCTAACACTGGTGTGTATCTTACTCTCAAATGTGTAAAATAATTATGAAAATGGAAGTAAAGGAAAATAGAGAAAAATGTAGTGGCACTATTTTAAACAGAAAGTTCAAACCTGGACGAGGCTGTTTGCATTCACATAGCACTATAAAACCCAAGGGAAAGGTATTATCTAATTATTCTCCCTCCAGTTGTGAGTAAATAGCCAGGCAGACTGAGATCTGTAACCTTGGTATGGCAAGCGGTCAAGAAGAATGAAAACTGAATTAAAACCCGGAAAAATCCTCTAAAAATTCAACATTATGTTAAATCCTGCTTGTGCAGAGGAGCTGGGTATTTCTCTCCCTCCCTCTCTCTCTTTCTCTCTCTCTCTCTCTCTCTCTCTCTATATATATATATATATATATATATATATATGTACCATGGTTGTCTACAGTAGAATCCGCTTGTACAGGGAAGTCTCTTCTCAAAGTTGATCTACACCAACGATTTTTTGCTTTTTTGTTTAGTAAGGGATACAATTACAAACACAAGACTGAAATAAATACAGTATAATTTAAGACTATTTTGATAACAGACATTTGCTGTTTGGAGACCCAGTTAGAATTTCTCTTGTAATGTTTTAATGTCGGTAATTAAACAGAAAACTCAATGAAAACATTAAATTAATGGAGGAAGAAAATAGTACCTCAAAATAACCAGAAAACTTCTCGAAACCAAGTTCTGCAGTAGAAATTTCATCAAAGGAATAAACTCTTGGAAGGTCATCTTTGTAAGATACTCGTAACCATTTTTAATATGGACAGATGAGAAACTCAGAAAGATTGATCAAAGGACAAAGAAATTTATGACGATGCACAAGGTCTTACACTAGAGAGATGAAATAGACAGACAATATCTGTGTCAAGAAACGGAGGAGGAAAAGAACTTGCCAACATTAAGGACTGCGAAGATGTAACAATTCGAGAACTCAAGGAAAACAAAAGTGCCAAGAAAGACTAATTGCAACAGCTAATATCAACCTAAATACAGACAATATAAAGCAACAAAATCTAGCAAACAAAAATTTGAAGTAAAATAACTATATGGATATTTCAAACAAGAAACTAGCGAGATTGCACACGAGAGGACCGGGGCATGGCTAAAGAAGAGAAACATAAGAAAGACACTTAAGCTCTCTTAAGAGCAGCACAAAATAGTACCATAATGATAAATTATATCTAAGCCAAAATAAACAACAGAATAGTGGATTATGCTGGGACAAAATTAACAATCTGGCACAAAAAGCGTACAAGAATATGCCTGACTGGATAGGAGAAGAAGTCCATTAGGAATTGTGCAAGAGATTAAAATTTGACCAAACAGACAAATGATATATACACAATATGCATCATGTTCTAGAAAATGAGAGGCATAAAATTCTCTGGGACTTTGAAATACAAAATGGATCACTAAATCTCGACCAAAAGGCCAGGCTGAGAGTTAATTAACCGGAAAAGTAACTTGCCATCAAGTGGGTTTTGCTGTTCCAGCAGACCATTGAAAATCAAAGAAAGCGAAAAGATAGGGAAATACTTGGATTTTGCTAGCGAGCTGATAAAGGATGAGGGTGACAATGATGCCAATAACATTTGGCACATTAGGAACAGTCCCCAAATGTTTGGAAAGGAGACTTGCATAATCGGAAATCAGTGTGGCTTCGTTTGGTTTGGTTTGGTTTTATGGTATATCAACCATTGTTGGTAATTTAATGCCAAATCCTGTTTATACATATATATTAGATAGATATGATTTGGTTTGGTTTTATGGTATATCAACCATTGTTGGAAATTTAATGCCAAATCCTGTTCATACTTATAGATTAGATACATACGATTTGTAAACACATTTTGTTGATAAGATTTTAAACAAGCCTGAGCTCATATTTTTTTCACACGGATAAACAGTTTCGAGTATTACTATGTATCATAAAAAATTCAATTATACATCAGTTATTTGTTTACACACAATGATATGATCAAACAGTTCTATTTCTATCATTTCAATTTAGCACAAGTGCACAGTTTAAATGTCAAACAGTTCTATTTGACCCAAAACCTATCAGGTACTACCACTCTGGGCCAGAGTGGAGCTGGGAGCGGTGGCAGTGAAGATGTACTCCTCATACCCCAATGCTCCAGCATTACGGGAACCTTAGCATCAGATTGTTTAATGTCATAAACAGGACACTCATTGGATGGAAGTCTTACCCCTCTACAGAGAAGCAGTCGGTGTATTCTACAGTCCCAGCCGACGGAGCTGTTGGAAATTAGAGGAATAATCAAGACCATACATAGCACTGCATTGTTAAGATTGGCAAGAATACTGAGTAGTGTTGCTATCACTTAGACTCCAGTGAAAGACGCTTGAGTGAAAAACTAATCGGGAGTGAAATGATAATATTGTGCAAAAAACTGAAATTTCATTATTCTAAAAACAGATAGATGCACAAACCAGGATCTGTTCGTTAAAATGAAATGCATAAAATTCTCTAGGAATTAGAGATACACACATATTATCAAATCCAGGCTAAAATACCAGATATTGTTTTAATTAGCAAAAAGAGAAATTATATATTGAATTATCATGACCAGCAATTTAGCATCGCTTGTAAGGGATGTAGACCAGTAGCTCAGTGGTAGAGCTTTGAATTCTGTGGTCACTGGTTCGTTCTCCTGTGGGGGACATCATACACTGCTGATGAGACCTAATAAGGTCGAAACAGCTGTTAAATAATTCGGTATGTCATACGAAGTGTTTGCCGGATTTTGGGGTCATGGTAATTCAATTTATAATATTATTCCTCTGCTTACAAAAAAAAAAAACAACGAAAAAAAAATGTACAGAAGGGAATTTGTCATTTAGTGGATTTGCTGTGCGAGTATACCACTGGATGAAAATGAAAGAAAGCGAAAACTGCTCCTCAACAAAGGCCTGAAAAGTAGTAGAACCTGAAATTGACAATGATAACAACCATAATCGAGGCCTTTGGAATGGTCTCCAAGAACCTGAAAAAAAGACTCAAAGAACTGAAGATTAGAGAGATAACTGAAACCATCTAGTTTAATTAGAAGAATACTGGAGATATGAGGTGATTTGTTGTCAATCAGACTCCAGTGAAAAAAAAAAAAACATCAGCTATAGCTTATTTGAAAAATGAGTAAAATAAATATATATCTAATAAAACCTCTTTGCCTAAAAATTATGATAACATCCAGCAACTGCTTCATTCTAAGAATAAAATAGTAATATTAAGACGCATTCATTATTTTATCGTTTTTAATCGCTTCCGAGATTTTTTGGCA
The DNA here is from genome assembly GCA_963585895.1 of Sepioteuthis lessoniana. Lineage (NCBI taxonomy): Eukaryota > Metazoa > Mollusca > Cephalopoda > Myopsida > Loliginidae > Sepioteuthis > Sepioteuthis lessoniana. Next base: position 80,346,125 of record OY757905.1, read on the forward strand.
ATAGTCAAATAATTTTCGTATTCTTTCTTTTTTCTTGTATTCCCATTTTTTCTTTTTTTCCATATTTTTTTCATTCACTCTACGTTCTGAAATTCATTTTTTCTTTTAAATCCATTTTTTTTTCTTCTTTTACATATCGTTACTTATTTTCTTTATGCATGGATTTTATTTTTAAATGCTGCAATGTCAATTCCGTAAATTTTAATTCTATTTGCTTTCATCACTCGTTCTTTTCTTTTCGCTTTTTTTTTTTCACATATGATTCACTTTTTTTTCTCAAAAAGAAAAAGATTGAACGATGAAAAGAAGTGGATTCATTTCAAATTTAAAAGGGTTTTCTTATCTACGGGGACTGTTTTCTTTCTTTCGTTCTTTTTTTCTTTCTTTCTCAGGCAACTCCTAGCAAGCTAATTGTCTAAAATTGTAAATCACACACACTCACACACACACACACACATATATATATATATATATATATATATATATATATATATATATTTGTGTGTGTGTGTGTGTGTGTGTGTGTGTGTGTGTGTGTGTGTGTGTGTGTGTGTGTGTGTGTGTGTGTGTGTGTGTGTTTGAGGTGCTTACGATAAGTTTCCAGACTTTTTTCGTATGGACATTTAAAATTGTCATGGACTCTTGAAAATTCACAATGCTATTGCTATACATCTGACCAATTCTTATGATTTCAGGTTCAAATGAACAGCTACACCAACAATTGGAATACACCCTACTAAAGACTGATCGTCACAGCTGGTGGATTTCAAAAATGCAATCTGACACTTTAGAAGAACGATATGCAATAAAATTCTGTTTTAAACTTGGAAAAAATGCCACAGAAACGTATGGAATGCTTCACACTGCTTTTCGACCATCTTGCATGAATCGAGCATTAGTTTTTGAGTGGCATAAGAGATTCAAGGAAGCCAGGGAGTCTGTCAGGGATGATAAGAGGTGTGGGAGGAGTAAGGAAGTCAGTACACCAGAGTTGATTGGCTAAAGGGTTAGGACTAGGGTTGGGGTTACTATGTTGAGGTTTTAAGGGAGTTCAGGAAGAGATTCCGTCGGAAGAGGCCAGCACACTTCAAATCGGGTCAGTGGCATTTCCACTAGGACAATACACCTGTCCACAACTCCATCCTTGTCACAGACTATTTGACCAAAATGGGCATCAAGACAGTTTCTTACCCTCCCTATAGTCTAGACCTTGCTCCCTGTGACTTTTGCTTATTCCCTAAGCTCAGAGGCTGTCGTTATGAGACAACTGAGGAGATAAAAGAGGCTGTGACGAAGATCATTGACACACTCACACAAGAGGACTTCCATGGGGCCTTCCAGAAGTCGTTGGAACGGTAAAACAAGTGTATTGCAGCCGGAGGAGATTACTTCGAAGGAGACTAGAGTTTCATGTGTTTAGTATCAATAAAAGTACCCATACGAAAAAATTCTGCAAACCTATCGTATGCACCTCGTATATATATATATATATATATATATATATATATCTGTGTGCGTGTGAGTGTATCAGCGACTTCCTATCTGTTAATCTCTGCCTATTCATTCATTCATATATATCTTTCTATGTATCTATGTATCTATCTCAGTATGATTATATCTATCGGGTAATATATATATTGCCAGCTTTTTAGTATATTTGTATGTTTCAATCATTTATGGAAAAATCAAGCAGATAACTCAAACAGAAAACACACGCGCGTGCGCTCGTGTATTGACACTTCAGTAAAGAAGGGCGGGATTCCGGGTTTTCCGGGGTGTTTCGAACATACTGGAGTCGTTACCCAGATATTGAGGGAGGCCAGAGAAGTTTTGTGGTAGGACCTCGCGAACGCATACGGTTCCATCCCGCATAAATTGGTAGAGTAAGCCCTAAAGAGACATCATGTATCTGGCAAAATCAGCGAATTAATCCAACTTTCAGGTAAGAATCTCATCCAAGATACTAATTTCCGATTGGCATAGACTCGAGAGGAGTATCATTACTGGCTGCACGCTATCTGCTACCCTCTTCACCCTGGCCATAAATATGATTGTGAAATCGGCTGAGATCGAGTGTCGAGGTCTAATGATGAAGACGGGAGTGCACCAGCCCTAGATAAGAGCATACATGGACGACCTGACTGTTACTACAACATCAGTTATGGGAAGCTGGTGGATCCTACGCAGCCTTGAAAAACTGATAGCGTGGGCGAGGATCAAGTTCAGTCCTACTAAATCGTGATCGTTCGTCATGAAGAAGGGAGAACGGTCGACAAATTCCCTTTCTCAATAGTGGGAACAATGATACCCACCTTGTCGGAGTGCCCCGTAAAGAGCCTAGGAAAGATTTTCGACACCACACTGAAAGACACCAATGCTGTCCTAGCCGCGGTAGGTGACCTGGAGCTATGGCTGACCAGAGTGGACAAGTCCGGCCTACCGGGCTGTTTCAAAGCGTGGATATATCATCACGCGGTACTCCTCAGGATTCTGTGGCCGTTATTTGTTTATGACTCTCCAATGACAATCGTGGAAGCCATGGAAAGGAAAATTAACAACTACCCAGGAAGATGGCTTGGGTTTCCTCGAAGCCTGAGTAGTGCTGCGTTATATGGCTCCTCAAACGCACTGCTACTCCCCTTTAAAGGCTTGATGGAGGAATTTGTAGTCTCACGAACGAGAGAAGTAATGTTGTATAGGGATTCGAAAGATCCAAAAGTTGCGGCAGCTGGTATTGAAGTTCTCACTGGAAGGAAATGGAGTGCAAAGAAAGAATTGGGGAATGCCGAGGAGCGATTAAGGCAGAAGGCTCTCGTAGGGACGGTGGCGATAGGTCGAGCTGGCCTGGGCTACTTCCCCAGTACTCAAATTCATAAAGCCAAGGGGAAGCAGAGACGGAACCTGATTCAAGAAGAGTTTCGCGCTTGCGTTGAGGAAGAAAGAAGAAGTAAAATGGTAGGACTATCTCGGCAAGAGGCATGGACGCGATGGGAGAACTTTGTGAAAAGAAAAATAAGCTGGTTAGATATTTGGCACGCCGGCGCTAGCCGGTTGAAATTTCTAGTGCAATCAGTTTATGATGTACTACCGAGTCCGGCGAATTTATTTAATTGGAGGAAGAGCGCAATACCATCGTGTCCACTGTGTGCCGGAAAAGGCACACTAAGGCACATTATGAGTGCCTGTCCAAGGGCATTAGGTGATGGGAGGTACCGTTGGAGACACGACCAGGTACTTTGAACGGTTGCTGATACAGCGGACGCTGCAATCCGTGCGAACAACTACAAGCCGGAAGCGAGGCCGATGAATGCCCCCCCCCCCACTGGACGTGTAAAATCAACTCTATCTACCGCTCAAGACTGACAGTGAAGAGTAGATATCGGGGAACGTTTGAAAGTTCCAGAGCAGATCGCAACAACAACACTGCGACCGGATTTAATTCTTTGGTTAACTGAAACAAGGCAGGTGCTGCTGATAGAACTGACAGTCCCGTAGGAGGAAAACATCGATGTGGCCTGCGAAAGAAAGCTCGAAAAATATCAGGAGCTTGTAGAGCAGTGTAAATTTAACAAATGGTGGACAGCATGTTATCCTATAGAAATTGACTGCCGCGGTTTCGCGGGAAGATCCGTATGCAGAATTCTAAGTCGTTTAGGGATGACAGGAGAAAAAAGAGAAATGCCATCAGAGCGATTTCAGAATCTGCTGAAAAAGCGGTAAGGGATTAACAGATCAGAACCATGGAGAACAACAGACTAACGAGTGTGGAGGTATTTGTTTGTAAATAGAAGGGTTAGGAAGACAGAAATTGTAGGGGAAGTGTAGTTTTCCCCATTGTGCATATTTGTATATAATCGAATGTTAAAATTTGTACTAAGAAAAAAAAAGGGAAAAAGAAAAAGAAGGAAAAGAAGAAAAAGGAAAAAAAAAAAGAAAAAAAAAGACAAATTTCATTGCGTACAGTATCAAGAATAGGTTCCCTCTAAGATTAATCTACTCGTATTATGACTGACAGCGTCTTACTACGAAGGTCTAGCAAAGCAATTCTTCAATTTTTTTTTAATATACATATATATATTTATTTTTTTATTTTTTTATTATATTTATTTTTTTATTTTTCATTATATATATATATATATATATATATAATTTATTCATTTTATTTTATTTTATTTATTTATTTTTCTTTTTTAATTTATCGTCATAAAGAAGGTAGGGAGGAAAAAAGTTTTCTTTTTTTTTTTCTTAGTTAAGACTTATTTGTCTGTAGGATTTTACCTGTTATCTTGATCCAAACCTGGCTCTGTGCGTGTGAGTGTACTCATACAAGATATAGAATAAATTTATTTCATTATAATAAATATAATGAAGGCACAAGGCCTTGGAGTTTTGGGGGGAGGGGAAGGGAGCGGTCTTTGCTTTAACTAAAATTTCTAAGGGGAACCTAGCTAGCCACATTCGCCAACCCATTCAACAATACAATATATATAACCATTCATCCATCGCCATATGCGCAGCAACCACCAAAATAACACATTTACTCTATGAAGAAGTCCTACTTAAAACCCCCAAGATATAGAATAAAGACGAACTTGTGGTACTTTTACCTTTATAATTTGTCGCGACTGGGAGGGAAGTGACGTAAGTCGTTTCTCATTGGCCAATACCATTTTAAAAACTCATTAGCAGTAGCATTTTAATTTTTTTTTCTTTTGAGGTGTGAACTCTGTGATTTTGCATGCTTGGCGTATTTTCACTGCTGGATCGCTGGCTAGAACAATAGCTTCGGTAGGGCCGCTTGGGAGAGCAAGTATGATGTTGGAAGACCCGAAACTTGTAAGGACCCCAAGAACATCACCGACGGGGCGATTGGGAACACTTTTTAAGTGTGTGAATGCAATACACACACACACATACATATATATATATATATATATATATATATATATATTTATATATATAACCTCCGAACTTTACCACAGTGCCATTTACCTGTCCGACGAGTGCCAAAACCGAAACTTCGAATCACGTAAGGTAGCTTGGAGTCCATTTTGTCACATCAGTTTATTTATCAGTCCTGCTATTTTTGTCCCTCTCGCCATATTGTTGTGAAGAAGGACTTTTGCAATTATATATATATATATATATATATATATATATATATATATGTGTGTGTGTGTGTGTGTGTGTGTGTGTGTGTGTGTGTGTGTGTGTGTGTGTGTGTATGTGATGTCGATACAAAAACTTCGAATGTTTTTCAGTAAAAATTGATCATGTTAATTCACAGTATCAATATTCAGTGATCAAAGAATTTCGCTGGTTTCCTATCTCTTCACGCCACCATCAGGTATGCATTACTTTATAAAAGAACCATTTCGATTTTAATTCGATTCATTCTTCAGTATTTTTATATTTTCAAATGATTAGAAATGCTGAACATACATGGAATTTTAATAGGAATAAAACAAGTGATAATCTGACAGTGTTGGTCTTGGAGAATACCTGACATGTGGTAAAATTTCCTCCCCCATATCATTGATATTATCTCACTGTAGCGTCATGCACTGATAGTTTGTCTGCACTCAAGAAATGTGTAATAAGGAATTTTACTTTGGATTCCACAAAAGATATAAATCTGATAGATTTCGTTTAGTTTTTGATATCGTCATATTATGCTAATACGTAATTATTCATATATAACACATACTCACGTATAACACGCAATCTTAAATTTGGTCTACGTAATTCTGAAAAACACTTATCTTGTATATAACATGGACTGACGTTTTAACATTTGTTTAAATTTTATCCGGTTCGTATAGAATAAAAACTTTTGCAGTTTACTTATTTTTGTAGACAAAACTCTTATGCAGTATTTAGAGTAAACCATAGACATGTTCCTAAAAAAATTCAACAAGCTTGTGGCAAAAATAATCTCACGCAAGGAGAATCAAAATTATGAACAAACACATTCCAGTGGCTGTTTCTCTGTAGCAGCATAAAACAGAAGTGTTTGTAACACATTAGTTAGTTTGGATCACAGATATAACTTACATTCTGCCATGTCGTTCTAAACATGGTGAAGCATGGAGCCAGTTTCATGGTGATTCACGTACCCGTATAAAAGTTAATATTCAGATCAGCTGTACCTGTATAAAAGTTAATATTCAGTTCAGCTCGAACTTTTAGGCTTACAAATGGGAGTAGTGCATGTTATACACATTATTTTTATTGATAATATATCTCACAAGTCAAATGTTTTGTAATCATTATCTCTTGCTTGTGCGTTTTAATCAGGATTGTGCCATCTTCTGATTAAATGACAAGCCTCTTGAATTTGTAAACCAGTTCACATAAATCGGTAGCAATATCTCATCTACAGAAAGTGATGTCAACGTACGCATTGGTAAAGCATGGAAAGTTTTTAAAAGGTTAACGGCCGTATGGAAATCTGATGTCTTTGAGAAAATAAAATGGAAATTCTTCCAAGCTGTAGTCGTGTCAGTACTGTTGTTTGGTTGCACCACTTGGGCTCAAGTTTAATGCAAAGAGAAAGGACTAGAAGGGAACTGCATAAGGATACTGCGTACTGTTTTGACCAAATCCTAGAAAGCAACACCCTTCAAAACAACACCTGTACGATCACTTACTTCCCATCTCGCAAAGCAACCATGTAAAATAAGTAGGACAAGCTACACACTGCTGTAGAAGTAAAGACAAACTGGGCTATTATACAGGAACACAGAAAAATTTACATTCATTAATTCAGTGCGGACACTGGTTGCCGTCTTGACGACTTACCAAGAACGACGGATGGCGAGAGAGACTCAAGGGAATCCGTGCTGTCGGTAAGCCTTGAGGTTCTAAGTTCATTTGAAATAACTTTGCCTTACCTCGGATATTTTTTCTGAGGTGTGTAAGCAACGTAATACAATTAGGCAATAAATAATTTCGACATTATTTGCTAAGATTGCGCATTCTCCAACTATACAGAATGAATCTTTTCAAATTCATGAGTTTATTTACCAATCAGTTTCTCTACTTATTTTTATTTTTCATAAAATTCACTCTATAACATTCAATGTTCATTGTTTGCCACTTGAACCTTTCTCGCTCTGTCTATAGGGTGTCCAATACACTGATATCATCCACTTAAGAAGAATAAGAACCGCCCCAGAAAAATGGCTTCCCTAGGTATGATAGTAAACTGAATCTGATAGTGAGGTTTCAGTTCAGGATATCTGAGGAGTGTGAAATCACCTCTTTATTGCAATTACCCCCAGTCTCACTCTCACCTGGAGAGGTTGTGCCTGTTAGTGTCTTATCTATGGATCAAATAGATCTGTTTAAATATTATTCGAATTCGACAAGAATACTCGATACCATATCACTGTTTGTAAATCATTTCTATTAATAATAATTACTTGATGCTATGATTGTTAACAATGGATTATTATTAATTACTTGAGACCATATAACTGAGAGCAAGTAAATGATTATTGCTGAATAGAAAGCGTTGCCTGAAACCATATAATTGTATATAAATTATTTCTATTAGATAGGAATACTTGAAATCATGCAAATCCGTACAAATTATTTATATTAGATTGGAATATATATATATATATATATATATATATATATATATATATATATATATATATATATATATATATAACCGTATTCGAAAAACTCTAATGAAACAACTACACAACAAATGCAAACATAAACGTACAATGGACATGATTCCCTAACCTCTGGGCATAAAATAAGCCTAGACGGGTTGACATGTCGTTAAAATCATTTAATCACTTCAACCTCCATTCTTTTTGCCTCTTTTTCACTCCTGCGCTTTTTTCTGATTTAATTTATATTTATTCTCTCTCTCTCCCTCTCTCTCTCTCTCTCTCTCTCTCTCTCTCTCTCTCTCTCTCTCTTAAAGATATAGATTGTCTGATGGTTAAGAGAGCTGCGTATTTCTTACCAATACCAGTGTTTTATATTTGATCACAATAAAAAAATTCAGTCTACCATCATTAAAAGTTGACTCAGTACTATCTCTTCACATCCGATTTTCCTTCATTAATCCACGTACTACAAAAGTCGGTCTAGTTGATAAATTTAACTTTGTGTGACACAATTTTAGGTGTGGAATAAACAGAAGACAATAAGATGCTGGAATAATCTTCTAAATCAGCTTGTATATTTCTCTTTCAAAGTCAGAATCCGATGGCCGGGCTTTTACTCAGATATGTTAATCTCTCATTGTTACTAATTTAAAAATAACCAACTAAGTGACAGTCAGTAGTTTTATATGTTTTATGTGTTTAGGTTTTTGTTTTTTATTTAAATCGCTTTTTATGTCCTCTTTTTTCACAGGAGATTGAGTGACAGCAAGTCTCCTCAGATCTCTACCAAGACTCTTTACTTCTAAACGATCTAGGGTCTCAATTCTTCCCCAAATCTCCAATTCGCCCTACCTCTTTTCCAGGTTCTTGGAAACTGTTCCAAAGGCTTTTATTATTATTATTATTATTATTATTATTATTATTATTATTATTATTATTATTAATCCCTCGGTTCATTTTTCCCATTGAATTTATTTTTTATTGATTATTCTTTTTTCAGAGTTTCATTGTGATTTAGTCCTCTTTAGAAGAAGAAGAAGAAGAAGAAGAAGAAGAAGAAGAAGAAGAAGAAGAAGAAGAAGAAGAAGAAGAAGACACCTGACAGGGTTTGAATAAAAATAAGAAAGGCGTTTCTCATATTTCTCTTTTTAATTCGTCAAAATTTCTTAGTTTTTAATTCTGATAAGAGAGCTTTTGTTAAAGAATATTATATCTAATTTTTTTCATTTCCCATTTAAAGCAACGAACTGCATTTATAAAAGGCGAGAAACTGTTAATGTGCAGCTAATGTTATCATTTCTTAAAAGCGACAAAAAATAATAATCCCTCATTCTCAGTCATTGATAGCTCATTTATAGGGCATGGTATGCTGAAGTCAATACCGTGACAGTAACCTGTGTTATGAGAAACGTCATAGAGGCTTCAGATTTCTTTAATTATGAATGGTAGTTTTTTGCCGTATTTTTTAATAAGTTAATAAAAAGTAAAGTTATTGAAGATATTGTAGGGGCACAAGAAAAATTTAATCCATTAATTTTTAACTGAATGTCACTATTTCAATCTATCGATATTCAATTAGACTAAGTTTGATATAAGACTCTAATAATGAAGCAGCAAGTGAGGATTGAATTTTCCGAATCAAAAAATTTATTTCATTTACCGGACTGCACACACTACCAAAAACAATACGTTGGAAAGTCAGAATAAGCATTTTACTTTAGATTAAATAATTGCAGACACAGAATCAAATTTATGGATTACAACAAACTAATACTTATAGAACAAAGTTTCCGTTCAAATGGTCACGATTTTAAATGAAATGTAAAGTTTACGATGATAGAAAGAATAAAAGATAAATAAGTTAAGTATCTCCAAAACACTTACCCCAAATGTCTTCAACATCAAAGCTTTAAAAGTCAATAGCTACATTTTGATCTTAACTCTAATAATATTGGAACTATTTTATTAACTTTCACCTATGAACTAAAAGTTTTCACGAGAAAGGAAATTATACTAAATAAATGAATATTTGTTGTGCCATAGAAATTACTTTTTATTAACAGACTATGGATTTGTTAACGTAATACGTACACTTTACTGCGTGCACTTTATCTTCTGCTGACTCAGCAGACCTTCAAATGGTTAAAATTGATTAACTATTTTATAATTAGTTCATTAAATGTTTTGAACAATCTAAAGTAGTTGTCTATTTGACCAAATCTTAATTTTTTGCTAACTCCTTTTTTTTTCTTTTCCTACATACAAAGGTTTATCTTTTCTAAAAAAAAATGTACCATGAAAATTTAACCAAATTTGTAAATGAACAAAACTAGTTAACAGAGAACTATCAATTGATTTCTCTAGAAAAACACACATACACACACACAGATACACATACAAATATATATATATATATATGTGTGTGTGTGTGTGTGTGTGTGTGTGTGTGTGTGTGTGTGTGGGTGTGTGGGATGGTCAATGTCCTGATCAATAAATGTGCAAAAAGTTCCTCTTTTTGAATAAATTATTTGTTCAAATATCTGAGTTAAAGTCTGATAATTCTTATTACTTAGAATATTCGGACAACTGTCTTCGTCTTCATTGTTATACTCACAGCGTTTCGGCTGGTATGTCCTTCGGCCTTCTTCAGGTTTTTCATGTCGAACTCGGAAGCCTTCACAGAACCACGAACTGAATACTTTATTTAATCCACGGGGTTAAGTGTTCTAATTCCGTTAACCATGGTCAGGTACAAATGTCAAGCTATAGTAAGTGTTCTCTGTTAACTTACCTGTGGGTGGGATTGAACTTGCAACCTCAAAAAATCGAGTAAGGCTGATCATAAATGGAAAGAAAAGGGAAACAACCTGCCCTAGTGGGATGAAGTTAAAATCATAGATGGGGAAGAACAGTGGAGAATAAGACGTCTTGAAAAATCAGTTCATATTTTGGGCCACAGTGACCTGCTGAGCAGACGAAATACGATTGAATACGATTTGGTGCAGACCAAATACAATTTGGGAGCCATTAATCAAAAAGGTTCGATAAAATAAATAAATAAATAAATTGCGATATGAGTTAAGGTAAAAAATCAAATATAGTTGTCAGTAGTATCTCATTGGTTGATAGAAACATAAGGCTTATAAGTCCCAAAAATGCACTCTAAATTCTTCTGTGGGGAACCTGGCACAGTTGATAAAGCGTTTGGTTGGAAAGTGCTTCTGAGTGAAATCATGAAGAGGCTTAATCCCAAAGACTGATAATATGACAAAGAATACTTACTATAGCTTAACACCTGGTCATGGTTAACGGATTTAAAACACTTGACCCCATGGATTAGATAAAGGTTTCAGTTTGAGTTTCTGTATAGGCTCCCAAATTCGACAAGAACCACCCGAAGAAGGACAAACCGGCCGAAACGTGAAAAAGACAACAGTCTGCATATTCTAAGTAATAAAATTTTGAATTAATATTTCTTTTCTATGAAAATGTCCACTGTCCTCATTAAGCACGGAAATAATGAAGATAAGTGAGAAAAATGAAAGTGACATAATTGAATAACGAGAGTTTTTCTATCAAAGTAGAATATTAGTTTTTCATCGCCAACTCGACTTCAACATACATCATTAAAATTGTAATACCTGCATCAAAAATGATAAATATATATATACATATATATATATATATATATATATATATATATATATATATATATATATATATATAGAAGCAGTCAAAATAAGAAAAATACTTATTTAAATGTAGTTCTTATTCATTTTAATTGCCATAGGATCGTCTGAGTTATAGAATTCGTAGCTCTTGGTAAATACTTATCTACGAAATTGTTTATTAAAAGTGATTTTAAGAAAGTTATTTAAGAAAAAAAATTCCAAAATGAAAAAGTGGATATACAATATTTTTATAAGATTTATGATGTACAAAATGAATATTTGTAAATAATTTGATTTAAAACAATTATTTGATGTATGGACGCTTTTATTATGAAAAATTTCGGTATACCTAAACCCAAAGGACATTTTAAAATTTCTTGCATAAATCTGGTGCATTTTTTCTCATCTTTAAGTGAATCGATTATAGAGATTGGGTTTCATTTTATACTTTTACATTACCTTCTATTATCCTCTGGATGAAGTTTAGATCAGAACTTTGTGCAAACCATCTTATGACTAATTATTCACTGCTCCATCGGTGGGGCTTATAATACACTGACTATATCTCCTTAAGAATGTCCCTAAAAGAGTGTCCTACAGATGACATAAAATTTTATCGGGTGTCGAGCCTTCGGTTTTGGAGCTCTGGACAGAGTGGTGTGCCCTTTCATTGTTATAACTTCCTCTTGAACCCGGAGTGGTTGTACCTGTTAGCGTCTCATGAGTCAAATAGATCTGTTTAAGATAGGAACGCTTAAAATCATTTAACAGAGTTGAAGACATTTCTATTTGATAGAAATACTTGATATCATATAACAGTGTGCCAAAAAAAACTATTTAAAAAACATCTACACAAAAATGTAAATATGAACATGTAATGTGTGTGATTTCATAACCTTTAGGTGTAAAATAACTCCAGAAGGGTTGAAATACCTTTAAAATCAATCAACCATACAATTATTCTTTCTTCAAAACAATTAACAGTGTAACCGGAGAGAGTTATCTTGCATAAAAAATGACAGACTGATAAGAAGTGCTTTTAGAGAAAAGGACAAGTTATTTCACTTTAGATACAGGTCCATTAATTCTGCAACTGTCCAACAGGTTTAGATGAGAACGTCCCTCATACCATGAAACCACCCCACTCAAAACAGCTTTTTTTTACACTCTTTGGTTTCAATTTGTTGCCTGGAAGATATCTAAGAAATTGCTTGTCGTCAGATTCAGCTCAATTGAATTCAGTTTTATGGCTGAAATAAACTTTAGACCATTTTGTTTCCTTTCAAACAACATTTTCTTTTTTTTTTTAGTTTAGATATCTTTTTGTTGACGGTAATAGCTGGAGAATTTTTTATTGCAGATTTTTTTCAATTGTAAGGGCACTGTACGTTCTCGTGAAGATCAGTTTAGATTTACCTTGAAATTTCTACTTCAGTGTTGAAAGAAACGCTAGTGACATGTTTTTAATTATTCTACCCCTTGAAATTTTATACACTCTATTATCGGGGCTTAAGATATGCTGGCTGTATCCCCTACAGAGAGGTAAGACCTACCATCACCACCAAAAAATAAGATATAACATTAAACTGCATCTGATGGTGAAGCTACAGTTCTTGAGCTCTGGGGATTGTGGAGTACCTCTTCATTGCCATTACTCTCAGGTCCACTCAAACCCGGAGTGGTTAAACTTGCTAGGGTCATTAGATTTATTTAAAAAGTATTCGTATTCGATATGACCGTGTGCCAAAAATCATAAGAAGCAACAAGGCTAAAAATGTAAAAATGAACATGCAATCAATGCGACCCTATAGTTCAAAGCATAAAATAATCCTTGAGGGTTGGCATACCGTTAAAATCAACGAATCAAAATATTGTTTCACGAAGTCAACAGACTTATTTTATTTCATGTGAAACAAAAGATTTAAAAAGTTAGCAAATTTTACTTTTGGATCGCCGCAGCTCACTTGAAACAGCTGAGAGAAATAGAGATCTGCTGTTCTCATATTTAACATTTGGTTTTGAAAAGCTATAGACACCTTAATGTGTCGTGGCATATCTGACACCTCATACTGAAAACATTGCTACATATCGTTTAGTCGAATCAGCAATTGCTATATTCCGGCATAAAATCATGGCAAGAGAAATCGTTCTCGTATTTTGTTTACTGTATTTTATTCAATCAATTTTTTTCTAAGATAACCTTTTCCTCGAACAATTTTCTATAACAATACTTTTTAAAATAAAGGACGAGATATGGCCGAAAAGTAAAAAGGCATAAATCAACGGAAATTAAAACATTGGGAAAACTGTCAACATAAAATGATGTAGGGTATATAATACTTCTTGTAATAGCTAGAACATACATCTGTGGTGCCTTCAATAAGTTTCCAGACTTTTTATGTATAGGCATTCAAAATTGTTGTAGACTCTTGAAAATTCATTATGTTATTGCTATACATCTTATGCGATGACTGACCAATTTTTATGATTTCAGATTCGAATGAACAGCTGCAGCAGGAATTGGAATACACCCTACTAAAGCCTGATTGTCACAGCTGGTGAATTTCAAAAAAGCAATCTGGACGTGAGGAAGAACAATATACAATAAAATTCTGTTTTAAACTTGGAAAAAATGCCATGCAATGAAAGCTGGATCTACTGCTATGACCCAGAGACCAAGAGACAGAGTTCCCAGTGGAAGTATGCTGGCTCTCCCAGACCCAAGAAGGCCAGACAGAGCTGACGAATTTCAAAAATGCAATCTGGACGTGAGGACATTTTAGAAGAACGATATGCAATAAAATTCTGTTTTAAACTTGGAAAAAAATGATGCCACAGAAACGTATGGAATGCTTCAGACTGCTTTTCGACCATCTTGCATTAATCGAGCATCAGTTTTTGAGTGGCATAAGGGATTCAAGGAAGCTAGGGAGTCTGTGAGGAATGATGAGAGGTCTGGGAGGAGTAAGGAGGTCAATATACCAGAGTTTATTGGCCAAAGGGTTAGGGTTAGGGTTACTATGTTGAGGTTTTAAAGGAGTTCAAGAAGAGATTCCCTCGGAAGAGTCCAGCACTCGTCAAATCGGGTCAGTGGCATTTCCACCAGGACAATACACCAGTCCACAACTCCATCCTTATCACAGACTATTTGACAAAGATGGGCATCAACACACTTCCTCACCCTCCCTATAGTCCAGACCTTGCTCCCAGTGACTTTTGCTTATTCCCTAAGCTCAGAGGCTGTCGTTATGAGACAACTGAGGAGATGAAAGAGGCTGTGACGAAGGTCATTGACATGCTCACATAAGAGGACTTCCATGGGGCCTTCCTGACGTTGTTGGAACGGTACAACAAGTGCATTGCAGCCGGAGGAGATTACTTCGAAGGGGACTTGAGTTTCATGTGTGTCCTCTCAATAGAAGTGCCCATACGAAAAAAGTCTGGAAACTTATTTAATGATCCTCGTATTTCTGTTCTGGCTATTACAAGATACCTTTTATAGCAAGAGATATTTTGTAACAAGATACATATTGTAACGAGATACATACCGTGTTATACCATCAAAGATGATTAACATGATAAAATAGCGGGGAAATATAAAGGTTCGATGTTGGGTAACAACAAAGATAAATGCCATCAAAGTGCTGTTAGTTGTAATAAGATTTTACGTGCCAAGGATAAAAATCTAACATAATTTCTCGATGAACATGTTGCTGTGTAGGGCGATCATATAATCAGCACAAAGCAAGTATAGGTGAGATGTGGTAATGTGTAGTGAATTCACGGTGAGGTGATTATATATTTGCAGCATTAACCTTGTGTAGTGCAGTTAGGTCCATCACCAACATAAGACAACTTTGCATGTGCTGAAGCTTTGATTTAGATATACAGTACAAAATCTTTGCTGTGGTTGTTCTAAACAGTATTCTATCAAATCCTCTACGAGGAGTTCGGTATCGAAAAGTGTCATCTCGTGTTTTGAACTTGTTGACTGAAGAACATAAAGTCCACCAGTTGTGTTGATATGGTTAAAACATTTACCACATACATCGCAGAGGCGCTCATGGTGCAATCCTTATCATTTTTTTTAAATGGACACAGTGACCCGATTTCAAATCCTGGACGTTGCTGTTTGCATTTCAGGTGACGTTAACATCCTTAGAAAAACTATGAATCCAACTATTCTCCCTCCAGCTATGAGTAAATAGTAGGGCAGGCTGGCTTTTAATTTTGGTATAACATACTTTCAAGGAAAAAGAAAACTCTGAAATCCAACCTGTTAAGCTCTACAAAAAATTGCCCTTGTGTCACATTCTGATCGTGCAGGGAAGTTCAAAAATATATACATCGCATATTCCTGCCTGGGTAACTTCAGATTATTGTCTACTTTGGTTTCTGAAATGATATTTATTCGAGTAGTAGTTCTACACAAACGACGCGGTTGTTACAGATGTGAAAACGTGGCTCCATTTTTTTGACAACACCCACTTTGAGGAGGGTATTTATGCAGTTGTGCACCGATGAGACAATTGCATCAATCTCACTGGTGACTACGGTAAAAAGTAGCAGAATAGCGCTGGTAACTAATGCACACTGTTTTATTTGTATAGTAACAAACGTTAAATTAGTAAATGTTTGTACCTTACTTATCGAGCATCCTTTTTATTTATCAAGAGCTACAATATCTGTCAATTTCAAGATACGATAAGAATAACTATTAATAAAAAGTATATTTAAATAAATCCTTATCTTAGCTTGACCGGTACTGTATGCACTATCAAAGGGATACTGCACCTGCGTGAATCTGACACACCCACTCTGTGGCGGTAAATCAACAAAGTCAATATCGTGACGTTTTTCTAGGGCGGCCATGATTAGTTGTAATGATGTCTGACCCCAGGGTTATCCTCTGATGAACGCTTTGTTGGGGGCACGGCTGTTGTTCAAATGATTTTCCGTACTTGTGTGAAATTATTCATATAACACACACTTGCACCGACACACAAACGCATGCACGCACAAATAGATAGATAGATAGATAGATAGATAGATAGATAGATAGATAACTTGACTGTAGACTTTATTATATTTACTCGAGCTTAATATAGTACCGATATTTTCTGTAGAGAAGCACTTCAAAGAAACTTTCAAGCGGTTTCTTCTAAATACTTCCATTCCTGAACAAATAACCCATTAGTAACGACGGAGATATTTTGGTTATTTGCAATGTTTCTGCCGCTTAAAACTATCAGAATGCCGTTTAATTACTTTTTTGTACTTTGGTTGTTGTTAGCTCCGAAACATTAACTATAATGGCCGCCTTGTCGATAAAACTTAATACAGATAAATTACCATATCAACTAATCTGAAGTTACTGTTATAGCATCTGCAACTTTTTAGCTGGAATAGAAAGTTCAAGAGTTTTGTTAAATTATACAAAACACTTTTACAAGTATTTTATCATCACATCCAAATATTTTTCTATGGTCAGATTCATCTCCTGCGTAAGATTTTTTGTTTAAGTTCACGATAGCTTTGTGGGATCTTCATGTTCATGTTTCTATTTCTCGTAAGAAGACGTAGGCATGATAAGGCACTTGGTGTTCCATATAATTGTAGCATAGTCACGGACGACTGCTATGTCGATAATAGTTAGTTGTATAATTGGCACAAAAAAAGATAATTCACCCAGAGTGTTATTGCTTTATTCTATCCGTTCAGTTTTTGAGGCCGTGAAAGTAAATGGAAATAGATAACGGACACGGGTTAGGTAGCTTCTTTGCTCTAGTAGAAATAGGCTCTTGGCATATCTTTGAATCTTTTCTTTCTTTGCACGTAAATGCTCGTCCCCAGCCACCGAAACAGAAAGCGAATTGAGACATCCATCGTTATTTTGGGGTGTTCTGTGAACCCTTAAACCCCTCTTCAGCTTCTTGTGAGCGGCATAGTCTGGCGAACCCTCACTACCACTTAGGTGGTTACCTCGGTAAGTACTGTTTAACAGCTGTTTTCAGATGCTAAATCAAGCGTATCTTGTTTCACCATGCCGACCGGACGAGATATTGCACTTTACACTCGTGTTTCTTCCTGCTGTTAGATTTTTTTTTGTTGTTTTTTGGTTGTTGTTGTTTTTTTTGGGGGGGTCATGACTTATGTAATCGCACTCAGGCACGATTCTCTTACAATGTTATATTTTGTCCCCATTTGTTTTATTTCTCAGTCTGGAATTTGATTACATTGTGCATTATATAAATTGTTTAAATGGGGTGCGGATTAATGAAAGTCGAGTTTAAATATCCCGTTAACAATCAGCTTTTTATTCGAGTCTCACCAAAAATCAAATTTCTCTAAAGTTATTGTTGGCTTCTAAATGTACTTGCAGAATTTATTGTCAGATGTTTAAATCACAATCCTCCGACCTTCTTAGCTCAAAGTCCAGAAAGCTTAACTCGGATAGTTCCAGGGTATGATCTTATTTTTTAAAAAACAGCTGAAATTACGGGTTAATCATTATAATTTATTAATGAGGTATCTGATGCTGTTTGGAATCACCAAAAGATTCAATATCAGGGTTAAATAGAGGCTGAGTGAAGTGTAAAATACAGCTTGGCTTACAATATGAGACAAGGTAAAAATCTCACAAAGTGATGCACCGGAAGAGAGTGACCTGTGAACTGCATGACAGTTATTTCCGCTCGATGACGATCATACATGCCATTCCAAAGATGGCGGAAGTGACACATCCCAATGGCCAGTAATCGGAAGAGATCACGTAGGTGAGCTTGGCTGACAATATGGGACAAGGTGAAGGTCCCACCGTGCCGTTACAAAGTGATGCACCGGAAGAGAGTGACCTGTGAACTGCATGACAGTTATTTCCGCTCGATGACGATCACACATGCCATTCCAAAGACGGCGGAAGTGACACATCCCGATCGCCAGATATCGGAAGAAATTGCGGGGGCGTGGAGGCGTGTCCATATCTCCGCGTGGGAGTTTGAAGGTAATATTAGGCCGACGAATTGAACGGAAGACAGGGAAAAATTCCGCTGTTCACGAAAGCTTGTCCCGTCGTTGTCCCGTGTGCGTTGTCCTGGCCATCGTCTACTTACATCGAAGAGTCCAAGCCTCATAGACGAACGATTCTAATTCCTCTCCTGATTGCTCCAACTTCACACAAGCGCCCGTCGAGAAAATAAATATATATTGATATATATATTCCGTGTTGTTTGTTTGTTTGGCCAGAGAGCGGAGCGTAACAGAAGGAGCACATCAGACAAGTGGCGGTTTAACTGTTGCGAACACAGCGTACTTTTGGCATGCTTAATTTTGGAGAATTATTGTTCACAGTGGTATGTAGAGCCAAACACGATTACTACTTGCTAGTTGTGGATTGAAGAATAATCAAGATGGAAGCACGTAGTTCTAACAGAAATCGAGGATGTGATAAAGAAGAGATTTCACATTCAAATCTTCTGAACACTGGAGACCAATTATTTCCATCGGCAGTTGTAATGGTACACAGTCAATATTAAAAGGTGAAAAAAAAATTGAAAGTTGGGTGATGGGATACACAAATGAGCCCCGAAGACTGTACGTGAACTGCAGTTCACAGGTTGGGAAACTCTTTTTTGAATACTTTAATTTCTTCTGTCTATTATTTACCATCATGCTCTAAATTAGATTTTTTTTCCTGTCTGTGAATCAGGAAAGAGAAAATATTAAAATAAATGTGCATCTTTCTATCAAAATAATTTTTTTTTCTATTATAACAATCTATATTCCTGAAAAAAATCATGAAAGCTTCTTACCATATTTCTTAGAGTTGAAGAAAATTCTTAAATTTGATCGGCTAATCTTTTTTTTTTTAAGTAAAAGCCATTGTACTTAAGCTTATATGCCTAGATACTTTCTTGATTATTCCCTCATATCAAGTAGAATTTTCATAGTATGCACAAGATAAGATGGGAGAAAATTTGGAGTGGAACATGTTATGCTAATCTTCTAAATGAGGAGGGTCAGCATTCGTTTACAGAATTTACGGCATGTCAACCCGTTTAGGGTTATTTTATACCAAAATGTTGGGAATTGTATATATTTGGTTCATATTTACATTTTTTTTTGCTGAGAAAATCTGTTTTCGTTCACCGTATTTACGGCATGGCAATATGTCTGGGGTTATTTTATACCTTAAGGTAAGTGAATTGCGCGCATTGTACGTTCAAATTGATATTTTTGTATAGTTGTTTCTTAAGAGGTTTTGTTGTTGTTGTTGTTTTCTTTTGGGGATGCACACGGGCCAATCGAATTTATTTGACTCATTAACGGGATCCTAACAGGCATTCCGAGTGAGAGTGAATCTAGGATTAATGATAATAAAAAAGTACTCCCTAGATCTCCAGAACTCAAGCCTCATTATCTGTTACAGTTTAGTATTATACTCAGGAATTCCTATTTTGTGAGGTCTTACTTCCTGAAAAAAGGGTATTCAATCAATGTGTCTTATGCCCCGTTGATAGGACGTTGGATATACAAATATACCAGCACTGCATATATCCTCGTCAACGGCGAGTCACTGCTATTGTTTAGATGCAGAGATAAGTCACACATTGTTAAGTAGATATATATATATATATATATATATATATATATATATATATATATATATATATATATATATTTGCTCTTCAACTTACACATATACATGACTGCATATGTTTAATATTTCTAAATTCAGATCAAAGTAAATATTGCAAAATATGTTCCAAAGCGTTTGTTTTTGTTTTGTTATTTTTTATTGCTTTTTTTTTTTTTTTGGTGGGGAGAGGTTCGTGTTTATGGGGGGTAAATTTGGAGGAGGGGGTTGTGATTTTAGTTTTTGTTTGGTTGTTTTTTGTTTGCTGTTTGTTTTTTAGTTTGATTTTTGGGGGGGGATGGGAGAGGGTCGTTTTTGGTGGGAGACAACTTGGGGGGGGTTGTGATTTTAGTTTTTGTTTGTTTTTTGTTTGCTGTTTGTTTTTTTAGTTTGATTTTTTTGGGGGATGTCTTTTTAATATTGTAATACACCTCTTATTTTTTGCCTTAAATGACATGAAGCTCGTTTTAAAGCGATTAAGGCCAGGATAAATGATGGTGATTTAATATTTAATGACTTGAGAGGAAGGACGGACAACGTGGAAAATGAGAACTGCAATGAGTCAGATCATTTTAATTTGTTTCAATTAGTAAAAATTAATTCCATTAACTTTCACATTTGATTTTATATTAACGCAAAATTAGACAAAGTGATGAAGTAAATTTTCTCTATGCTACTGACTTAATGCAAATGGCAGAGATCTGGCTGATAGATAGATAGATAGATAGATAGATAGATAGATAGATAGATAGATATTGTAAATTGTTACATTCACAATTGGGAGAATGGGAAGTCTTCTGTGCAACTAATGCTATTCTATGCTAATCTTTACAAACCACACTCTTTGACTAATTCATTCTGAATACTTTGAACGAATCTGAATTGATCAGATTTCGTCTTCTATCCCCTCTAGGATGTGATAAATCAAATTCAAATTGTTTTGGATCGATCTTCCCTTCACAGCGTAGTTCCCAGTTCCGATCAGATCACCATCAACAATCTGCAAGCGGTTCGCTAAGAACCGGGCCAAAATCTTTAACTTTGATTTTCTTGGGAAAGGGAAAGATTCAACCTTTCGTCCATTTCTCAATTGAGTTTTGTTTATAAGACTGCGTTGCATAATCGGAGAAATATGTAGTCAAATTTTCTTGTGTTCTATACTTCAGGAGGTATTTTATCTCGACCTGCTGCTTTTCTGCTTTTAATTTCTTTCAGTTCTTCACCAGGTTCGTCCTCCTTAATTGACCTAGTTTGAAGTCTCGTTGGCTATTCATAATTTGTTTGATAAGTTAATCAGTGATTTTGGTTGAGGGGTCCAGGCAGAGTCTTAAAATGTTTTATCCACTTCTATAGTCTTTCTTCTTGGCTGGCAGCTTTTAGTTTGCTCTTAAAGTGCTCTTCCTTCCACTCTCTTCATTTACTGTCTGCCATGCTATTCGTGATTCTTTATCTTGTACAGTTTCGAATTTCATCAATTTTTCTTTTTGATATATGTTAGTTATTTCTTCTTTTTGGTGGGTGTTAGTTCTTTATGGGGTTTTTTAAGTTTCTGAGCCTTTGCATTTGTTGGTTTCTTTTTTTTTTTTTTTTTTTTGAGTTAGGATGCTTTTCTAAGTTATGTAGTTTCTTTCTAACAACTAGTAACTCCCATGGAACTCTATATGTGGCTCTTGGTTTGGTTGTTATGCACTCTGCTGCTGCTGCTGCTTCCATGAGAAGGGTAGCAAAAGTTTCATATTCTTTATTTGGAGTTTATCTTTCAGATGTCTTTCGAAGAATATCAAATTTGTTTCTTACAATTACGGTATAGTTATTGCTTCTATCTCTATTCGTAAGTGAGGACCAATCATAATGTGAGGTGTTGACGGTTTGTTTTTTATTTATGCGTAGGTACAGGCGTATCTTTGCCGCGAAAATTCTGTGATTGGAAGATACCCTTTCAAAAGAGTAGTATGTGTCATGATTATGAGCGCTATTCATCCACTTTTTGTTTATGAATACATTCTCTAGATGTTCTTTAGCATCATTTGTGTAGATCCATAGTTTTCTTTCGCTTTTTTGTTATCTAGAGTTTAAGCATGCAAAACCGTTCTCGAGTAAAAAAAAAATCTGCTAGATATTTGCCATTTCTTGTTGGCAAATTGTGTAAGCTAAATTTATTATTTCCGTCTTTGCCTACTTAAACATTCATGTCTCTACTAATGATAAGAACGTTGTGTTTGGGAATGTGCCGAACAAAGGAATATAGTTTGGGGTAGAAGGTTGTAATCTGATTCATCACTGGCATTAGTGAGCTGGTAACAGGAGACGACCGTTGTGCAGGGGTTGCTATTAAGTGTAGTACACCTAATTCTCGGTTGGTATCTGCCAATGCTATTAAGTGATTTTAAGGCACAAAGTATAAGAAGCATTCCTACACCTTCCGTGGTGGAATTTACTGACTTTTTGTACGCAATAAAACAGTATCATGATATTTCAATTCTTGTTCACTATGGTAATATCTAGATACTTGCATGCATGTAATATCAATATTGTGCTCAACTGCAGATACTATTAGTTGGATTTGTTGTTTTACTGTGTTTAAAATCCGAGTTGCTGTGTTAACAATGTTGTTGCATCTAATTAGATTGGGTTTATGCTTTGTAGAGCTACAACCTCATCAGAACATGACCCTTGTTTACCCGCGTAAGGAATGATGCAGTTTCGATCAATGGTTTTGATTAAAGTCATGGTATATTTCGTTGGCTGTTTTTGTTTTTTGTTGTTTTCTTTCTGTTTGTTTTTTGTTGTTGTTGTGGTTTTTTTTTTTTTGGTTTTTTTTGTTATTTGTTGTTTTTCTTTTTTGTGTTGTTTTTTTAGGGAGTTGTTTGTTTGTTTGTTTGTTTGTTTGTTTCCTCTTCAGTAGAGGTCACCCTTACATATGTGTTGCAATAGTTACCTGACTGAACTTTTTAATTCTGGGTGTTAATCTATGAGGTTCTTCTGCCCAGCATCAGGTGAAGAGCGCCGATGACCTAACTTTGAATTTTTCCGTCTTTCTTTGCATCTATTATGCTACATCCTATGGCTTCATTTGCTATATGCTTGTAAGGATCAGGAAATACTTTATTCCCTGAGAGACTTTTATCCAATGTCAAGCCGGAGCAGGATATATAGAGATGAAAAAAGTCCTCCCTTCATTTTCTTTAATTTTAACTTAAGAAAAGTTAACCTAACCTATTTTATCTAGATCAAGCACATGTAGGATTATCTATCATCATGATTAGATGAAATTATTCTGGAGAAATTCATTCCGTCTTTTCTGATGCAATGGAAATATTTTTATTTTGTGGTTTTGTTCAGAACTCGGAAAGACTTAGATACCCGTATTACCTGAATTCGAAACATGCTTCTTGAAAGAGAATAATTGTTTACGAGGCATTTTCACTTGTTATAAACAACTTATTTTCTCTCTGAATAAAAAAAAAACGTATGCTTCAATTTTTGTTCAAAGATTAAGTGAGCCGAAAGCTATTGAATGCATTGGCTTGTTCGGATTTTTCCTCTTCATTTGGGGGAGGAGTCAATTAGTGGACGGACATTAAGCCAACTATGACTTTTAAGCAAATAAATAAATAAATAATTAAAAGGAAAATTGTACCTTATATTTTTCCTTTTTGTCAGTGGTCACAATATGAAGGCTTGTTCCGAATACGGAAAGACTTTAATGTCCATATTTTCTTTTTCAAAGCGGGCCTCGTGAAAGAGAACAATTATTTACCAGGCATTCACCCATAAAGAACAATTTCAGAATTTGAAAAATTGAAAACCAAAGACGAGAATTTTATTATTTTTAGTTTCCAGTCGAAATGAATACGACAGGAATTTATTTATTGCCAAACTCTACAACATTAAAATTTTGTAGCCAAACATATAATTACATAGCAGAGCAAAAACATATACACTCTGTGGTGTAATGGTTATCGTCGGCGGAAATGAACACGGCGATACGAGTTCAATCCTGGGCGAGACTGATTGCATTTCACATAGCACTAAAACCCTTGGGAAAGGTATGAATCCAATTATTCTCCCTCCAGCTATGGGTAAATAGTAGGGCAGACTAGGTTCTTCAGCCTTGGTGAGGCAACTAGTCTAGGAGAAGGAAAACTCTGAATTCAAACCTGTTAAACTCCGCTTAAATATGTAAAACATGGTAAATATGAAAAACATATACACTCCTTTTATGCAGTTTTATTTTTAGTGACAGAAATGTGACAATCTGATTTTGCTTACGCTGTTCCAATGCCATAGAGTTTGAATAAGTAAATTTACCCTTTAAATCCTAAAATCTTAGTATGCTTAGCTCAGAAGAAAATCAATATTTCATATAAAATATCATCTGTGGTCTACTTATCTATGAATGATACACACACACGCACGCGCGTACGCACATATATATATATATATATATATATATACACGAGTGTGTGGGGGGACAAACAGACAGACAGACAACCAATCAGATAGAGAAAGAGAAATTAGAACTGAATGATTTACAAGGAGAGCCAAAAATGATAGATAGATAGATAGATAGATAGATAGATAGATAGAATGAAAATTAAAATAATAAACAAATAGATGATCACATGTGAACTGACTAAAACACAGTCTCTTATAAATCATATTTATAAATTCAATTCAGTTAATATTATTGATAAACTGATTTTTTTTTTTTTTTTTTTTTTTTGTGCAAACGTCATCTAAACTCTAATCCACAATAAATTTAGTACTGAAGATCTAAATTCTCTAATAGATTGCCATTTTCTGATCCAATTGAAATTTATAAAGCTAGTCGTTATTCTAGAATTCTTAAGTTTTCCCAGACTCTGTGCTTTTATCATGGGACTTATTTCCTTGCACGTTCGACCTTCAAGTATCTGAAGAATTTGCGCCCTTATACTTCAAAAACGTCTAGTAATTCCATTCAGTTTATGAAAATTGATGTGATTATTTTCTTTCGTAGATTTTGCAACTTGACAAAGTTATCAGCATCCCTGATTCTCACCTGTAAGATATTTATTTTGCCAAACTTGTCTTTGCTTTCATATTCAACTTTTTCATATGCTACTGCTCTGCTGTCGAGGCTCAAAATATACTAACTGTATCCTCTGCAGAAGGGTAAGATCCCACCCCTCAAAAAACGAGATGTCCTGGGTATGACTGTATACTGTATTTGATGGTGAGGTTTTCTAAGGATTATAATAATTAATCACTTGAATCCTTACATCATTGCCTGCAACTAAATGATTATAATCAAATAGAAACAATTACTTGAAACGATACGATTGTGTAAAAAAAAATATTATTATATAAGAATATTTGAAATCATACAACTGCGTGCAAATTATTTGTATCAGATAAGAATAATTAACAAATGTTTATGTTAAATGGTGAATACACTGCCTTCTGATATCTTCAACTTCTCTGCTATCTCATGCAAATTCAATTTACGATCGGCTAAAACGAGTTTGTGGAGATTTTTGGTGTTTTTCGGGACAATTGCCGAATTTGCGCGACCTAAGTGTTCAGCATCATTTATGTCTGTACGACCGAATTTAAAGTCAACATACCACTTCTAAACTGTTGTTGAGCAGAGTCCGAATAATACTTATCAAGCCATTGCTTTGCTTGAACAGCATTTTTCCCATCAGAAAGCAATGCTTTATCAACACACGAAATTCAGATTTTTCCATTGTTTTGAAAATTGGCAACAGTAGCTTTACTTAATTAACTGTAATTTGTAAACTGATTATCTGATTGCGCTCAATTTTTGACACGTGTCATTTAAAGGTTAGTACTTTATAAAAATCATATGGGTTTTTTATTAGTGGCACCATCTATATGTCTGGCCCGGGACTTATTGGGTTATGTGTTATATAACTGTGCACAAAAAACCTCTTAAGAAACAACAACGCAAAAACTGTAAATATAAATGTACAGTGTACACTATTCCCGAACCTCTAGGCATAAAATAACCTTACAAGAGTTGACGTATCGTTAAAATCAACGAATCAATCAATTATTACAAAATTTGAAACAATTTTAACACAATTCTGAAGATTGTTTAACCCTTTCAAGAATGAATTTATTTCTAAAGTAATTCAAATATACATTTTAAACAAGATTGAACGTAAACTTTCAATAAATTTATATAAGGCAAACTATTCTGGATTAAATTAGTATTATTAGATTTACATGTAAAATAATGGATTTGTCCGGGCAGATGTGATGTTTATACCAATTAGAAAGTGACTTTTATACCAATTATGATTGGTGCTCTTGGTACAATCACCAAAGGATTAATAAAGAGACTGGAAGACTTGGAAATAGAAGGACGGGTGGAGACCATCCAAACTACTGCATTATTGAGATTGGCCAGAATACTGAGAAGAGTCCTGGAGACTTGAGGAGACTTGCTGTCACTCAGACTCCAGTGAAATAGCATCAGCTAACGCCAATGGGAAAAACTCTCAAGGAATAATAATAATAATAATAATAATAATAATAATAATAATAATAATAATAATAATAATAATAACAATAATAATAATAAAGAACAAACGAAGGCGAATTACAGTGACCAGAAACAACAGAAGGATCAACAGAACAACAATAACTAGAAAACAAAAATGGGGAAAAAACAACTGTATGGATATTTCAAGCGACAAGCCAGTGAAATCTCATACAAGAAGACTTGGACATGGCTAAGAAAGGGAAACTTTAAGAGAAACAGATCTTCTAATAACAGCACACAGTAACGCCATAAGGACAAATTACGTTAAAGCAAAAATAGGCAAGACGCAACAAAATAGAGATTGTAGGTTATATGGTGATAGAAACGAAACGATCAATCATATAATTAGTGAATGCAGCAAATTACCACAAAGAGAGCATAAGATGAGACATGGCTGGATGGGGAAACTCATGCGCTGGGAATTGTACGAGAAACTGAAATTTGACTATACGAACAAGTGGTATATGCCCAACCCAAAATCCGTCCTGGAAACTGAGACGCTTAATTCTTCTCTGGAATTTTGAGATACATACAGATCACCAAATCTCGGCCAGACGACTAGACCTAGTGAGTGTCAACAAAAAGAAGACCAAGTGCTAAATATTCGACTTTGCCCTAAAAGTCAAAAACAAGCGAAAAGAAAGACACGTACTTAGACCTTGCCAGAAAAATAAGAAACTTGCGAAACATGACGCTGAGGGTAATACCAGTTATAAATGGTGAGCTTAAAACAGTCCCCAAAGGCTTAAATTGGAAACTGGAAGAATTGGAATCGAAGGACAAATAGACACTATTCAGACTACAGCATTGCTGATTTCAGCAAGAATACTCAGAAGAGCCCTGAAAACTTGAACAGACTTCCTGTCATTGAAACTCCAGAGAAATACCACTAGCTACTAGTGTGAAGAACTAGCAAGGAGTGAAATACAGATAATAATAATAATTTGAAACAAGAAGAATCGATACTATTCAGACCCCAGCATTGTTCAAATCGGCAAGAATACTCAGAAGAGTCCAGGTAACTTGAACAGACTTCCGGTCATTCAGACTCTAGAGAAATACCAGTAGCAACTAGTTTGAAAAACTCGCAAGGAGTGAAATAATAATATTAATAATAATTTGAAACCAGGAGAAGAATAGAGACAATTCAGACCATAGCATTGTTCGGATACTCAGAAGTGTCCTGGAAACCTGAACTGACTACATGTCATTTAGATTCTAAAGAAATACCACTAGCTACTCGTGTGAAGAACTTGCAAGGAGTGAAATAATAATAATAATCTGAAACCAGGAGAAGAATTAAGACTATACAGACTATAAGTAAGAGTACAGATGTAACTTACAAAACGCATCAGGTTAATTGGCCGCGCAATTACCATGACTAGTTAATTTTGCATCGCTTGTGTGCGATGTGCACCAGTAGTCAGTGGTAGAGTTTCGGCTCTGCATTTTGTGGTCACTGTGTTTCGATCTCTAGTGGGGGATATCACGGTATACACTGATGATGAGACCGAATAATATTGAAACAGCTGTCCAGTGGTTCCGTGTGTCACACGCAAGAGTTTGCCAGATTTTCTTGTCATTGTAATTCAATTTACAACCTAAGTAGACTTGATATCACTTAGTAAAAAACTACCCGCTAACGCATTTGAGAAAAACTAATTATAAATACTATCAGAAAATGGGTATAATCTAATTATTCAGTAATTTTAAATGTGAAAATCCCACAGTAGACAAGTTTACTGAATGTCAGCTTACTACCAACTATATAACAACAGAACACAGTGTCCCTTGATGTATTGATTGTAACATTGCAGTTTGATTGGTTATTATGTTACATTTAGACCGTGCAATTTGCTTTCAAGAAAATTTACTTAAGATTAGAGAGTACAACAGATAGAAGAGAAAGGCTCGGCGTGTAATGGCTGAAATGATATATTAAAAAACAAAACGTAGACCAAAAAAAACAAAATGAGTATTTTTTTTCGACCTAACCTTTCCTGATACTTTTATGATATTTTTGTCTGGCTTCTTTCGTTTATTTACCAAAGAGATTTTTATGATTGTGCTTGACAGACGAGAATGGATTTGTCCTTTGGAAATACTTTCGTTCGGAAGAGACATAGATATTTTGCAATATTCAATCAACTCATTAAATCAACAAAATTTGATGACTGTTATTACTTTTCTTACTTGCATTTTTTCAGAACCGGAAAAAAGTAAATGGAGTCCCGAAATGTCCAAGTTTTCATTTTACGTGATCAAAACTAAAATAATTTAGCTAACGACAAATTGTTTGTCGAAAAGAAAAACGTGTTTCCAACATTTTCCCATATAAAGGAAATTCTGAGTAACCAAGCAACTATTATTTTATGTTCTAAGTCTTTTCATTATTTTACATTTTATTCAGGATATTGTCTTCATTTTTGTTATTAACACAAAGTTTCTCAACTTTTCAGATAAAATCTTTTCATTATTTCACATTCAGACTATAATCATCATATTTGTTATATTTAACAAAACATAGCTCTAAATATTTTCTCAACTTCTCATACGAAGTGTTTTCATTATTGCAAATATTATTCGGAATATTATCTTCATCTTTCTTCTTATTGACTCAACGTTTCTCCAAAAGTTTTCTCAACTTCTCAGAAAAAAACTTTTCATTAATTAATAATTGAACGAAAAAACTGATTTTAAATATCTGAGATGATATTTGTCAATTCACACCATTTTCGAAATTTTGGTAAATTTTGTAACACAACATTTCTGTCTGAATTATCCGGTATATAAGTTATTACTCTTTTCTTGAATATCTTACAATAAAGGCTTATATAGTTTTAAGCACCTTGTGCTTTCTCAACTTCTGACAATAAGTTTTTCATTACTCCAAATTTAGACTATTCTTTTCATCTTTGTTGTTATTAACACAACGTTTCTCTAAATGAGATCTCATTTTCTCCGATGAAGTCTTTTCATTATTAATCCAACTTTTCCTTAAATATTTCTCAACTTCTGATTTAAAATCTTTTCCTTATTCCTCAATAAACCACTCTATTTGAAATATTTTACAACGTAATATTTCTGGGTTAATTTTGTCCACGAGATTTTACGATGCACCAAGTTAAGGGATGTAGACCATAACATAATCATTCCACACATTTTTGCAAGCATTAGATCACGTTCTGTACATAGGGAAACTTTAGCCCAGTCGGCTGGGGCTGTAGAATACACCGACTGCATCTCTACAGAGGGGTAAGACCCACCTAACGAATGTCCTGTATACGGTATTAAACAATCAGATGGTGAGGCTCCAGTAATTTTCAGGAACTTTGGGCAATGTGGAGTACCTCTTCATAGCCATTACTCTCAGATCCACTCTGCTAGAGTCCTACCTATGGCTCAAATATAATTGTTTGACATTCAAACTGTGTCCAAACAAATGACTTATGCTAATTGTCAGAAATAGAACTATTTGATCATTTAACTATGTGTAAACAAATGACTGATGCTTAATTGAAATGTTAGTAATGCATAGCAATACTCTGAGCCATTCATTTTGTGCGCAAGTAAATGAATAATGTGGAATAGAATAATTCATGTTAAATAACAATACGTGGAACCACTTCACTGTCTGCAAACAAAGGATTAATATTAAATTGAATTATTAGAGTTAGTAATAATTGAAACCATTTAACTTCGTACAACAATAACAATACTAGTTTGCAAAAAATTAGTCTAACTTATTTAAAAATGAAATTACTAACAAACTATTCACTTAGAAATATATGTATATCTATTGAAATATGTACAAACAAATGACTAATGTTAAATTGTTACTGTTACATAGCAGTACTTGAAACCATTTAACTGTGTGCAAAAAGAAAATGAACTCAGGATCGTTTAAAAATGTAATCAACAAAATGTAATTGCAAATCATGTATATTTAATATCTATGTATAAACAGGATTTGGCACTAAATAAGCTACAATGGTTAATATGCTATAAAACCAAACCAACAAACGGGTAAACTTTGTAAATATTAGACGTGATATAATTATTCTTGAATAACTGCAATTGGACAGATGCAACTTTGTCTCCTTTCAAAGAAAATGGGAACGACAAAAAATGAAAAGAAAGTTGTAAGTTAGAAAGCTTAGTTTACTTTAGCTCAATGCCAGATGTATAAAGCTTGAGCTGAGAACTGAACTCTGAAAATAGAGAGTTGAATTCAATTCGTTTCCTCCGGAAAATTATTGAATAAATATGTACGTTTAAGTTTTCAAAATGGCTACGGGGAAGGTGAACGGATATTAGTATAATGACTTTGATTAATTGCCCATTTTGAATATCATTCATAATGAATAACAGCAATGTATATAAAATCTGAGATCAGATCGCATATCACGCAAATGTCAATGATTGGTGTTTGAGCCATCATAAAAAACTAGAATGCCGAGTACATATTAAAAATAGGCAGATTGCCCGCCAATAGAAATGATACAACACACTCTTCCTATTCAGCTATTTTTCTCCATGTATCTTTATGTCAAATTAATCCAAGTAAATATCTACATATATACTTTAGCACGCGCGCACACACACACATACACACACGCACATACTCACACACATACACAAATATATATATGTATCATCATCATCATCATTCCCTATCGTCCATCGCTCTTGGTAAGTACTCGAGATGGCACCCAGTGTCCGCACAAATGTAAGTATTTTTGGTCAGCCAATACTCGTGTGTCCATATGTATATGAGCCTATTGGGTAACATCTTATGAGTTCGTCCTTAATTATCCACCTGTGCCCAGCATGTTTTCCTCATCTTATTTGAAAGACTTGTGAGATGGGTGATAAGTGGTTGTACAGCTACTGTTTTATTGACTGCTGCTTTCAATGTTTGTTCAAATCAAAACACACACATACATACATACAATACACACACACACTCATCAACCCCACATACACATGCACACACAAATATATATATATATATATACAATGTGTTCATGATTTTTTCCAATATTAAATTATGTGTGTGTTTCTATGTGTAATAAGTCGCGCTGATAGCACCGAGTTCCTTGGCTTTCTCATGCCATCTGTCTTTATCACCCATCGCTCCTGGCAGGTCTTCAGGACAGCAACTAATGTCTGCACAGAGTTTACGTAAGTCTTTGCTAGTCAGCCAATACTGGCAAGTTCATGTATCAGAGTCCATAAGAGAACGTCATTTATGAAATCATCTTTTTCCCCACTGCCCCCTATGTCTTATTCGTCTTAATTGGATGGAAGGTAGGCGGCGGTATAATTGCTGTTTTGTCGGGTGTTGCTTCCAGGATTTGTTCAAAACAGTACGTGGCATTTTTCTGTAGTTTTTCACAAGCCTACTCTCTTGGCGTTTCGTTTGCGTCCATGTAGTGCATCCATACCATAGTGTTGACACTGGCACAACTAGATAGATCCCATTTTATTGCTAGACAGTGGATGAGATGTTGCTGCCATGGTATAGGAACTGGTTCACTTATTTTAGAGACTTGCTACTCAAAGAAAAGATGGCTCCTTCTTATTTAAAGCAGGTGAACTCTGTTTTATTTTCATTCACGAAGAGGCCAATGCCTCCAGCTGCTTGCTCAAGGCTATACCGTAGAGATTCTTCTTAGGATCGTGTATTTGCAAGAAGCGCCAGATCATCTGCGTAGCCTGTGTCTGTTATAGTTTCTGCTGGATATTGTTTGCATTTTTTTTTTAGTGTGAAACTATCATCTTTTATCAAATCTGTTGACGTTAGAAGTACGTAGTTTAGGCAAATTATGAACTAATATGGCGCTAACATATCTTCTTGTAGGACTTCAGCGACAATGTCGAAGAAGTCGGTATGTCAATCGGATGAACGAACTATTGCTTTTGTGTTTTTGTAGAGCATCATTAAAGGTGTAACAGTTTCTTTTGAGAGTTTATATGCTTATTGTATCTGCTCCATCTTTCCTCTGTTCATGGAACTAAATGCCCAAGAGAAATCTAGGAACAGTAGCGTTGTTTCGGGATTCTTTGCACACACTCCTTCCATGATTCAATGGATAGTAAAAATCTGTGAAGTTGTGGATCGATTTCTGCGAAAGCCATTCTGATTTTTCCGAAGAATGTTCTCGGTTTCTGGTTAGATAAAATTGAGAGCCATTTCTTTATTGTGTTTTGTTTATACGTTGCATTATCGGAAAAGTTTGTCGTCAATTTTTTTATCTTTTATCCTTCTGGAGGTGTTTTATCGGCGCGCGCAGTTTTTCTTTAATTTTTTTTTTTCAATATTGGGTCAGGTTTTCCATTCGTAAACTGTCCTAGTTTGATGTCTAGCTGGTTATTAGTTATTTTTTTATAGATTTGTCAGTGATTTTAAAAGGGTTTCCGAACTGATTTCTGAAATGTTATTTACGCTTTTGAATATTTTTTCTTAGCTGGCAACTTTAGGTTTTGCTCTCGAGGTGCTCTTTTTTCTACACACTTAATTTACTATCTATCGTGCTAATCATGGTTTCTATCTTTTAAATGATTTTTAATTGATTTAGCCTTAAATGTATTTAAATTGTTCTTTTTGGTTTGTGTCTGTTATCTTGTTTTTCTTAATTACTACTCGTTCCCATGGAATTCTACATTTGGCTCATGATTCAGTTGGTATACATCCTGATACTGCACTTATATGGGCGAGAAACAAAGTTTTATTATTCATCATTCGGCGTATGTCTTTCAAATACCTTCTGAAAAGTATTACACTTTTTTCTTTGAGTTATGTATATTGATTGCTTATAATGTTGTTGGTAAGTGAGGACTAGTCATAACGTGAGGCTTTAAAAGTTCGCTTCTTATTTCGACGAAAACTCTGGTGTATCTTCAATGAGACGATTCTTTGATCGGAAAATACTCTTTCAAAAGAGGACTATGCCTTGAAGTTCACAGCGCTTTTGATCCACTTCTTGTTTATGAGTATATAATCTAGCAGTGCTATAGCGTTATTTGGGGAGGTGTAGGTCCATTGTTTCCTTTTTTGGGGGGGAATTTCATCATCATCATCATGTCGTGCCGCCAGCACGGATATCCCTAACCCTCTCTCGCCACTTCTCCCTATCGTTCATCGCCTCTGGCAGGTCTTCAGGGCAACATCCCGTATCCTCACAGAGCTGCTGTATGTATGTTCGAGCCGGCCGGCCTGCTTTTGCTCGACCATATGTGGGGGTCCATAGGAGTACATCACTTGTGAGCTCGTCCCTGCTTCTCCAGCAGGGTCCTTCTTGTCTGGTTCGTCTAGCTTGGATAGTTTTCGTGATGGGAGGTAGGTGGCCGTACAGTTGGTGCTTTGTGGGGTGTTGCCGCCAGGACTTGTTCAATATTGCTCGCAGCATTCTTGTGTAATTACTGTCTAGCTTTTTTCCTGCCGTTTTGTTAGCGTCCAAGTAGTGCATCCATACAGCAGTATCGATAAGACCGCAGCTTGGAAGAAACTGCGTTTCACTTTATCGGTCAAGTCTGACTTCCATATGATCGATAGCCTATGTATAGCTGTCTATGCCTTCGTTAGCCGCGTGTCGATATCTTTTTCGGTATATGATACTGATTCCTAGGTGGTGAACTTGTCTACTAGTTTCAGAGAGCTTCCGTCTAGTGTGGAAATGTCGCCTGTTTAATCAAATCACAGTACACCCGCTACAATGTCGAAGTATTTTGGGTCTCCATCCGGTGAACGTACTTTCACTTTGGTGTTTCTACTGAGAAATGTTATTGCTGCGACGGTCTCTTTTGGTACGCCGTATGCTAGTAATATTTCTTCTATCTTCCCTCTGTGAATGGAATCGAAGGCCTTGGTAAAGTCGACAAATAGTATTGTCGCCTGTAAGCTTTTTGTCCGTACGCCTTCAATGATTCTACGGATAGTCAATATTTGTGAGGTCGTGGATCTATTTCTTCGGAAGCCATTTTGGTTTTTCCTAAGAATATTGTCAATTTTTGGTTCTATGCGGTTTCGTAGTAGGGCATTGTAAATTTTGGCTGCTATGGATGTAAGTGTTATACCTCGGTAGTTCTTGGCTAATCCAAGGTCACCCTTTTTAGGGAAGGGGAGGATGCATCCCTTTATCCGTCTGTCTGTCGGATTTTGGTTATAGACTGCGTTACAGTGTCGGAGCAGTATGTTGTCGAATTGTCTGGTCTTCCATACTTCTGGGGGGGATCTCGTCAAGCCCTGCGGCTTTCCTATTTTTAATTTTTCTAAGAACTGAGCCGAGTTCTTCTTGAGTAAACGGTCCTAGTTTAATGTCCAATTGCTAACTAATAATTCTGGTGATTTGTTCATGTGTAACTTTCGGTGGGTTTCCTAGTAGGTTTTCGAAATGCTGTTTCCACAGTTTTATTCTTGCTTGTTGGTTTGTAGCTTTCAATTACTGCTTATGTATGAAAGCTATTCTCGTAAAAAAAATCAGCTGAATATTCACTATTTCTGTTTTTCAAGTCTTGTAAGCAAAATTTATTATTTTCATCTTTGCCTATTTAAGCGATGATTAAAACGTTGTGTTTGGGCTTGCGCCGAGCAAGGGAACATAGTTCGTTGTAGAAGGTGGTGATATCCGTTTCATCACTGGCATGGGTGCGACTGTAGCAAGTGGCGATTGCTGTGCAGAGCCTGCCATTAATGTAGCACTCATAATTCTTGGTTATATTCTCTTGATGCTATATGATTATTTTAAGGCACGAGAAATGAAAACCATTCCTGCTCCTTCAATCGCAGCATTTACGGAGGTTTTCCGTGCAAATGCTGAGATGATATATAATGTTTCTAACATGCTCGACTGAAAATGCTGTTAGTTCTGGTTGCTGTTTTTTTTTTGTGCTAAAAGTCCTAACGTTAAATGTTATGTAAACAATGTTTTTGCATCTAATTCGAGTTTGGGCTCTGAATCTGATTTTTCGAACACTAGGGACGGGGCCCCAACCTCAGCAGAACGTGCTCCTAATTTACTTGCGTGAAGAGCGATTTGGTTTGGACATACGTTTTGGATTAGAGTTATAGTAATTTTTCGTTTACTAAGTGTTATTAGAGGTAATAAAATATAATACCCAATTGGATATCTTTTATTCTCCCAAAACTTCTCAGTAAAATGAATTTGGCTTTAGACAGATGCTTACATTTTGCTATCCACTCACATTTTTTAATTCAATAAGTTATGGTTATTCTTATGTATCAAAATCTGTAATTTCTTTTCGAGGCACAAACCACATTTTCGCTTATACGCTTTGGAAAATTTCATAATCTGCTATTTCACTTTTGGGCACATAACAGTTTTTCTTTCATAATTTACATCCAAACTGATAGAAGAGTAAAGAACAACAGACCAGGAATACTAGTTAATGGCTATAAAAGAAAGACATGTCTTTTGATTGATATGTCACTGTCTACAGATAATGACATATCAGTTAAAGAATATAATCAGTAAATAAAAAGACCTAGAAATAGAATTTTTTAAAAAATGTATCACCTTAAAACTACCACCGCGCCAGTAATCATGGTAGCTCTGAATATAATCAAGAAAGAGGCAGATAAACACAAACAAAATACCAAGTCGTCCCAGCCTATATGAAATAAAACAAATTACACTTTGCAGAATTCCTCCTCTCGTAAGAAGAGTACAATCAATGTGACTGAAAAAAAGACCCAAAACAGACAACAAAAAATAAATACATAGAATACATATAATCACAACCTTCCCTTACCCTAGGTCTTGGGTAAAGACCCAAGGAAGAATTGTGAGAAAATAAAAGTAAAGCTGAAAAATAAATAAATAAATAAATAAATAATAATAATGATAATAACAACAACAACAACAATAATAATAATAATAATAATAATAATAATAATAATAATAAAGCAACTTGCAGAAACGAAAATTGATAATACGCAACAAAATAGCAAGTTTAGGTTACATGGAATCAGAGAAGAGACGTTTAGCTACATTATAAGAAAATGCAACAACCAGGCACAAAAGAGTACAAGACGAAGTACAACAGGACATGAAAAGTGATCCGCTGGGAATTGCGTAAGAGATTAAAATCTGTCCAAAGTAACAAATAATGTATGCACAAATTATCAATAATTGGTAATTATCAAGAATAAAAGCACTTGGAATCTATTGGATCTTGTTTAAACGGACCACACCAAAGGAAAATGAAAAAAAGGGAAAAGATTGACATATATTTGGATCTTCCTTGGGAGTTGAAAAAACTGTGGAACGTGAAAGTGGAGGTGATACCAATCATAGTTAGCACCCTTGGAATGGTCCCAAAGAATGAGAAAAGGAGATTGGAGGAATTAGAGATCAGAGAAATAATCCAGATCATGATAATTTTAAAAGTCCTGGATATCTGGGAAAACTTGCTGTCACTCACACTCCAATAACAAAAAAAAGTTAGAGCAGTTGTGAAAAACTTACAAAGAGAAAAATAATAATAACGAGTAAGAAATAAGCTTTGGAGTAAGTGTAAGCTGTAAGGAAGCTAAGATAATTATGATATGAAGTTTTAATGAATACTTCATACTCACCAGACCCAACCGACTGGCTCTTTTAATCATTTTGAACTTTCCATTTGAGATAAAATATTAATGGACAATTATTTTTAATTTTCATAGTGGGAACTATAAGCGCAAAATTAAACCGTAAAGCTACACAGAATTTGTTTTAAATCTTGATATTTATCTACCTGTAAAATAAATCAACGATACTCACGTGGAATGCCACTGAAAAACTGGATGATTGATTGACTTAGAATTCATGTATCGATCAAACGAAATCTTGTGTTTCAGTAATCAATTAAACGGGAGGAAAATTCTGACCGCTTTCGAACGCTGAAATATTGAATAGAAAATCTTTGCTTGGCTGGATCCTCGTCTCGAGTTGCGCTTTATTCAGATTGTAACAAAATTTATGCAATAACGAACGCATGTCAGAAACCCGAGAT
Source organism: Sepioteuthis lessoniana (assembly GCA_963585895.1). Lineage (NCBI taxonomy): Eukaryota > Metazoa > Mollusca > Cephalopoda > Myopsida > Loliginidae > Sepioteuthis > Sepioteuthis lessoniana. The sequence continues at coordinate 80,383,628 of OY757905.1, forward strand.
TCCAACAGTGACAAGAGAATCCACTTTGACATAAAGATCTTGACAGGATTCACGGATTGAGATAAACTTAAATATACTATCAACACCAAGAAGATCCGTACTTATTGGTCACACAAAAAGTGTTTACATAATCAATCATTTACTAGAAATGGGCAATTTTATCTTCATTGAATTTCTCTCTTCACTGATAAGTTTTTTTATTCCTCTGGTATATATATATATATATATATATATATATATATATATATATATATATATATACCAGAGGAAGAGAAAACTTATCAGTTAAGAGAAAAATTATATATATATATATATATATATATATATATATAGAGAGAGAGAGAGAGAGAGAAAGAGATTCGTTTGAGTCTTATATAATTTCCGTTTTGTAAAGCAAGTTGTAACTGGGCATTTCAAACTTCCACTATTTTAATTGCAACCGGAATTAACTTGATTAAAGACTGCCTTTATCGGTCATTCTTCTGCAGCGAAAGGATGCGGATCATAATTTAACCTATATGACGTTCCTAAAATAGAGTAACTGAAAGTGCATATTCGATATGTAATGTTGTGGGAGTTTACGAATAACAAAAATACTCCAGAAATAGCCAAGAATTTTCGTTGTGTTTATGACCGAGTAGTCAATAATGGCTACCAAATCCGAAGCTTGTTTTCAAACTTTCGTTTTGTCGATATATCATTAGGAGAAGAACCCAAACCAGACTGTTCAGCAGACTGCGATTAAGATGTCTTAAGAGAATTGGTGAAATGACCCACGCAAAAGCACTCGATAATTAGCAATGGAACACAACACATCCCACTATCCCCCGCCACAATCTGACGAAACTTAAAAAACATTATAAAAGTAAGCAAGCTTGACAATTGGGTTCCTCATACTCTTAGAATAAGGGGAAAATGGCCATTTCCTCAAGAATATCATTATAGGTGACTAAAATTGGTTCTTTTATGACAGTGTTTAATGCAAAAGACAATGGATTGACAAGGTTGAATTTCCGCTGACAACTCCAAAAGTGGAGTTTCGTGGAAGAAAGGTTATACTGACTGTATGATATGATCATTTCAGTATTATTCATCTGGTGTTTTTTAAACTGCAATCAGACACTCAATGCTTGTACTCTCAACAGCTGCGACGTGTGCATGAAAATCTTCCAAGAAAATCTCTGACACACGTCATCAGAAGAAACGTTGGGCTTTTCATGATAACCATATTCAGCAAGAAGCATGCTGGAAAAAATATTGAATTTAGGCTTGTCTGTTCTACCTACTCCTCTATATTTACCAGACCTTGCATCAAGCGATTTGCTTTTTTTGTTTGTTTCTTCGTTCTCTACAATATGCTCTTAATGACAAAAAACTTTCTCCAAAGATCAGGTGAAAATGTTTGGGAAAAACTTCTGAGAAGGAAACCAGCTGAATTTTACTTGAGATAAATTAACAAGTTACCTGATAAATGGCGAGAGGGCATTGAAAATTATGGCAAACATATAACTGATTGAAATTGATTCAAGGTTAAATTACTCATGACTGAAATGAAATTTATTTTTGACTTAACCAAATATATATATATATATATATATATGTGTGTGTGTGTGTGTGTGTGTGTGTGTGTGTGTGACTAGCTAAGGCAGGAATTGCTATCCATAGGTTATCGATCATATGAAAGTCAACACTATCCGATAAAATAAAATGCTTTTTTAAAGCAATATGGATGCACCATATGGACGCTGACAAAGCATATAGCGAAAAAGCTAGATGAGAATTGCACAAGAATGCTACCAGTCATATTGAACTAATCCTGGAAGCAAAATCCCACTAAGCAGCAGCTGTACGGCTACTACCACCCATCTCTAAAACCTTCCAATAAGATGGACAAGACATGTGGGACACTGCTGGAGAAGTAAGAACGAATTCATAAGCGAAGTTCTATGGATCCCTTCACATGGACGTGCAAGTGTTGAACGACCAACAAGAATCTATCCACAACAGCTCTGTACAGACACAGGATGTAGTCTAGATGACTTGCCGGAAGCGCTTGATGATAGAGACGAATGACGAGAGAAAGTAAGGGATATCCGTGCAATCACCACGACATGATATATATATATATATATATATATATATATATATATTGTCTTTAAAAATATCAAAACGGAAACTGTATGTGCCAAGACAGAAATAAACAATGAAGAAACAGTTTCTTTTAAATAATCCATTTATTATTCAACATACTTAGGAGGTGCTCGTGGTGTAACGTTTATCGTTGTTGGAAATGGACACGGCGACACGAGTTCAAATCCTGGACGAGACTGATTGCATTTCACATAGCACTAATCCCCTTGGGAAAGGTATGAATCCAATTATTCTCCCTCCAGCTATGGGTAAATAGTAGGGCAGACTAGGTTCTTCAGCCTTGGTGAGGCAACTAGTCTAGGTGAAGGAAAACTCTGAATTCAAACCAGTTAAACTCCGCTTAAAAATTGACCTTGTGTCATATCCTGCCCGAGCGGGGGGATTGGTAAATATGATCATTCAACATACTTATACCAACAAGTTTTCTTTTAGTCGAAACACCCATGAATTTCCTCTTTCGGCATATTGTGACGCTACATCGTCAAAAACTTGGGGTGTTTTCTAAGTCCGCAAATCTTAAAATGAACTTTTAACTTAAGAAATAAGAAGAGGTCTTTTAAGCAAGGCCTGCTGAGTATGGCAGGTGCTAAACTTGCACAATCCTGTTTTTCCTGAAAAACAGCGTCTTAAAAGTTAGTGAGCCAGATGTTCAAAAAGTATCGAGAATTGGCTCTAACTCGCCTAGATATCTTTACAGCAGTTTAGACACTACCAATTCATTGTGTAATTTTTTCAGCTGTAAACGTTTTCATCTACATTTAAAAAAATTTTATTTGAAAAATTAAAGACTCCGTTTCAGTACTTCTTATCACGTCTTGTGTGTGTGTGTGTGTGTGTGTGTGTGTGTGTGTGTGTGTGTGTGTGTGTGTGTGTGTGTGTGTGTGTGTGTGTGTGTGTTGATTTAAAAATATTATACATCTTCCTTTTATTATTTGAAGGTTTTGAATTTAAGAAGCGTTATTATTCAATGGATTAATTGAACTTACAGTTTCACTGTGTTTGTTTCAGTCATTCTATTTTGAAAGTTTGAAAAGTGGGCTCACTGAAATTCTTAAGTCATTTATAGTCATTATCAAATGGATGGTCTAGACTAAGAAGCTTACCTTTGTTTTGATCACAATATCTGGGAAAATTGGCTATCCGAACGTATACAGGTATATATTTCAGTTAATAATCTCATAAGCAAGAGAAACTTTCCAGCCTTTAATTATATATATTTCTAGCCTATGATTAGATCTATTTTAGATCAGTTTGAATTACAAATTCACAACTCAGCATCATAAAAACGGCCAAGTAGACAATTATTGACAACAATGATTGAGCTGTCTTGAAGGACAATGTAGGATTTGATAAATTGCTCGACAGTTTTGTCACACATTAAACTTTAGGTGTCAGTTGTGTCATTGATTCATGTAATTTGACATTACAAAATAATTACATTACTTTATAAGATTATTAAGTTAATGAGTCAAGTTTATTTTTACAAAAAGTCCAAGTGTTAAAGTTATTTGACCATACAGAAATTGAAATTTTTGAAAATTATATTCATTTACTCCATGGAGAGAGCAGTTAGAAGCAAAGCAAAACAGAGTAGAAGTATTTTAATCAAGAATAAGACCTCTACACTCTGAATGGCAGTTCTCTGAAATTTATAGACAACTTCACGTACCTCGGCAGTGGCGTCTCTTCTACTGAAAGTGATATCAATATGTACCTTGCGAAGGTGTAGACTGCTATCGATAGGCTATCGATCATGTGGAAGTCTGATCAATCCGATAAATTAAAACGGAATTTCTTCCAAGCAGTGGTTGTGTCAATACTAATGTACGGATGCGCTACGTGGATGCTGACAAAAAGTCTGTAGAAAAAGAAAAAAAGATGTGAACTGCACAAGAATTCTACGAGCTATATTGAACAAATCTTATAAGCAACACCTCACGGGCTCTTGTCTCTCATCTCTAAAACCATTCAAATAAGAAGACACGCAGGACACTGATGGAAAAGCAGGGACGAAATAATTTGTAACGTTCTTTAATGGACCCCTTCATATGGACGCACCAGTGATGACGAACCAACAAGATCTTACTCACAACAGATCTGTGCTGGCACAGGATGTAGTTTGGAGGACCTACCAAGTGTGATGGATGATAAGGACGAATGGAAAGAGTAAATTAGGAAAATTCGTGCAGGCAACACGACTTGATGATATATAAGTAAAAAGTTCAGTTGGCGACCTTCGTCGAGGGCGACCCGAAGGATCCCTTTTCAATAGCTACGACACCAAAGAGTTGGGGAAGTCGCTACTCCTTCTCTGGATAATGATATATATATATATATATATATATATATATAAATCATATAAAATACATGTCCAGAGACGATGAGTTTGTAATTATTCAGATTGAGGAGAGATTTCATGCCCGTATAATTCTGCAGATGTGCTCGATATATGACTATTTATAAATAAATAAATATATATATATATATATATATATATATATATATATATATATATATAAAACATCCATTTTTTGTTTGATCTGCAGAAATCCAGTAAATTTTTAAAGCATTGATTTATATCAATGTTATTTAACAGTATAGAAATAAATTTATTATATTAATATTATTATGTTAATATTACCGACTGTTTTTTTAATATATATATATATATGTGTGTGTGTGTGTGTGTGTGTGTGTGTGTGTGTGTGTGTGTGTGTGTGTGTGATTTATTCAATAAATAAGGTGAGTTTTTGCTTAAGGAGTTGGCAATAGGAAACACTGTTTACTGTTGCACCTTTTCAAATAAATAAATTGCGATAAACCTTTTTATGTCACGGAAGATTGTTAGCATGACCTTTACTAACCGCTGCGCGCGAAATTTTTTCTTTATTTGAGATTCACTGTCTTTTCAACTAGGCCTCGTGGTGGCAAATCCATGCTTCGCCCATTTTAAAACTTTATTTTGTGATAAAATATGCTTCTTTGTACATATCACACATTCTTCTGTAGATTCGCATGCTTTGCATTTTTCAGCCACTAAAGATTTTATGATAGACTTCTGTTCATGTCTAGAATACTCTAATTTACCGCCATTTCGAATATCTACAAAACGAATATTTTTGCTTAGATTAAAATTAAATTTCCGATAAACCAATTTCAAACAATGAAGAGTTTACATTTACAAAAGAAAATCTGGAAAAAATTTATTTTGATTTTTTCAAAATATTCCTGCGTTATCGGCTGGGGCTGTAGAGTATATTGACTGCACCTCTTTTGAAAAGTAACCCCCATCCCAATGCGTGTCTTAGGTATAACACTAAACTATCTGAATGCGAGATTCTATTCCTAGAGCTTTGGGGAAATTGGAGTACAACTTTATTACCATTAATCCCAGGTACACTAACCTGGAGTGATAGTATCTATCAAGCTCCCATCTGTGGACCACATAGAAATATTTAATCATTTATTATACTTGAAACAATACTTTCAAGTATAATAAATGATTAAATATTTCTATGTGGTCCATAAATATAACTCTGTGCAAACAAATGATTAATATCACACTGAATTATTAGTTCTTCAGAGCAATGCTTAAAACCACTTTACAGTGTGCAAACAAATGAACTTTGGCTTATTTAAAAATAATGTTACCCTCAAACTATTCACTTAGAAATTATATATATATATATATATATATATATATATATATATATATATGATACTTGGGTTATTCAATAAATAAGGTTCATCTATTTATTGGTTTGCTTTGGTTGTATTTTATGGTATATCAACCAAAGCAAACTAATAAATAAATGAACCTGATTTATTGAATAACACTGGTCCGAAAAGGACATCGACGCGGCTAACGAAGGCATGGACAGCTATCGATAGGCTATCGATCATATGGAAATCAGACCTGACTGATAAAATGAAACGCAGTTTTTTCCAGGCAGCGGTCGTATCGATACTGCTGTATGGATCCACTACTTGGACGCTAACTAAACGGCTGAAGAAAAAACTAGACGGTAATTACACAAGAATGCTGCGAGCAATATTGAACAAGTCCTGGCGGCAACACCCCACAAAGCACCAACTGTACGGCCCCCTACCTCCCATCAAGAAAACTATCCAAGTTAGACGAACAAGACATGCAGGACACTGCTGGAGAAGCAGGGACGAGCTCATAAGTGATGTACTCCTATGGACCCCCACATATGGCTGGGCAAAAGCAGGACGAACAGCTCGAACATACATTCAGCAGCTATATGAGAATACGGGATGTAGCCCTGAAGACCTACCAGAGGCGATGAACGATAGGGAGAAGTGGCGAGAGAGGGTCAGGGATATCCGTGCTAGCGGCACGACATGATATATATATATATATATATATATATATATATATATATTACTGCTGATAGGATGATCTTTTTTTAATAAAGTAATAACGTATTTAATGATTTTGTCTAATAATCACCAGATTGCTTTCTGAAGATACGCCTCTTCAAAAATGATTGAACATTTTATCTCTAAATTCTTATCAACAGATGCAGTATTGGTTTTTTTCTATAATCTGTCAATATTTTGATTAATAAGATCATTATGAGACTAAAACCTGAAATGAAGAGATTTGATTTTAAGATTAAATTTTTCTTTTTTGTTGAAAAAGAGTATTATTGAAATTAAAAGTCAGGGTTCCGTCAGCTGTACAAAAAGTTGGGACAGTTATACGTGAGTATAACTGGCCATGAGGAAATAGCCCTTCTATAATAGGTGTTTGTGAAGGTTTGCATAAACTGCTTTCAAATTGCGGATGTGGTAAGAAGATTGTATTCCATGAATGTTCATAATGCAAAAAACCTAGATTATTTTTTCAAGGATTGGTTTTGGCAAGTTCCTTGAATTTCAGAAAAATTGTTATAAAATAAAAATCTTTTCACTTTTTCTTCTAAATTTCAAATCACTTCTCAAAAGCTAAAGATGCTGTTTAGCTCTTTCAAAAAAGATTTTTCGGTAAAGTGATATCGACTAAAAGTTTCAGTAATGTAAGCTATAAAAATTGATGTAAATCTTTTTAATTTTTTCGTTTGTTTTCTTCCATTTTCTTTTCTGGCTTTTTTCTTTTGATCAAAACTTTGGAAAGCATTTTTTGAAGCAGTTAAAAAGAATTCGAACGGTTGAGATATTTGACTCAGACTTTTTTTTTTTATGTCTGTTTGAGAACTTTAGCAATTGAAAATGAAAATTGTCAGGAGTCTTTCTTTTTGCAGTGTTGTAAATGAGAAAGGAAGAATTTTTTTTTTAATTCGTAAAATGTGGATGACTTATACTACTGCGATTGACTTTTTTCTTTGGGCATTTACGGAGTTTACTTTGATACAGTTGAAATGAAGAGAAGTAAGATTGTGCTTCGCCAATATAAAATGTACGTGCATACTTTGGAAATCTGCATACGAAATATTGATTTTTAATAAGTGTTGAACATTCATCAAAGGCAGTTGTCTGCGCTTACTGTACCCCCTATAGAGTAGTAAGAAACCCGCAAAAATTGTGTTCTGGATATAACACTAAACAGCATCTAATGGTCTATAAATCTGGGGAATGTAGATCCTTTACTCTCATGTCTACCCTGAGCAGAACTGGTAGTACCTGTGAAGCTCCCACCTAAGGTCAAATAGATTTGTTTAAAACTTATTTAAATTCGATATGAATACTCGATGCTATATAACTAAATTATTCATTGTTTATGGTGTGGTTTAATGGTACATCAACCACTGTAGGTTATTAATGCCTAATCAATTTTTATACATATAAACTGTTCCATTTCAAACAATTCAGTTTAGCATAATAAGTACACAGTTAAATCTATTTGACTTATTGAAAGGACCCTACCACTCCGGGCCAGAGCAGACCTAGGAGCGATAGCAATGAAAGGGTACTCCGCATTCCCAGAAGCTCCATTATTACTGGAGCCTCACCATCAGATTGTTTAGTGTCATATCTAGGACACTCGTTTACACCTCTGCAGAGATGCAGTCTGTGTATTCTCCAACCCCAGCCGACTGAGACCTGTAGATTATTTGTATTCAGAATAGTTACTTGGAGATTATTATTTTTTTCCTAGCGAATCTTTCACTCCAGCGTTAGCTGATGGTCTTTCACCGGGGTCTGACTAACAGAAAGTCTTCTTTAAGTTTCCAGGACAATTATCAGTACTCAAGCCGATCCAAATAATGCTGTAGTTTGGATTGTCTCGGCTCGTCCTCCGATTTCCATCTCTTCCAGCCCTCTTATCAAACCTTTGGGGATCGTTCACCTTGATACTCCTTGGCTTTTTTAGTTCTCTAGCAAGGTCTAAGTACTTATCCTTCAAATCGCTTTCTTTAATTTTCCCTCTCTGGTTGGCCGAGACGGCAAAGTCTACTAGTCGGCAGTTTCTCTTCTTTTTTTTTAATATCACTAGGGCCGATCTTCTGACCAGGATTATGGGATCTGTTCGTATTGGAATTTATCTTGAAGTTCATTTTGACCTGCTGCATAAAATGTGAGGGTGGCATAACAGGAAATGAACATGTTTCCTAAAGTAAACAGGACGCAGATGTTTTGGTTGAAATCCCGCAGAAGTTGCGTTGGTGGCACAAGAATTACACATGTCTCAAAAAGTGTGTGTGTGTGTGTGTGCAAGCTCTGCCATCTTCGGCCTTTTTCACTCAACCGATACGTACATTTTGGGTAATAAACGGAAAGGAAAAGAAGCAGATTGCATTTTCATACATCAGCGTTGTTGTCTTTCTCTGTTATACAACATTCGATAGTCAAAATCCAGGACGGATTCTGGTTTGTGCATATACCATTTGGTAGAATGGTCAAATTTCAATTTCTTGCACAATTCCCAGTGGATAACTTTCCCATTCAGTCATGTCTAGTCTTAAATTCTTCTTTTGCTAGTTTGCTGCATTCGCTTATATTGTGATTAATCGTTTCGTCTTCATCACCACATAACCTGAAGGTGCCCATGGTGTAATGGTTATCGTCCTAGGAAATGGACACGGCGACTCGAGTTCAAATCCCGGACGAGACTGATTGCATCTCACATAGCACTGATACCCTTGGGAAAGGTATGAATCAAATTATTCTCCCTCCAGCTATGGATAAATAGTAGGGCAGACTAGGTTCTTCAGCCTTGGTGAGGCAACTAGTCTAGGAGAATGAAAACTCTGAATTAAAACCTGTTAAACTCCACTTAAAAATTGACCTTGTGTCATATCCTGCCCGAGCGGAGGGGTCGGTAAATATGATCACCACATAACCTACACTTGCTATTCTGTTGCGTCCCATCTATATTCGTTTTAACATAGTTGGTCCTTATGGTGTTGTTTTGTGCTGCTATGAGAAGAGATGGTCTCCGCCTGTATTATTATTATTATTATTATTATTATTATTATTATTATTATTATTATTGATTATTTGAAATTATTAGTATTAAATAGGATTCCTTGAAACCAAAATATTGTGTGCAAACAAATGATTATTATCGAATTGAAATAATTACTCAAAATCATATCATTAGTAGTATTAGACAGGAATACTTGAAACCATATAACTGTGTCCAAATTATTGGTATCATATAAAAATACTTGATATCATATATACTCTTATGAAACAACTACACAAGAAATGTAAACGTAAATTTAGAATGGATGGGATTACTAAACCCTTTGCTATAAAATAACCTCAGAAATACCTTGAAATGAAATAAAAGATCAGGCAAAGCTGGAAGACAGGAATTCAGAACTCATTTTACAAAGGTTTTGTAAGTTTTTCAAAAGGCCAGATGAAGAAAAGTAGCAGGAAGATTGGGTTGCGCCAATCTTCCAAAAGTGAAGAATCTCACTTTTCGTATTGGAAATCAATATTCGAGAATCTGCCTATTGCAAATGATTCTGAAAAAATGCGCAACTATTGCTCTCATCAAACAGGGTACATTGACATTTTTCTTTTCTCTTTTTGTTTTTTGTTAGTTTTGTTTGTTTGTTTTTGTTTTTTTGTTTTTTTTCTTGTTTTATTTTTGTTTTGTTTTGTTGCTGTTTTGTTTTTTGTTTTGTTTTGTTTTGTTTGTTTTTGTTTTTGTTTTATGTTTTTTTCCTTTTTTTGATTTTTTTAATAGTTGGGGCTAATATTTGGTGCCTTTAACATCTGATCAAAATCTCACTAGTCAGAACGGAAGATCAATTCTTTCATGAAGCAATTAGCTGAGGAGAAAATTAATTCAGTCGACCCAAAATATTGGTTACACATTAAGTTATCTTTATTACATTTTGCTCCTCACTGCATTCACATTTGGTCGATCGTATTCCCCCCCCCCGTTTTACCGCAGAAGGCATCATAAAATATTTAATAAAGAATGTGTTATATTCCCCCTAAATCCACTGAACGAAATATTATATTATAGGAATAGTTTTTATTAAAAAGTTAGCCTCAAATGTTATAGCGATGAACGAAAACCCAAAGGTTTCATGGTTTTTTCGGGCGGCCTTTGATTGAATGACCCAATGAATATACGATATCAACTTTGAGTAAGTATTCTGGCTGAACAGTTTTGTTTTTGGCATTTCTAATCAACCATATTCTTCTCGTACAAAGAAATTTATAACTGAATAATTACATCTGATGTATCATTTTCAATAAACATTAAAAGGGGTGTGACTTTCATAAAGATTATAATATTATCTAATATCACCGTGTAGATAATAATCCCAATTTGCACGTGGATCACGGTTTGAATTTTCTATTTCGTTCAATAGTGTATATACACTTTCATATAATTTTTCACTGGTTTTTAATAACTGTGGCTGTTTCAATGCGGAAGCCTGAAAGGATAATAACATAAAGGTATAAAAATTGGTTATTGCAAGCAAGCTATGGTTGGAAACTTTTCCAGGGAATTATTAAAGATTCAATTTAATATGTACAAAACTGTCAGACTAACGACAACGATAGTAATTTTAGACACATAATCTTCAGAAATGCATTTGAATGGTTTCATATATTAAACTTTTGAAAGAAACCTGTGAGATAGTTATGTATTTCTTGTCAGTACTAGAGATGTGTTAACAAGAATATGAGATTTTCAGTTTTCCGACTGATTGATTGATGGATTCATTCATTCATTCATTTTCATGGCATTTTAATTTGTATAGGGTTAGTTCATTCCTTGTGGTCAGAGAATCATGTTCATTGTACGCTTACATTTATATTTTTGTGTTGTTTCTTAAGAGTTTTTGGCACACAGTTATTTGATATCAAATATTCCTATTTAATATAAATAAACAGCACAATTGTATGGTTTCAAGTATTCTAATGCTGATAAGTATATAGGTTCAAGTACTTATTTCTATTTGATGAAAATCATTTGTTTGCACGCAGGTGTAGATCATTTCAAGTGACAAATAATACATCTTAGAAAACAATTATAGTTTCAAGTAACTATTCTTAATAAAAATAATCTATAGTTTCATGGTCAGTAAATTTATTCTACTAAACTATTCATTTAAAAATGCACATTTGATTTAAAATAGTAATGTCTTAAATCTCAGCTGTATTCTGTGTTGTTTAAATGAAGAATGAAGACTTATGCCACTTAATTTTCAGGAAAAACTTTACTTTTGGAAGACGAACTTCTAAATTTGCTAAAGAAAACCCCAAAATTGCCCCCCCAATGAAAAGAAAGGAAGAAAAAAAGAAAAAAAATCCAAAACACCTCAAATGTAGTCTAACACGTGCTAAAGACGAAAGCCATAAAAGAGTTGACTCCTCCTCTCTCTTTCTTTCTCTCTCTCTCTCTCTCTCTCTCTCTCTCTGTCTCTCTCTCTCTCTCTCTCTCTCTCTCTGTCCACCACTAGATGACCGTGATATAGGAGTGGAACCTTTAATATAAATACTATTAAAATTAGTAATAATTCAATCCTTCATTTGTTGAAATAGTATGCATACGTTTGGAAGTGATTCCGTTTCCAGAAGTTTTTTCACAGAGGTCAGTAAATTTATTCTACTAAACTATTCATTTAAAAATGCACATTTGATTTAAAATAGTAATGTCTTAAATCTCAGCTGTATTCTGTGTTGTTTAAATGAAGAATGAAGACTTATGCCACTTAATTTTCAGGAAAAACTTTACTTTTGGAAGACGAACTTCTAAATTTGCTAAAGAAAACCCCAAAATTGCCCCCCCCCAATGAAAAGAAAGGAAGAAAAAAAGAAAAAAAAAATCCAAAACACCTCAAATGTAGTCTAACACGTGCTAAAGACGAAAGCCATAAAAGAGTTGACTCCTCCTCTCTCTTTCTTTCTCTCTCTCTCTCTCTCTGTCCACCCCACTAGATGACCATGAAATATACCCCAAAATTTCTTTGAATTTTTAACATACAGCAGTCCTGGACTTTAACTAAGTTAAAACTTAAGGTAAAAAAAAAAAAAATTTTTAATTTTATTTTTTTTTTTTTTTATTTATTTATTTTTTTTTTTTTTTTTTTACTACCGCGTACACATGGGAAGCAGCATGATGTACGTGTGAGTCTTGCGGCTTAACGCTCAGGATTGTCAGTTCGATCGGGGAACTACTGCTGCTCATCTATAAGAGTGGCTTCTATAGATGAGAACAAAAACAGCCATCGAAAGATAACCATGACTCGTACTCAAACCAGATCCATAAACCGCATCGCTCTTTGCGCGGGTAAAAAATGGGCGCGTCCTGCTGAGGTTGGAGCCCTGGCCTCAGTGTTCGAAAAATCAGCTACAGAGCTCAAACTCAAACAAAAACTACTAAAATGCAAACAAACAATACAGATAGCGACATTTAACGTGAGAACCCTAAATAGAATAGGTCAACTATCAGAGCTAACTGCATCAGCCGTAGAACATAAGATAGACATAATTTGCATACAAGAGCACCGATACACGCACACCGAAGATATCAAGTATCACGAAACTGGTAATGGATGGATGCTGGTGACTGTATCGGCATGGAAAAACTCTGTCAACGCATCGGTAGGAGGGGTGGGAATACTTCTAGGACCAAGAGCGTTAAAAACACTGAACAGCATTGAGAGAATACAACCTAGGATGATGGCCGCAACGTTTAATGGCAACCCCAAAGCAACAATTATCTCCTGCTACAGCCCTACCAATGTTAGCTAAGAAAACGAAATAGTCACCTTCTACGAAGATCTATCCTCCCTAGTACGCAGCATTCCGAAACACAACCTGCTAGTCATTGGCGGAGATATGAATGCACAAATCGGGAAAAACAGACACAACAAATACAGCCTACACTACGCATCAAACAGGAATGGACAGCATCTAATGGATTTCATGATAGAAAATAGATTAATATGCCTCAATACAAACTTTCAAAAAAGGGAGGGGAAATTATGGACCTACACATACGCGAATAAGAGTAAAGCACAGATAGACTACGTCCTTATAAACAGGAAATGGAAAAACAGTGCGATGAATTGCGAGGCATACTCCTCTTTCGAGGGTGTGTCCTCCGATCATCGAATAGTTACGGCCAAAGTACGACTAAGCCTACGAAAAAACGCCACACGTAAAGCGACAACCAAGCACTATGACTGGGCCCTACTCAACAACAGAGATATTAGAGATAAATATGCATTGGAATTAAGAAACAGATTCGAAGCACTACAAGAGAAGGCAGAAATAGGTACCCCAAATGACGAATATGAAAATTTTGTAGAAGCACACCTTGAGGCGGCAGCAAAGTGTATTCCAACAAAACCTAGAACTAAATATAGAGCCCCTTGGGAAACGCTAGCGGTTAGAGAAAAACGTACACTTGTGAAGACTGCCTCCAAAAGCTATCAAAAGAACCCAACAAACACAAATGCACGAGAACTAGAAAAGGCACAACATCAATTAACAGGAATATACCTAAAAGAACAGGCAGAATACATACAAAATCAGATAGATAAGTTTAGAGACTCGGTGGAAGACAGACAATCCAGGATAGCCTGGCAAACAATAAACGAAGTAAGTGGAAGGAAGAGCACAGCCAAAGCAAAATTGAAAGCTGCAAGCCAACAAGAAAGAGTAAAACTGTGGGAACAGCATTTCAAAAATCTACTAGGAAACCCACCGGAAATAACGGATGAACCGATCACCAGAATTATTAGCAAGCAATTAGACGTAAAACTAGGTCCTTTCACCAAAGAAGAACTCGACTCAGTTCTCAGAAGAATTAAAAATAGGAAAGCGGCAGGGCTAGACGAGATCCCCCCAGAAGTGTGGAAGACTAGACAATTCGACGATATACTGCTCCGGCAATGCAACGCAGTCTATAGTCAAAATAGGATAGAGAGATGGACGAAGGGATGCATCCTTCCATTCCCTAAAAAAGGCGACCTCGGACTAGCCAAGAACTACCGAGGGATAACACTTACATCCATAGCAGCCAAAATCTACAATGCCCTACTACGAAACTGCATAGAACCCAAAATAGACAACATCCTTAGGAAAAACCAAAATGGCTTCCGGAGAAATAGATCCACAACCTCACAAATACTGTCCATCCGTAGAATCCTGGAAGGCGTTCGGGCAAAAAACTTACAGGCGACATTACTATTTGTCGACTTTACCAAGGCCTTCGATTCCATACACAGAGGGAAGATGGAGCAAATCCTACTAGCATACGGCCTACCAAAAGAAACAGTAGCAGCGATAATGATTCTCTACAGAAACACCAAAGTGAAAGTACGCTCACCAGATGGAGACACGGAATACTTCGACCTTGTTGCAGGAGTACTACAAGGAGACACACTAGCCCCGTACCTCTTTATCATCTGTCTAGACTATGTGCTTAGGACTTCGATCGACAAAATCAGAGAAAATGGCTTCGAGCTGACTAAGAGAAGAAGCAAAAGGTACCCCGCAAAAACAATCACGGACGCCGACTACGCTGATGACTTGGCGATACTAGCGAATACGCCTAATCAAGCAGAGACACTACTACATAGTCTGGAACGAGCCGCAGCTGGCATTGGCCTCCATGTCAATGCAAACAAAACTGAATATATGTGTTACAACCAAACGGGCAACATTGCCACACTAGACGGAGCCTCTCTGAAACTAGTCGACAAATTCACCTACCTAGGAAGTAGCGTCTCATCAACCGAAAAAGACATCGACACACGACTGACGAAGGCATGGACAGCTATCGATAGGCTCTCGATCATATGGAAGTCGGACCTGACTGATAAAATGAAACGCGGTTTCTTCCGGGCAGCGGTTGTGTCGATACTGCTATATGGATGCACCACATGGACGCTTACGAAGCGGCTGGAGAGGAGGCTGGACGGAAATTACACAAGAATGTTGAGAGCAGTATTAAACAAGTCCTGGCGACAACACCCCACGAGACTCCAACTATACGGACACTTGCCCCCCATCACGAAAACTATACAAGTTCGACGAACCAGACACGCAGGACACTGCTGGAGAAGCAAGGACGAGCTCATAAGTGATGTACTCCTGTGGACCCCCACATATGGATGTGCAAGAGTGGGACGACCAGCACGAACCTACATACAGCAACTATGTGAGGACACAGGATGTAACCCTGAAGACCTGCCGGAGGCGATGAATGATAGGGAGAAATGGCGAGAGAGGGTCAGGGATATCCGCGCTGGCGGTGCGACATGATGATGATGATGATGATGATGATAGTTTCATGGAATCAACTAATCCTATCGAATACGGATAATTTACAAAAAAGATCTTTTGGCCCATTGCTGGGACCCTAAGAGGTTCTACCAGTCCGGCCCATTGTTGTGTGGTCTTATGCTACTCACAGTAATTGATTCTAGCCTTAGTACTGGGACTACCACATGTGTTTCCGTCTAGTTGGTTTATCTGTTCCATCTGTGCCCACATTGTGTTTAAAAGGTCCACTGAAAGGGGGATGACACAATCTATTCAGAACTTCTGACGGTCGGGGTGGTTCATTAGAACAAGATGTCTGAGTGTTGGTAACTCAAAGACAAGAAAAACTCTCCGTTAACGATTAACAACTATTTATTGAAACACAATGGGATAACAATATATATATATATATATATATATATATATATTGTGTCGCTTTTTGTTGTATTTGAGAGACAGACAAATGAGGTAATCTGGCTGGTGCGGTCTTTCTATGTTACTCAATTTTTCGGAGAGTGAGACTTTTGCTGGAGAGGCTTTAATGTTTAGAGAGATTTATTTTCTTATTCTTCTGTCTTCAGTACGATCTTCGGATTTTCTCTCTTTAACACTAAAACATCTATTTTTAAAAAGGATATCCCAGATAACAAACAATCCAGATTGGCTAACCAATCACAGTTCATTTTGTATTCTTCTACTAGTTTTTACTAGTCAGCAAATCAAATGTGATATACGTCTGTGGGAAGAGTATCTCTTCCACATATCAGATTTTAATTCGTCCTCCAGTCAGATCACAATTTGGAGGCTTGGTTAATTAAGGCTCCCAGCCCACACACAGTGGGGGAATTTTTTTCGCATTAACCAAAACAAAAAATCAAAGGTGTTATTAATCTATCTGAAGCTCAGATTTGACCTTTTAAAACACCCACCTCCCATCAGGTCCGCAATAGTTAGTTCGGGACGTCAGGATTTTAAATGTGTCAATGCATCGACAAACCCAAAGGTCCTTACCTGCTTACGTTTTTTCTTTTTTGACAAATTGGAAGTTCATTTAAAATTTCTTTTAAAGTTAATAAATCTGTTTTATATTTTTATAAAAGGAAAAAAACATCAAAGACGTCGAAGTAATGACAATAGATGACTCAACACTCCCCAAATCTGGAGCCTCACCAACTGTCACTGTTTAGAGACACACTCAAGATACCCCCTTTTTAGATGGGTTTTTATCCTTCTATAGAGGATACAGTCAGCATATTCTTAGCTCTGCCGACCGAATGGTTTCAGTGCTTTCGATAGACAAGCTGATCCCACTTTGAAGAATGGCATAGCACAATTTCTCTAGCTCCAATTAGCCTTTGTATCGTTCTTATCTAGACTTTATAAGCATTTTAAAACATCCTTGTCAGAAAAAAATCATGGTTGCCAAAACACCAATGGGCATATCGGAAAAAGTGATGGAAATGTGGTATTTATCTCCCTTGGATAGAAAATAAGATAATTAATTCTCTGTATGCTGAAAGTTCAAAGCAAAATCAGTCTTCTTGTATACCCGAAAAAATTACATAAAACAAAAAAAAATGTAATATCTTTTTAAAATAAACAGAATGCCAGAGGTGAAGGAGATCAAGTTATAAAAAAGAACAAAGTCTATAGCAGTGACTCCAGTGGCACGTCAGAGGGGCGTAGGAGATTTTTCTGTTGATCGTTCAGTTTTACAAGGAAAAAATTTCTTTTGCACAATGTACAAATGATTTTTTTTTTTTTTTGCTTTTCTCGGCCAAAGAATGCGCTAACACGACCCGGACGCTGGTCCGCATTGTCTTGTTTCCACTTTTAACCTTATTCCTCTGAGAATTGATTTTTTTAGTAGAAAAAGCGACATTTTTCTCTGTTTCACTTGATTTACAAAACCAGCGTCTGCCCAAGCGAAAGATGACCTTACCGTAAACAAGCATCTAAAATGGCCCAATGTTTAACGAGATAGAAAGAATCATTGTAAAAGAAAACTACTGTTGTTTTGTCATGTCTTGCATTACCAAATACACAAGATAACTGAGTATGTGTTTACCCAACCCGTCTGCCACAGGTTGGATGTGACACAAAGTCAAATTTGAGCGGAGTAAAGCTGCTTTGAATTCAAAGTTTTGCCTCGCTTAGGTTAGTTACGAGGTTAAAGAACCCATTCTGCCCTACAATTTACCGATAGCTGATGGGAGAACAGACAGATTCATCCCTTTTCCAAGAGCATTAGCTTGAAATGAAATACTAACGACCTCGTCTAGGATTTGAAATTGGGTCACTGATTCCATTTCCAACGATGATAGCCGTTACACTAAACACATTTCCTATGAAAGGTTGAATAAGACTGAAGAATAAAGTGGCCGAGACTTTGGGGCAAAAAACAATAAACTATAGTGCTATAGTAACTCCTCATTTCTAACATTCGAATTTTATAAATCATTTCACTAATAATTCTTTTCTAAGTCTTCAAAGAATGTCTTAACCTGACAGTCTTTGGACAACCAAGAAAGTGTGAATGAAGTACGCTTTATCTTAGGATTTATCCTTCTCTACCGGGGCTGATAGTGAGCACTTTTTTTGATTTTTTTAAATGAAATTTTTTGGGTTAAAAAGAAAATGAAATTCAACTGGGATCTCGATATCTCGTAGTTGAAGTAAAAAGGTTAAACATTGAAAACTCTGCAAAAAAAAAAACACAAAAAGAAAAAAACATAACAGAAAGCAATAACAAACCACTGTTATATAGTGTTCACGAATCAATGAAGCGATGATCAACCACATAATACAGTACAAGAATTGAAATGGCTACAATAAGTATGGATGCCGTTTAAAGACTACTTTTTCATCAAGATAGTTTTTAAAAATATAACCATTTTCAACAGCCGCAACTTTCGATTTTACAACATATTCATTTATACAATTTCCAAAAAATGAAATCTGACATGACCATTCTATGATCCTAAAGTTATTCTAAAGGCATAATCTCTCTCTGTCTCTCTCTCTCTCTCTCTCTCTCTCTCTCTCTCTCTCTGCTACTATATTCTGGTAATAACGGCAGTCATTTGGAAAAACCTTATTTTTCTGTTTGGAACTGCCTGTTACCGAGAATATGAATATATCTACCTGTATGCATCATTGATTGAATGACTGAAGCTGAATTATTTAACATTCAAAATGTCGAAAATAAAGTTGGTTTGTGTATCGAATAGAAACAAAGGACAGAAAACAGAATGATGTAAGAGATTTTTCGGCAACAAAAGTACAAGTTTTACAATATACTTCTAAAATAAGGAAGTATGGACTGATAAAAAAAGGCTAGCTTAGAACTATTTTCTGTGTTTCCTCAGACTGCAAATAGATAAAACAATAGAAACGCGTCAATACTTTAAACATTAGGATATTTGTTGATTTACATGGTATACGTAGTCAGAATTTTTGAATCTGATAGAATTCATTGACATTACTTACAAGGAATTCTCACCACTAAATCGAAAACTATTAAAGTTGAACTTACCAGGATCAGGATATTTGTTTAAACAAAATGTGAATTAATGATGGTATTCATATATACTATCATGTCAAAATAACTCGTTGACATTTTAATTTTCCTTTTCACACACCGTGTGTCAATTGACAAAGTCTTTATCAACCCATCTTCTTTATTTCAAACTCTTCCCGCAGCTCACGCGTCCATCTTCCCAACAAACCCATCAATAAAAATAGTGCCAAATCTTTCTTTGTTATTTTTCTTTTCTGTCTCGTACAATGTTTCTTTTTCCCATTAATGAACTGTCAAGGTGAACCATAAGGGGCCATCACTGTTTCATGCATAATAAGTTTCGTTACAAAAAAGTTAGTGTATATATATATATATATATATACGAACCATTTTCGAATTCTGATTGAAGTTCACTTTGTATTAATATCTTCAACAAATGGTTTTTCTCTTCAGTCTTTTGGAGGTTTTCCGGTTTTTCTTTTCAATCTTTCGATTTTTTCTCGATTTTTCTCTTCAATCATGTTTTTCTTTCTTTCTTTTCTTCTTCATTCTCTCCCATTTCTAGGTATCTTGATAAAATATCATATCTCGGTGATTGATGAAGAAGCAATTGAGAGATCAAGAGCCAATCACTTTCCCATAACTACCTTATGGGAACCGGCAGTAATATTAAAAGACTGTTACTGCCATTGTTAACCTTGACAGAAGCTATCATTATGGAGACTTTTTTCGATAATCCGAAGAAAATGTAAATGATTCAAAATTCTATATTCAAAGCAAGAGAGATGAATAATTGCTTCTTCTCTTCAATAAATAATTCATATAAACTTTATGACTGGATACAATGCAGTTGTGCTTCTCACATAATCATATGAAAATGCATCTGGGTAAATATTCTTTACACGAAATTTAATTATCAGAATATTGATCCATTTTTATCTCGTGTTGATCTTTTGCTACCGTCTTTAAAAGTCCCTTCAATCAAAGAACAATATTAAAAGGCCCCTTCAATCAAAGAACAATATTAAAGAAAACAGCGAAATAATTCGAGTAAATAAATTCTAGTATTTGATGTGCGTCCATGATTAATTATTAACAATTTTTATTCACTTATTTCAGATTTTATTATCCTTGCAAGGATCATATTCATTACAAATGATGCAATATCAAGCTGATTAAATATTCGTAATTAATGTTGATTGTGCACTTTTCTACATCGACTCCCATTTGCAATATGTTTTGCTTAGGCATGCTTGCTAGGTAAAAAAAAGTTAGATATTGACTTTAAGCTACGGTAGTCGGTGCTCAGTCCCCGGTAAAAGAGTTCTAGATTGTGTTTTTTAATAAATTCAAGGTGGAATTAGGTTGTGATGAGTCGATATTGTATATATAATAGGTTTATGGAAATAATTTTATTTTAATAAACCGAATTTCTACGATATACATGCTCGTGATATCATGGATATCGTCAAATGATATTAACACGGTGACATGAATTTAAATATTTGACGATGCTGTTTGCAATTGACATAGTGTTAAAAGCTTTGGGAAAGGCATGCATAAAAATAGTAAGGGAGATTGGCCTCTTAAACCTTGTAATGGCGACTGGTCTAGAAGGAAAACTCAAACCTAATAAACTTTGCTTAAAGATTAACCTAGTGGTTGGTCAGTATATATGTAGTGTGTGTGTGTGTGTGTGTCTGTCTGTCTGTCTGTCTGTTTTTGTGTGTCGCATAACAGAGTAGTGATATCTATTATTGAAATGTAGTGTAGCATTCAAATTAAGTCCTGAACCCTTAAACGCGTGGAAAAACACAACGAGTCAATCAGTATGTTTGAAGGCTATTGAACTCGAGTTGAAATTAAAGCTTGGATTTTTCAAACAGGCGACCAAATGATTCTATAAGTTAAGTACAAATTAGTCATTTACTAAGAAACACTCGACCCGAGAAGTTAAAATACTCCATCTTTACTCTTATCATGAACTACCCGTTCATTCGGACAGGTGATCGGGAAACAAAAATTCACAGAGAAATGTGATCGCATAGTTATTCCACGTCCTTGCCGAGAACATAGAACAAAAGGAAATGACAAGAAAAGTCAATGAACAAGTACAAGGGTAGCTACACCAAGGGACCAACAAGACGGCCGAAGAATGATGCGAAATGAAGAGATAGGCACTGATCCTGATCAGCCGAGTAAAGTTCCATTTATAAAATAACCCAATATATTGCATATACACTAAATAGTAATGCCACATATATTTTTTCTCAACGATAAAATAGAATAAAACAAGCGTAAAAATTGACGATTGAGTTTCACGTGAGCCAGTATCGACGCGGCTGAAGTCTGCTAAATTGAACTGAATTATATATAGGAACCATTTCATTTTACATTTAGACATCTGATATATATATATATATATATATATATATATATATATATAATGACTGAATTTCCATATCTTCCAGAGATTGTGGGGGGGTGGGGGTAATATTTAGGGTCCAAATATAGATTTTCAATTTAAGTCGGCACTTCCCATTTAAGAGAAATTTACGTGAAAACTTTGTACGTTAAGTTATCGAAAGGATATCTAAAAGTTGATGAGTATTTCTCATTAATGCGAGAGGCCGGTAATTAAGTTCCGGCCAAAGATAGCATTTTGAATGTCAATTTTCAAAAAGTCACTCTTCAAAATCACACAGTGGATTGCCGCAACACATTCTTCCTATTCGAGTGTCAGACTAAGTGAATATCAGTAAATTGTAAACTGAAATCCTGATTGTCGAATTATGCAGGATTCTAACCTCTTAGAACTTTGGAACAACACAATCTTCACTCTTCCACCCTCATTCCATCTAATTTGGCCTCGTGTCGTAAAGTTTATAAATATAGCTTTTTTCTATATAAACCTAAGTGGGATGGAGGAGTCATTTCGTCTGATAAACAAAGTTAATTTAGAGTGTTGGTATAATTACTGCTTTATATATATATATATATATATATATATATATATATATATATATATTACAACGGCATAATGAAATGAATATAGTATTATAACCGCAGCCAGATGTACAGTTCTCTTCCCAATTAATAAAGTGTTGTGACCTGTTATTGTTATCTAAAGAAGTTTTCAAAAAACTTAAAATAATTCTTTTGTCTGTCTGGTCAAGTCTTTAAATTATTGACTTGATGTTTAAATTTATATAAACCCGAATCGATTATTCATGAATTTATTTGAAATCAAGAAACAAAAAATGTCTTCCTCAAAACATTGTAATTATCTTCATCCCTTTCAACCTCTAAAAAAACAACTGTCTTGCATCAAGAGGTCAAGGCAAAGAGTAAAGATGGACAGCTTCATCGAAGATCAATTGAAGCTAATCTATAAAATAAACTAACAACTGATCAAGTATCGATCTGATTTTATTGATTTCTTACTATTCGACATACGTTCCAAACGTGACTGCAAGTCTTGTCTTTTTTCTCCATAAATTAATGAATTTATATGAGTATGTTTTTTCTTGTCCTTGTCAATTTGTCTTGTCAGACATTCTCAGCTTATCCGTCATCTTGAAATTTTATTTTCCTAAAAAACAAACATTAAAACGTTCAACGAACAATTTTCTGAAAACATAAAACTTACGAGGGTCTTTTCGAAATTAATGTTATGTATCTTATTATGTTTTCTAGCAACTTTAGAAGCAGATGCTATTGGTATAGCAGAGGATTAATATACTGATGACGAGAATGATAGGAGCAAAGATTGGTAGGTAAACTGATTTATTGCCGAAATAATTTAAAATTAGCGTTACTAACAAATGGATGAGTAAAATATAACGTACCTCTTAAGAGATAAGGTAATGACAAAAATATTATAGGAATACCAAGAAATATATATATATATATATATATATATATATATATATATATATATATATATATATATACATTCTTATGCAAGATTGTTGAAAAAGAAAAAGAGAAAAAGAAAGAGAAAGATTTAATAAACGTGCTGGCACTTGGTTGATGCAAAAGTTGCCATTTTTTTTACAAAAGCTTATGTTCATATAAATTCATAACATTATTATTCCGTTATTAACTCATTAATTGCTTGATTTTAATAGCGTGTCAACCCATCTAGGGTTATTTTATGCCCAGAATTTAGAGGAAGACGTTAATTGTACGTTTACATTTACGTTTTTTTGTGCATTTGTTTCTGAATAGATATTTTTGCACACGGTCCTATCCTGTTTGATCCATATATGTGACCCTAACAGCTATTACCGACCCGGGTTAGAGTGGGTAATGGTAATGAAAGGGTATTCCACATTCCCCAGATCTCCTGAAATGGAGCCACATCATCAAATGAAGTTTAGTGTCCTACCCAGGACACCTATTTTTATGGAGTCTCACCCTCTGCAGGTGATATAATCAGCGTATTTAAATCCCCACCGAGAAGGTGCTATTATAAACTGAGTTTTTCTTAGTTTTGTAAGCAGTTAAGATGTTGACGTATCGAGTGAAGATAGAATTCACAACACAGATCTACAAAAACTTGCTGAATTTCACTTTACAAGCAAAGATGCTGTTGGCTAGGATTAAAATAGTTATGTAAATATTTTAAAGTATTGTCTTAAACAAGATGACAGATGCAGAGGATCTGATTGTGATCGAATCCTGTAGATGATAAAGAGAAGACTTCTAAAATTGACTGTTTTCAAAACCAATCAATAGAATAGATTCAATTAAATTACTAAATAGATCGATATGATTTTTGTCATCATAATAAAAGTCATCATAATTAAAGCATCCATAATAATGTATTTTTCATTTCTATTTGATTTATTTCTATTAAGGCTTATCAATAAAATCGTTTACATCCTCTCGTGTGTGTGAGTATCTACAATAACAAGTAAAGTCGAAAGGATAAAAATCATATGCGGAAGATAATGTTGCGCCAATATCTTAAGTGATAGGAGCTTGTCTGCCTTGGAAATCTGTATTCAATATTCTAAGTTTTGAAGGTGAGTCAAACTTTTAAAAAATTAATAGTGAACCAACTTGTTGAAAAATATTCTCTTGTAATAATTACTATTGTTTCGTGGTATTTTGATATCATGTGATATCCATATATCACATAATACTAAATTGAATACACTAATTCAGAGGGAAAAAATCTGTACTTCATGTATCACATTCAGATACCAAAATATTCATTAAATACTTAGAGTTTGGTGAGATTTTTTTCCAAGTAGGTTTCTCTCATCATTTTTTCTTGTTTTTATAAAGAAATCTTAGCTTAATAACTTACTTTGAATTGTAAATACATTTTATACTAAGACAGAAATATTCATCTGTTAATTTTGAAACATAAACTCTAAGTCTAGATCTGTTGGTCAAGGCTCTGAATACGCTGATTGTATACTCTGCAGAGTGGTAAGCAACCCCTCAATAAAAGGGTTGGTTGGTTTGTTTTACGGCATATCAACCCTTTTCGGGCCATTTAACACTGAATTAAGTCATTTTGATAAAAGTCTCAAACAAATCAGTTTAGTAGTAATTTACTATGCTTTTTGCTTAGATGTGGCACAAGGCTATATGAATGGGGCACCCAATGAGACACGAACTCACTCGTGTAGGTTTGCTAGTCCAGCTTGCTAACCATTACACCACCTGAGGCGCCCCAAAATCAGTTTCGTATAACTATAGATTTTTGTTTATACAAATGTCAAAACAGTTTAGCATAAGTACGCAGTTTAAATACAGTTAAATGCAAAAAGAGTTAATTTCAAACACTTCAGTTTAGCGTAATTACACAGTTTTGTTCTATTCAATCCATTGATAGGACCCTATCAGGTGCTACCTCTCCGGGTCAGAG
Source organism: Sepioteuthis lessoniana (assembly GCA_963585895.1). Taxonomy (NCBI): domain Eukaryota; kingdom Metazoa; phylum Mollusca; class Cephalopoda; order Myopsida; family Loliginidae; genus Sepioteuthis; species Sepioteuthis lessoniana. The sequence continues at coordinate 80,408,896 of OY757905.1, forward strand.
TGAACTAGGGAGCAATGGCAATTAAGGGGTACTTCGTATTCCCCAAAGCTCCAGCATCACTGGAACTTCGCCATCTGATTGTTTAGTGTCATATCTAGGACACCTGTCGGGGGAGGTCTTACCCCTCTGCAGAGTTGCAGCCAGTGTAATATTCTGCAGCCCCAGCCGACTAGCCACTCGTTAGGGAAGTTTTACCCCTCTGCAGAGATGCAGTCAGTGTAGTATTTGCAGCCCCAGCCGACTGGGCACTCGTTGGGGGAGTCTTATCCCTCTGCAGCCCCAGAAGGGTGCGCTGCGTATGATATACTAAAATGCATAAGATGATGAGTCTCTAGTTCAGGAGATCTGGTGAGTGTGAAGTACCCCTTCATTGCCATAACTCACACATCGGATTAACAGTGCTGATTAGGGTCCTATCTATGATCATCTGTTTAAAGATTATTTGCATTCAATAGGAATACTTGATGCTGTATAACTGTAAATTACTTGTATTGAAAATTCTTAATTGAAATTATTATCGTTTACTAAGGATTACAATTAATTACTTGAAACCATATAATCATGTGTATTAGATGATAAATTTTGATATCACATCACTGTATGCAAAAAACTCTTGAGAAACAATTACACAAAAAATGTAAATATAAACGTACAATGTTCGCAATTTACTCACTCCTAGACATGAAATGACCCTAAATGGGTTGAATTACCATTAAAATGAATCATTCAATCAATCAAATGGAAAAAAAAAGTCTGTAACAATAGTTGTCTACTGTATAAATTATTTCTGTTATGAATAGTTACTTGAAGCTTTAAATTTTTACTGGGAACTATCATGAGTTACTTGAAACCATATAACAGTATACAAACAAATGATTATAAGTGAATAGAAATAATTACTTGGAACCATATAATTATTGATATTAGATAGGAATACTTGAAATCATATTACTGTATTCAGTTGGTTGGTTGATTGGTTAGTCGGTTGATTGCGGCTTATGGTATCTCAACCATTCTGGGTTATTTAATGTTAAACCTTGTTTAAACATATATATCAAATATGATTTGTAAACGAAAAGTCAGTTGGTAATTTTTTAAACGATCAAAAGGTCATTTGTTTGCATACAGTTAAAACTTACTCTGTAATGCTAATAATTCAATACAACAACTGTTTGTTTGCACATAATCAAATGGTTTCAAGTCTTTAAAGATTATTATATATTTCCATTTGACTCATACATGGGACCCAAACAGGTACTACCACTTCGGTTCAGAATGTACCTGGGAGTAATGGTACTGTGGGCCTACGTCACATTCCCTAAAGCTCCAGAACTGAAGCCTCACCATCAGGTGGCTAAGTCTCACATTCATGACACTCTTTAGAGGGTGGAGTCTAATCCCTCTGTAAAGGTGCAGTCAGCGTATTCTACAGCCCAAATTGATTGAGCTTTATTCGTATTCGAAAGGAATACTTGAGATCATATAACTGTATACAAACAAATGATAATTAGAAATTATAAGTAATTACTTGAAAAGATATTATTAGTAGTATTAGATAGGAATACTTGAAACTATATATACATGTTTAAATTATTTATATTAGATAGAAAAACTACATATATAACTGTGTACAAACAAATGATTATTACTAAAGAGAAATAATTACTTGAAACCATATAATTGTGTATAAGGTATTAGTATTAGATAGGAACACGTTAAACTATACAAATGTGTGCAAATTATTTCTATTTAATAGGAATACTTGATATCATATAACTGTGCAAAAACATTTTAAGAGTCAACAACACAAAAATTTTAATATAAACATAAAATATATGTGATTCCCTAATTTCTTAGCATAAAATAACACTTGAGGTTAAAATCAATTATCTGTTTAAGGTGAATGTTCGTGTTCTTATATATCAACCGGCTCATTGGCCAGGTCGCGTCATGCAAAAGACTTTTAAAATGGTACTTGATAACTCCTTGCTTAACACTCAGCAATAAAAGGTACGTATCAAGGGTAAAGTGGATCAATCTAAGGAAAGGAGTAGCGCTCTCCCCTACACCTCGGTGTACTAGTAATTTACTAAGTGTTTTGCTTAGATATGGCACAAGACCAAATGAATGGGACACCCAATGAGACCTACACCTCAGTGTAGTAGTTATTGAAAAGGGAGCCTTCTGGTCGCCCTCGACTACGATCGCCAACTTTACTTTACTTATATATCAACCCGTACAAGTCTTTCAAAATAAAATTAAGTTTTTGTTGCAAACCTTATAATATTACTTTATTAGGTTGAGTTCAAGGTATTACGGATATTTTATTTTTCATAAACTGTCTTTGCTCATAAGAAGGCCCACTAAGCCCCAATATATATACACTGGGGTCATTTTATCCTAAACTAAAAGAGACTGACATTTACATAAGCTTAAATTTCATCTGAGAATGCACACACATAGACAGACAGACAGACACAGACAGACAGACAAAAAGTTTGTGAAAGGTGCTGAGACGTAAACAAAACCTTTTAAGCGTCTGAAATTTGAAAGACAGCTGTAACGATAGCCGGCGCGGTTTCGTTCCTCTTTTTCTCCTCTATTCTTCCTCCATTAATCACATTCCTTTACTTGACATAACTCGCACCCAAGAAGCAGATAGAAGATCGCATTTCAGTTTGTACTTCCCGAACCACAATTGCTTGGATGTTTTTGGATAGCAATCGGTATGAAGGAAAGAGGCGTGCAGAAATCAACGACCTGTTCACAGACTTTTTATTCGATACCTGTTGGCAATTTATCAACGGGATTAGAGACAGTGAAATTCTTCATTTACAGTAACATGTGATTTGTCATGTTGTCGCTTATAAAAATGTTGATAACAAAAATGACAACGTAGATTCTTGTCTATGATAAGAACAAACTTAGATTGAGTTCTCATATACACATATACATCAGAAATTTCGAAATAAAAATCAAACCAATATTTATATATATATATATATATATATATATATATAAAATTAACTTAAATTGCGAGTCGAAAATCTTCTACTAAAGTTTCATAAAAATCAAACCAATATATATATATAAATATATATTGGTTTGATTTTTATTTTAAAATTTCTTAATAAGATGATTAATATTTTTGTGTATATATATATATATATATATATGAGTGTGTGTGGGGTGCTTGCTATATTAATGTATAAAGAATACTCAATATCGTTGATAGAGCATGTGTAGATCTATGTTAGGATAGACTAAACACAGAGTCGTTGGTGAATGTCACTTTTTTGCCTACGTGATCACCAGAACAAGTCTACATGTCTACGCTACACACCCAAACTTATATAGTCAGTCTTTTGACAATTTACATTTCCGCTATTTTAAATTTTTGTATATCTATAAACAGTAGTTCTTGACATCCCAATCTATGATGATAACATTCTAAAATATTTTCTATCTCAATGAGTTAGATAATCGGAATCTATATCGTAGATTTTTGCTGTTACCAAAGATGGCTAACACAAGCTATTTCGATCTTTCACTCTCAGAAAATATTGTCGACTTGCCGGCAAGTGTAGGCAGGGAAAATTGCACTGTAAAATAGTCTGCTACGATTGTAATATTCATACGCAAAATAAATTCGTCTATGGAAAACCACACTGCTGATGCAATACGAACGAATGGACACTATATCACTGTAGCGTATGATATAACAATTTAAACAACAAAATAATGTATTTGACTATAGTAATCTCTTGTGGCTAATATTGGAGAATAAAATCTACATGTGGGTAAATTCTACACCTTGTTGCTTTGGACTGGGTCTTTTAAAAATAACTGAAAAACAGTCTACTTAAAAAGGCAGCCGGAACACGAGTTGTAAAACCAAAAATAATAAATACTAAAATTTAATTAATTTGTAGACTATATATATATATATATATATCACTCCTCACAAGTTTTTCACACAAGCGTTAGTTTGTAGTCTTTCATTGAAGTCTGAGTGACAGCAAGTCTCCTAGTATCTCTAGAACTGTTCTGAATATTCTAGCCGTTCTTAACAATGCTGTTGTCTGCATAGTCTCAATCTTCTTCTGGTTTCCATCAATTATGATTATTATTATTGGTGTTGTAGTTGTTGTTGTTGAAATTGAATTGTGTAAAAACCGCAAAAGTAAAAAAATTCTCTGGCTTTTTTAAGTTGAACAAATACAACAATAAATTAAACCTATGATAACTCAATAATTAGAATGAATACTGCTCTCGTTTTTAGAGCAATAAAATTTGTCATCTCTCTCTTTCTCTCTCTCTCTCTCTCTCTCTCTCTCACACACACACACACACACACACTTACAGACATATCATCATCATCATCATCGTTATCATCAAGTCGTCCTGACAGCAGGAATTTTCCTGAATCTCTCTCTCTCTCTCTCTCTCTCTCTCTCAATACATATATATATATATATATATATGTCCATAGCATCCATCATTCCAAGCAGGTCATTCAACTTGCATCCAGTATCTGCAGAGACTGATGTGTCCATGTGTAGCAGTCCATCGAAGAAAGTCACTTACAAGTTCGTCCTTACTTCTCCTGCACTACCCCGTATGTCGTATTCGTTTTACTTGCATGGTTTGTGAGATAGGGGGAGTTTGGCCGAATAGCTGCTGTTATGTTTAGAGTCGCCTCCATGTTTTGTTTAAAACAGCACTTAGCACCTTTATGAAGTTCCCATTAATATTTTTCTCTATGATTTTGTTAGTGTCCATAGGGTGCATCCATATAGTTGCTTGAACCTGGCTACGACTTGGAAGAAGTCTTAGTTTGTTTTATCGGATAAATTAGACTTCCATATGATAGATAACCTCTCGATAGCAGTCTACACCTTCGATGCCATATGTTGAAACCGCTTACAGTGAATAAGATGCCGAGCTATGTGAACTTGTCAACTAATTCAAGAGGCCTACCACTTAGAGTTGAGATGGTTCCTTCTCGTTTAAAACTTATGAACTCTGTTTTATTTGAATTCACGTAGTAGCCAATACCTCCTTCTTTTTGCTCCAGGCCATACATCAGGGATTTTGCTTGGATAGGTGAATCTGTGAGCTGCACTAGATCATATGCGTAGTCTACGTATGTTATAGTTTCTCTGACATATGGTCTACTTCTTGCCTTATTTAGTGCAAAACCAATTTCTTTTATCAGAGCTATCGACGTTTGACATAGTCTAAGCAAATGATAAACAAATATGGTGCTAGGTATCTCCTTGCAAAACTCCAATAACCATGTTGAAGAAAGAGGTTTCACAATTAGATGAGTGAACCTCTGCGTTCGTGTTTTTGTAGATCATCATTATAGCTGTAACAGTTTCTTTGGTGTGACTATATGCTTTGGGTAATTGCTACTTCTTCCTTCTGTGTATGGAATCAAATGCTTTAGAGAAATCTACGAACAATAATGTTGTGTCAGGATCTTTTCACATACTCTTTCGATGATTCGGTGGAGATTCAAAATCTATGAAGTTGTGAATCGATTTCCTCAAAAGTCACTCTAATTTTTCCTGAGAATTTTCTCGATTTTTTTCTTCGGTACGGTTGAGCATTCTAAATCTTGGTTCCAATAACAGTAAGGGTTATGCCTCCGTAGTTCTAAGAAATTCCAAGGTTACTTTTCTTGGAGAAGGGGAGTATATGGCCTTTTGTCCATTTCTCTATTGTGATTTGTTCATATAGTGTTGCATAATCGAAGAAGTATGTCATCAATTTCTTTTGACTTCCATACTTCGAGAGATATTTCGTCGAGACCCGCAGGTTTTCTGCTTTTAATATTTTTCAGTTCTTCCTCCCTAAACTAACCTAGATTGATGTCTAGTTGGCTATTAATAGTTTTTCCGATACCAGTGACTTAAGAAGTGTTTCTGAGCTGATTCTTGAATTGTTCTTTCCACTTGACTGACAGCTTTTACTTTGATCACAAGGTGCTATGTCTTCCACGCTCTTCATTTACTGTCTGCCATGTTATTCGTGGTTGTCTATCATCTATGGAGTTTTTGATTTTATTGATTTGGCCTTGAATGTTTTCAAGCTATTATTTTTGGTATCCGTTGGCTAGTTCTCTCTGGGCCTGCTTAAGTTTCTGAGCATTGACATTTGCTGGATTCCTTTTGGGGGTGAAGAATGGTTTTTTAAGCTACCTCGTTCCTTCCAAACTACTAGTGACTCTACATTTGGCTCATGGTTTGGTTGCAATGTACTTTTCTGCTGCTTCCATTGAGTGGGAAAATGTGAGTGGGAAAATGGTTTTCAAATTCATCATTCGAATATGTCTTTCAGATGTCTCCCAAAGAGTTTTGTTCAGTTATAGAATATTTATGGTTTATAGCTCTATTTGTAAGTGAGAAGAAGTGACAACGCCTGATTTTGACATGTAATGTCCGCTTTTAGTTGATCTTGTGTATACATAGATTTTTTTTTAAATACCCGGATAGGGTATTTAAAAAAAAATCTATGTATACACAAGATCAAAAAGCTGCTCGGTAGCAAAAGCTGCTCGGTAGCGCCAGGAGTGGCAAAAGCTGCTCGGAGTGGCAAAAGCTGCTCGGAGTGGCAAAAGCCAGGAGTGGCAAAAGCTGCTCGGTAGCGCCAGGAGTGGCAGTACCGCCTTGAGCTACCGAAACTGTGTTATCACCCTGGTTGGCGGCTGATGAGGCTAGGGTATCGCACGTGCTTCCACACGTTGTATGATGAAAAAAAAAAAGAATATTTATGGTTTATAGCTCTATTTGTAAGTGAGAAGAAGTGACAACGCCTGATTTTGACGGTTTGTTTCTTATTCCAGTGTAATTTCAGACGTATCTTTGGCGTGACAAATTTTTGGTCAAAAGATACTCCTTCAAAAGAGGAGTATGCCTCACAGTTCAGAGCGCTATTGATCTACTTCTTGCTTATAAATATGTAATCTTTTTTTTTTTGTAATTTTGTTTTTAGACATGCTATATATATATATATATATATATATATATATATATATATATATATATATATATAGTATTTCAATATAAATGGGAGCCATGTGACTGCAAATAATTCTACTTATAATAATGTTGTATTCTAATCTGAATAATAGACGAGAAACTGACAGTTACCAACCACAGTTCACTATATCTACGTTATCCTAACATGTGTGTGTGTGTGTGTGTGTGCGTGTGTATGCGTGATCACTGACCTCTCATTATTGACGATGGCCACTTATGGATTTGATTTTTATTCTTAGCAATAACATTTAATTTTTTTTTATCTTTTACCATGAAGGATAACTTAAAAGTTTTTCTTCCTTCATCCCTTCCAATTAAAATAAATTCATTTTCTCAAGCAAAATTACTTTTATAATTATATTACAAATTCCTTAAATAGAATTTTATATAAAGAGAAAAGGGGAGAGAGAGAATAATCCGATTTATTATGAAAATCAATTAGAAAAATTTTAATGCGTTTCTCATAATGATTTTAACATTTTCATCGGGTAAGTTTCCGAGCCATCTACATAAACTGTCCGTTCAGAAAATGTATTTATCAGTTTTTGAGTTGACAACATAATTCAGGCATCAAAGTTCACAAAAAGAGATAAATGTCTGCGCAGAATTCGCTTGGTTTGAAGACCGCACACCAAAAATAACCGACAAACCCGATACATCTACGTGTACCATTCATAAAACTATAAATACAACACTAATAAGACCTCATATAGAATAATGTACTGTACTTAAGTGTCGAGATGTGGAGGGCTCTACTCGTTTCCCTGAATTGTTCCACTTTACCCTTGGTACGCCAATAAGCAAAATTATTTAAAATAAGGGATTTTGTAACTTTTTAGCGCCAATCTGAACAAAAAAGGAAACAAAGTAAAAAAAAAAAAAGGTCACTGTTTGATAGTATTGTGGTTTGAAATGATAGTAGATTCAACAGTTTTTCAGCGTTTTTTTATGTATATATATATAAAGTAATGTATATTAATTTTGGAATTAAAACTGGGATTAGTTTTTAAGTTTTGTTTGTTGAAACAGTTATTTATCTTTCCTCTTTTAAAATCTCTTATGTACTCGTAAATTGGTTTGTTGAAACTACGAGAAGATTCTTCCACATATTTTTTTATTACAATGAAATTTCAGAAACCTATTGTGGAAATGAATATGGATTGAAAGAAGGCTAACACAGATAAAAATGGATAGATATGTTATGGAAGTTTTGTAATAGTGTTGCATATTGACCTTCAACCCGGCCAAGCTGTCAAAATAACAAATGCACCTGTATAAATAACAGGTGTATCCGGTCGAGGAATATCAGGATATAACCTTGACTGTCGAGGGGTTGAATTGAGTGTGAAATTGTGACGCTCGCGGGAAGAAGAGAGGGCATCAAATTATTATATAACCCCGGCGACAGGAAGTTCGAGTTAGTTGGAGATAAGATCCGGTAGAGAGAACCAACACCCAATGGAGCAGTTGCAGTTGGAGAGAACGGGAAAGAAACGCTCTTATGACCATAAGAGTGGGGGTCAATATGTTGCAGTTCTGTTCGGTCTCCAACTCCCTCTCACACACAACCCTTTCAATAAAGTGAGAGGTATATTTTTCTAAAGAACTGTGTCGCTCGTTTTTATTGTGTCGTCGTGATGATTCTGCATACAGATGTATATGTATTATGTGGCTATACAACAAGAGGTAGAAAGGAACTAGATAATACAAATATTAAAATAAATAGATAGATACATAGATGTGAAATGTAATCTTTTTATGAATAAATTTTCAAATGCTTATTACGTTATAAAAATTTGAAACAGAACGATATCAATAGGAATAGAATGTTTTAAACCTTTTTCGTTTCATTTGATAACTTACAGACACTGATGAAGGTTTAAAAAACAAAACGTTTAACGTTGGCAAATAATTTTCTAAATGAAATCATCATCTGAATGCTTTGTGTTTTTTCATCTTTGCACACACAAACACACACACACACACACACACACATATATATATATATATATATATATCGTCTTTGTTGCGGTGAAAAAAAGATTAACGATCCAGTCCCCTCATGCTCTTTGCTGATTCACATTGTATGTAGCAGAGATAGTTTCCACTTCTGTTGATTTAGTCTTCTTGTCACTTGATAAAGATTATCTACTCCTGTGACTACACATAAAGATGGAGAAGCTTCGTGCAATTATAAACAAAGACATGGATATCTTTACGTTGTGGCGGTCTTACTTTGTACGTGCTCTTTAGTGTCTACTTTTTGAAAAGTTCAATATTCATGGAAAGAACACTTACAGATTTGACAACGTGAAGGTACGTAGTCTCTAACCTTCATTGAAGGTTAAACTTTACATTAAACTTTGTATTATTTCCTTCTTTTTTAAAAAGTCTGTTCTTAAGCTATGAAAAAATATCATAAGGAAAATGAATGTGTAAGAAAGAAAGAAAGAAAGAAAGAAAGGAAAAGTTGGGAAATTGTATAGATAGGGTGCAAGAAAACAGAAAAGAAAGAAATACGAGAGGAAGAAAGAAAACACGAAAAGTAAGTAAAAAGAAAAGAGAAATAAACGGTAAAAACGGGAAAACAAATGAAATAAGAAAAAAATGGTGAGAAGAAACACACGGAAACAGAATTCTTTAAAAATGAAGGAAAAGAGCAAAAGAAAGAAGAAATATAGAAAGATAGAGAAAAAAACAATGAAAGGCGAAAGGAGATTGAGAAAGAGAGATGGAAAGGAATAGAGAAGAAACGGAAGTAAACAATTTAAAAAGCAACGAGTGAGAAAAGAGGTAAATAGGAAGGAAAGAGAAAAGAAATTTTAAAAGAAATTGACCGAAGGAAGAAAAACGAGAAAGAGAGGGGTTTGAAAGAAAACAACGTAAAACAGGAAAGAAAAGAAGTAAAAAATATAAAAAAGAAATGAAAAACAGAAATCAAATAAAGGAATGAATAAACAAAAAAAGAACGATCGAAGAAAAAGATGTTCTAGAGAAAAGTAAAGAGGAATATTCGAAAGTGTTCGAATCCATATTCTGAAAGCGACTTTTTATTTCCAGCCGGCTTTTCAAAATTTAGATAACCTCTATCCATTCTCTATCTTGGTTTTCGAAATTCCCACAATAATTTTAGATTTCATATTTGCCATATATTTGTCAACCGTCTAAGACACTTGATGAATTGAAGTCTTATCCTGATTTCTATCAGATATTTTCCTGTGTGAACAACTAATTTCTTCTTCACCACTGATGGCAACCAAACATTGAATGCAGAATAAATTCCCCTGGAAATCAAAACTGAATTACTACTTAATGGTTACATGAAACGTTTAATGATGAATGATGCCATGTTTTTATATGCAAGAGGAAAAAGAAATACTTATCTTGCTATGTTACAAACTTAGAGTCAAAGGATTTTAATCAAAGGATTTTCCAATTCCCAGAATTGTTGACAAATATTTTCCCTCGCGATGCTTTTGGTTCAGTGAAATATTGGAACTGAGAAATAGTCTATTAGGATTCTGGTTGAAATTAATCTTTTGATATTGAGATGGCATGAAAAATTTAATGAGGTGAGAAGATAGAAATTTTCGTGTGAAATAAATAGAGATATCTCTCAATCAGAATGGTACACAAATCTAAATAGAGGGTCAAAAAGAATGATATAAAATAGTTAAATAAGGGTGCGAAGAAAGAAAGAAAGAAAGAAAGAAGAGAAGAAGAACAAGAGGACAATAAGAACGGCAAGGAGATAACAGCAGGAATAATGACGACGAGGAGGAGGAGGAGGAGGAGGAGGAGGAAAATATTTTTAAAAAACGAAAACAATTAAGAAAACGAAGAAAGAACGAGAATAGAAAGGATGAAAAAGAAACAAATTTAAAAAACCAAGACAACAATAAAAAAGAGAGAATAATATATATTATATAATGAATCTGATATATATATATATGAGAAAAATTAGTGGAAAAGTGGGTAAATAAAAACACTGGCAACGTATTTAAATATGATATTTCGTCTTTATTTCAGAAAGACTTCATCAGAATGATGAGTTTTTAAACTTTAGAAAAACTCGACATTCTGATGAAGTTTTTCCGAAATAAAGACCAAATATCAATTTTGAATCCGTAGTCAGTGCTTATACACTTTTCTCATCTTGTTGGATTTAACAAATCTACCATTTCTCCATATATATATATATATATATTTACGAGGACCATTAAATAAGTTTCCAGACTTTTTTCGTATAGGGACTTTTATTGATAGCACACACATGAAACTCTAGTCCCCTTCGAAGTAATCTCCTCCGGCTGCAATGCACTTGTACCGTTCCAACAACTTCTGAAAGGCCCTATGGAAGTCCTCTTGTGTGAGCGTGTCTTACATTCATCACAGCCTCTTTCATTTCCTCAATTGTCTCATAACGACAGCCTCTGAGCGAAGTGAATAACCAAAAGCCACAGGAAGCAAGGTCTGGACTATAGGGAGGCTAAGGAACTGTCTTGATGCCCATCTTGGTCAAATTGTCTGTGACAAAGATGGGGTTGTGGACTGGTGCATTGTCCTGGTGGAAATGCCACTGACCCGATTTGAAGAGTGCTGGCCTCTTCCCAAGGAATCTCTCCCTGAACTCCGTTAAAACCTCAACATAGTAACCCTAACCCTAACCCTTTGGCCAATCAACTCTGCTGTATTGACTTTCTTACTCCTCCCACACCTCTCATCATCCCTCACAGACTCCCTGCCTTCCTTGAATCTCTCATGTCACTCAAAAACTGATGGTCAATTCATGCAAGATGCTCCAAAAGCAGTCTGAAACATTCCATACGTTTCTGTGGCATCATATTTTCCAAGTTTAAAACAGAATTTTATTGCATATCGTTCTTCTAAAGTGTCAGATTGCATTTTTGAAATTCACCAGCTGTGACAATCAGGCTTTAGTTGGGTGCATTCTAATTCCTGCTGTAGCTGTTCATTTGAACTTGAAATCATAAAAATTGATCAGTCATCTCATAAGATGTATAGCAATAACATGCTGAATTTTTAAGAGTCTATGAGAATTTTAAATGCCTGTACAAAAAAAGTCAGAAAACTTATTAAATGTACCACGTATATATATATATATATATATATATACATATATTGTCAGCAAGTCATTATTCAAGCAGGCTTTGTTGAAGACCACAAAATATTTCTTCTTTAGGATCTTCAAGTAAAGAATTTCAAGTCTTCTTTTTGTTATATCTCGGGATCAAGGAAAGTGTCCCATATTTTTTTATCCAGGCACTTTCAACCATGTCAATGGTTATCCTCAAGGGTAATAATTGTTGTGATGTTTGTTTTTTGTTTTGTTTTTGTTTTTTGGTTTGAGTTTTTAATTTATTTGGAAGGTTTTTCTTTTCGTTAGCTCATTCAGTTAAGAAGATTTATAGAAGGAGGGGCGTTAAGTTTACTTGTGTTAGTTATTAAATATGCTAAGTATATTGGTGCCAGTGTTAAATGCTATTTTGTTTATCTTAGGTTTTTTTTTTATTTTTAATGCATATTGCCTCAAGGATTTGTAGGCGATTTTTATTTCTATAGAAGGCTTTTATGTTGTCAATGAGAATCTTTCGTATATCGGAGGATTTGAGTTTATTGGTGCCTTTGTTATATTTTGTCATTTGATGTTGCTTTGCTTTATGGCACTTGAGTCTGGAAGGTGGTATGTAAGTTTTTACATCGATGTGGCACTAGAACGTATAAACGGAGCAACCAATGAGACTCAAACTCACTTGTGAAGGTTTGCTGGTCAAGCTTGCTCACAATTACACCACCAAGGGGCCCAAGAGGTGGTATGTGTGGTGACGGGAGAGTGTCCTTCTAGTGTGGCAAATGTAGGTATTAATTTTTAAGGGTTTTTTTTCCGAGAGACACTCTTAAAATGGGCATATAAGTTTTTAAATTACATTGGTTTGTTTATGGAAAGTTTCAAAGGAGTTTGAGATATTTTTAACAACAAGGTTTGTCGTTTTAAATTTAGTGTAAGAGATGATAAGTTTTATTTGTTTTGGTTGTTTGATGGGTTTAATGTGTCTGTGTATAATGTTGGTTATTACTGGTTCGTCTAATTTGTAGTTTTTTCATTTGATTCCTATAATATAAATGAATTCTGTTAATGTTATTGCTGTTATTGTTATCTTTATGTATGGTATGAATTGGTTGTTTGGGTTTTATGGCATATCAATCATTGTAGGTTATTTCATGCCGAATCCATTTTTATACAAATAATCAGTTCTATTTCAAACAATTAAGTTTAGCATGAATACACAGTTTAACTGAAAAAAACATTTCTATTTCAAACTATTCAGTTTAGTCAAATATTTCTAATTCAAACAATTCAGTTTTGTATAAGTATAGATTTTCTTTACACATAGTTAAATGTCAAAACAATTCTGTATTAAGCAATTCAGTTTAGCGTAAGTACGGTTTTAATGTCAAAAGCAAAAATGCAGTTTGGTTCTATTTAACCCATAGATATGAACCTATCGGGTGCTACCAAACCGAGCGAGAGTGGACCTGGGAGAATTGGCAATGAAAAAGTGCTCTGCATTCCCTAAAGCTCTAGCATCAGTGCAACCGCATCATCAGATTATTCAATGTCATATCTAGGACATTCGTTGAGTAGCGGTGACCTCTCTGCAGAGATGCAGTCGATGTATTCTACAGCCCCAGCCGACTGGGTAAGGATAGTATGGAGATATAGTTTTATTTCTCTCTCTCTCTCTCTCTATATATATATATATATATATATGAACATATATATATATCAATCAATCAATCAAGTACCCGATCAGAGTCTCTACCAAGACATATATGTTACATATAATGTTTTACGGCAGTACTTCCACTATGTAACACCTGTTTCAAACTAAGCTTAACAATTGAGATTTCTGGAGAGCAGTAATTACCAAGCTCGTCATTCAGACGATTCTTTTAATGTAAGGAACTCTATGTTATTTGTAACATCTACATACTAGAGGGAGTTGGTTAACGATCTAGTCTGACAGACTGTTGATGATGAGTTCAGTTTTCACTAACTGCTTCATCCATTTAACCTTTCAGAACGTTCTTTATTTCATGGATTCAGGGTCTCTTTTCTAAACTTTGCAAAATATTCTCTACATATGTTTGCGTTACATATTAACCCTCGACCGAGTCGTCAATCAAGAGATGCACCTGTGTAAATAAGCGGAAGCAGGTGGGCATCAAACAAAAATATAACCAGGACATAGACGGCTTGAGTCAGTTGGAGATAGGATTCCAGCGGAGTGAGAACCGGCTCCAGACTGAGGGCTTGGGCTCTCAGTGACCCACGGTTGAGCAGCCCAGCCAGAATGCGAACGAAGTGCTCCTATGGTCAGAAGTACTTGGAGTCAATATGTAACAGTCTGTCCCTGTCCCCAACTCACCTCTCACACACAAGAAACATCACCCTTTTCGAGTATAAAGTGTGAGAGGTATATTTTTATAAAGAAGTGTGTTCGTTCGTTCATTGAAGTTCGTCATTATGTTTGATTATGTTCCGCATATATTTGTATTATGTATATGTATGCGGTTATACAACATTTGCACCAACTGCATTGTATCAGTAATGTTCTTAACGTAATGGTTATCATTGTGAGAAATGGAATCGACAATTCGAGTTCAAAGCCTTGATGAGGCTGTTTAGGTTTCACTTGGCCCTGGGGAAAAGAATGAATCCAACCGTTTGCCCGCCAACTATGGGCAGCTTGGATTCTTTAATCTTGATTAAGCAACCAAAAAGAAAACTGAATTCAATCCAGCTTTACTTCGCTTAAAAATCAATCTTTCCTTTTATAGGTTTGGTTTGGTTTTATGGGATATCAACCATTGTAGTTTACTAATGCCAAATCCATTTTGATACATATAAACAGTTCTATTTCAAATAATTCAGTTTAGAATAAGAATACTATTTTGTTTGCGCACAGTTAAATGTCAAAACAGTTCTATTTCAAATAATTCAGTTTAGCACAAGTACATAGTTTAGTTCTATTTGACCCTATCAGGTGCTACCACTCCAGGCCAGAGTATACTCGGGAGCAATGGCAATAGAGGGGTACTCTGCATTCCCCAAAGCTCCAGTATTACTGGAACCTCACCATCAGATTGTTTAGTTTCATATACAGAACACTCGTACCATTCTGCGGAGAAGTAGTCGGTATATTAAACAGCCCAAGCCGACTGGGCAATTTCTTTCATGGGAATGTCTGATTAACAAGCAAACTTCACAAACAATTGATAGCAATTTTGATTCTCAATATTTGTATGGAGCTAATATGTTCCAGTAAATCGTTGTTTTATGTCCAATAAAAACCATAACTCACCTATACACACAAATGCGTTTGTCTGACTATACGTCTAAATATCTGCATTAGAATATATATACTTGAAAATTGCGAATCTTGAAAACACACGCTTCTTATTTTGGAAGATTGGCGCAGCGCAATGTTTTTATGCTTTTAATGTATACATGTGGCAGACTTATCTAATATCTACTAACATAGTGTATTTATTAAACATAAATAGCTCTGGTACAATCACAGTACTATAAGCGGACTCCGTGTGTATCGAACTCATTATGCTACCCATTACTCTATGATGGGTTGCCTTTGGCTCACTAAAACTAATTCCATTAAATGATAACATCAAAAGTTAAATGATATCAAGAAGAAATAAAAGCGATGATTATATCAATTGAAAAAATAAAGTTTACTTGATGCCCGTGGTCTTGGGGTAGAGGATGTCCTTGTAACATCTGTATACGTTTTGTCAGAATATTCTACATAGTTAATAAATACGCTGTAAGGTACAAAAAAGGAACGAAGATTTTATCAGTAACATTTTATAAATTCATATTAAAATTTTCATTTACCAATTATGAGCCTCCAAGGGTAAATAAGTATCTTTAGCGATCAGATTACGAAACTGAATTTCTATGGTGTTTGGTGCAAAATAAGGAGATATCAAATTTATGTTCAGATATGTCTATTATTAACCGACCACTTATGTAACACAGAATTGGTTAAGCAAATATCTCAGAATACCGGACATTGGCATAATGGTTAGAGTGTTCACCAAGGGCCCGGGAGATCTGGGTTCAATCACAGGTCGTTATACCAAAGACTCAGAAAATGGTACTTGATGCTACCTTGATTAACACTCATCATTATAAGGTAAGGGTAAAGTGGAGCATTCCAGGGAAAGGAGTAGCGCCCTCCCCTATACCTTGGTGTAGTAGCTATCCAAAAGGGAGCCTTCGGGTCACCCTCGGCTACGGTCGCCAACTTTACTTTTTACTTCTATATAGTAACATAATAATTTTGTATCGGTTGACGAGAAAATTAATCGTAGCAACATTTTATAGTACCGGTAAGACTTGAATCCAGAGTACTAAGTTAAATGCATATCTTGCTATGTTAATTGCAATTAGATTTGGTTGTGTTCTTGTTTCTAACTCTCAAGGCCAAGATATTAAAAGTTATTGTTTACTCAAATAAATTTATTATATGCAACAGAATAGAAAGTGTAGATTATGTGAAGAGATATTAAACAGTTATTCACATAAGAAGCGAATGCAGCAAGCAAGCACAAAACGAGTACAAGACTAGGCAAAACCAGGCAGGAAAAGTGATCTACTGCGATTTATGCAAGAGATTAAAATTTGACCATAACAACAAATGGTATATGAACAAATCTGTCCTAGAAATGGAAACCCAAAGATTCTCGGAGATCTTGAGATAAAAACGTTTTCCTAATTCAATCCAGACAAGACCTAGCTTTATTAAGCGGAACAAAGTGTTGTCATCTAGTGAATTTTGCAGTTCCAGCGGATCACAGAAAAAATAAAAGAAAGCAAAAAGATAAACAAATACTCGAACCTTGCCAGAATGCAGAAAACAACACTGGAACATAAAAATGAAGGCGAAATCAATAGTCGTTGGTGAGCTTGAAACATCTCTCAAGAGCTTGGGAACAGGGAGAATTGAACATTAGGGAATGAATCGAGACAATCTCAATCACAGCACTATTAAGATCAGCAAGAATACTTAGTTGAGTCCAAGAGACCTAAGGAGATTTGCTGTTATTCAAATGTCAGTGCAAAAGCCACCTACTAAAATTTGTGTAAAAAATCACAACGCTGCTATCAGATTTCCCTGACTCTCTATCCCGATCCGTCCCTCTCATCCATCGCTCCCAGCAGGTCCTCTAAACTCCATCCTGTGTCCACACAGAATTTTTGTAGGTAAGTTCTTGCTAGTCAGCCAACACTGGAAAGTCCATGTAAAATAGTCCTTCGGAGAACATCACTTATGAATTCGTTCTTGCTTCTCCAGCAGTATCTCGCATGTCTTGTTCTACCTAATTGGATGGGTTTTGAGATAGGAGGTGTTACTTACAGGATTTATTCAATATAACTCATTGCGTTCTTGTGCAGTTTTTGCCGAGCTTTTTCTCCAGACATTGTTCAGCGTCTATGTGGTGCATCCGTACAGTAGTATTGATACAACCCCTGCTGGGAAGAAATCCCGTTTTATTTTATCAGATAGATCAGACTTCCATCAGATCGATAAACCTATCGATAACAGTCACGCCATAGCTAGGCGCATATTGACATCACTTTCAATACATGAGACCCTGTTGTCGAGGTTCGTGAACTAGTCTACAAAATTCAGAGGACTGCCATTTAGAGTAGAGGCAGCTGCTTCTCGATTCTTTCAGGTAGAGGCAAATTCCTTCTGCTGACTACTCCAGGCTAAGCAGCTTGGATTTGGCTTGGGTAGGTATATTTGCAATAAGAGCATAAGCAGCGTCCGTTATAGTTTCTGCGGAATATCGTCTGCTTCTTGCCTTTTTAATGCAAAGCCATTTTCTTTGAGTAGAACTATTGACATTCGAAGTATGTCTAGGCAGATTATAAACAGATATGGTGCTAATGTGTCTCCTTGCAGAATTCCAGCAAATAATGTTGAAGAAATCCGTGCCTCCATCCGGTTAGCGAACTTTGACTTTCTTGTTTCTGTAGAGCACATCATTATGGCGGTAACAGTTTCTTTCGGGAGACCATAAGCTAGAGATGTTTGTTCCATCTTTCCTCTGTATATGGAATCAAAAATCTACAAGAAATTGGGTTGTCCCGAGATTTTTTGCACGAACCCCTTTCGATGAATTGTTAGGATCCATGATATGTTGATCGATTTCTCCGTTTTGTTTTTTTCAAAGAATTTTCTGAATTTTAAATTCAATTCGATTGAGAAGTAGAGCTTTATAACCCTTAGCCACTATAGAAGTAAGAGTTATGCTTCTATAGTTCTTGGTGATTCCGAGGTCTCATTTCTTAGGAAAGGACAGGATGCAGTCTTTTGTCAATCTCTCTATTGTATTCTCTTTAATTATATATATATATATATATATATATATATATATATATATATATATATATATTAAAAGTTGCCGGATGATCATGAAATTCTGAAACTTACTGTAGGAATTTCAGAGATTTTATTCGTTTTTCTACTTTTCCCGGTGCGGAGTACTAGACATGACCACGAGTAAAGTACAGTATGGCATGACGCTGAGTGTGAACAGAAACCAAGAGCAATGAACAAGTATGAAGACCTGAGCACTCAGGATGGAGAAGAGTACTGCACACAAGCAGGAGCCTATTCGTGAGCAGGAGTCCGAGCACAGATGGCAGAACCTAGCATATATATATATATATATATATATATATATATATATATATATAATCATGAACATTAGAATTCCGTTAAGTTCCATGTGTGCACAATCATCAAATATAAAAGAGCGAAAAATAGCTAATGAATCGTAACTTGAAGTAATTGGATTCTAGTGTGAATAATCTAATATTTTTATGTATTATACCAGCTCTGCTACAACAGCATCAATCACTTTTTCTAGTATTTTTTTCTCATTTTACATTTACCTTTTTATCTTAAATATATATATATATATATATATATATATATATATATATATATATATATATATATACTTAAAATATGAGTATATATATATATATATATATATATATACGGAAAATTAAAATGACCCGGAGAGCAATCATCTAATGAAGGCTTTATTGGCGGCACTGATAGAGGGGGGCTTCAGTAAAAGAATGTGTGTATGATGGAAAAATAAAATTGTTTCTCTGTGAACATTTAAAGAATGTGTGTATGATGGGAAATAGAATTGCTGTTCTGTGAACATTTAAAGTTTCAATGATTACAGACGTATAGAATCCGATTCAAAAATGCTTAAGTATTTATTTGTTAGATTCGTAATGCAGCTTATAAAAAGATATTACTAAGATGCTAAACAGAAAAGGGAACATTTTTAAGATAAACCATATGTCTTTGTGTGTATTTCACAAATGAATAAAAATCGTTTATAAACACTTTTATTATCAATTTGATTACTATATTCACTATAAAATAACAGGTTTTGAACTTGAAGGAAACAATCTTAACAAATTCTTTAAATAAAATAAACAAACATTTTTCCTGTTTTATTCTTGTATAGTACGTTTAACTCACTTCGAGGCGGAGCGTTTGTGATTTCTTCTGCAATTAAAGTTATTCACAAGCGTAAACTTTCCTTTTCTTTCACTGATTTTAATCCGTAAAAAAATGGCTCTACTTTTGTTTTGTGTTGTTTTTTGTTTGTTTTTTATTTGTGTTTTTTTCTCTAAAGAGTCGTTCATTTATCTGCCAAGTTGGTGTAAACTTTAGAATTGGTTGGTGTTGTCTGCATTTTAAGGCAGTCATTTATCGTCTCTAGAAATCGTTTATTTGAAATCTCTTTAATAATTATTCAAGACATACCATTTACTTAAAGACGTCTCTGCGAACGTTTTTTGTCCTCTTTTTCCTTTTCTTTTTTTTTTTTTTTTTCAATATTGCTCTTTTCATTTCTTTTTTTTATCATTTTTTTTCATTTAGATTTTTCTCTTATTTTATATATTTCTTTTTCTTGCTTTCTGCATTTTATAGTCGTCCTTTCTTTTGTATTTTTCTTTTCCTTTTTTCTTTTTTGTTCTTTCACTTTCATTCTTTTATTTTTTCCTTTAATTTTTTTCTTTATGTTTTCTACTCATATGCTTTTACTTTTTTCGCATTTTTCTTCTTTCTTTTTACTCCTTCTTTTCTTTATTCTTGTTTTTTTTTTCTTTCATTCGTTTGTTGAGCATATTTGCATTCAATATTTGTTTCTTTCTGTTCTTCTCTTCTCTCTATTCCCTTTTTACCTTTTTTCTTTATTTCTCTTTTTTTAATTCATGTTTATAAATTAAAAATAGCCTTATTTTAACAGCCATTAATTTTCTGCCTTCTTCATGCAACTGTTATCTTCCAGCCGAAACGAAATTACTATTCTTGCAGGTGAATTATGACTAGCCAGGGTCAACCTGAATCTGTTTTGTTTTTGGTTTGATTGTTTTTTGTTTTTTTTGTTGTTGTTTTTTTGTTTTGTTTTGTTTGTTTTTTTTTGTTGTTTTTTTTTTTTGGTATTTTCGCTTCTCGTTTCTTTTTGGTCGGTGGGGCTATAAATTACACCAACTGCATCTATGTAGAGTTGTAAGACTTCCTCCTTAACGAGTGTCTTAAATATGACACTAAACCATCTGATGGTGAGGCTCCAGTCCTGGAGCTTTTGAGAATCTGAGTTCCACTTCATTGCCATTACTCCCAAGTCCACTCTGACATGGAGTGGTTGTACCTATAAGGATATCATTAATAGGTCGAACAGAAATTTATAATCTTTTACTATGCTTGAAAACATTTAATTGATTAATATTAAATTGCATATTAGTATTAGATAGCAATACTCGAAACCATTGAACTGTGTACAAACCAATGAACTCTGCCACGGTTAAAAAATTTTCCAATGAATTATTAGCTTAGAAATAATATATATATATATATATATATATATTAACAGGATTTGACACGAGGGTAGATATATGCCAACAAAGCCAACCTTATCTTTTCCTTTGTCATCTTGGGTGCTCTTACTAACGCATATCTATCACAACATTTACATTTTTTGGTGGCTTAGAGACGTGCTAAGCGTAACGGTTATCATCACAGAAACTGGAATTGGCGAGGCTGTTCAAATTCTGGACGAAGCTATTGGAGTTTCACTTATTGCTAAAGCCCTTTGAAAAAGGCATGCATCTATCTCTTCTCCTACCAACTATAGAGATATAATGGAGCAGATAGGGTTCTTCAGCCTCGGTAAGGCAATCAGTATAATAAAGGAAAAACTCTTATTTCAAACTAGCATTGCTTAAAAACTGCCCTTGTGACACAGCCTTCTTCCAACGAAGGGGTTGGGTAAATATATGCGTTAGTCCCATTTTCTGCTATACATAGATCAAATTCTTAAGGACGCTGCTCTAGATATATTTATTACGACTTAATCTTTTTCATTTATATCACTAAAAGGAAATGAAACCATAAGATGAGGGATCCTGAAGTGACGCTCTACTTACAGCCAGAAAAGGTTCAAAACAAATATAATTTCTCCAAGTTGGGCATATAATCTATAAAAAACCATGTGTAAGTCTACATGATTGGAAGGAATTATGGAATAAATCTATTCTTTATACTATTGCCTTCATATTTTTCATTGATCTGTCAAAACATACTCAAACACAGACACACCCACACGTATATATATATACACACACACACACACACACACACACATATATATATATATATATATATATATAATCGAGAAACTAAACTGTATCCGTAGGAGAGGCTCCACATCTGTGGCACAGGAGAGAATAAAACCACCTCTTCATTGCTATTATTCTCGAGTCCAATGGTTGTTCCTGTTAGGTATGGGTCAAATAGATGTTTGAGATGATGTCTAAAATGTTTTTGATCTTAGATAAAACTTAGATTCTTACAGCGTTAATACTGCAACTAAGTATGAAGTGTAACGATATCATTTCTTGAAGATTATTACTATTTTTTAAAAATACCTGAAACCTTAAAGCCGTGAAAAATTCTTTGCATTAAGAAAAGCTTAAAGACCATAATTGCTCATTGGTCAAATTTCATCCCGACCATATATACATGTAAAGAACGAATCCTGAAACTATCTATTAGTGAAGTCCTGACGAATACCTATGTTGAATGGATGCAGTGAGATGTGATCAATCTCGCCCGGTTCACTTTAGCGATGGGTATGATACTGAAAAGACCCAAAACGCCCATTGAACTAAAAAACAACGCTGATGATTAACTCAATCGCATCTTATGATGAGATGTATTATTCAAAAATTGAAGCTCTAACTGTTTGCAAATGTCAATCATTATTAAACAGTGATAGTGTTATATCGTCATCTACAGCATCATAACGACACAATAATAAAGATGCAGGCAGGAAGACTTCTTTAGAAAAATATATACCTCTCACTTTATTGCAAGGGTTCGAAAAGGGTTACTCAAGGTTTGCGTGTGAGAGGGAGCTGGAGACCGAACAGAAACTGTAATATTTTGACCCCAAACTTATGGACGTCAGCGTTGTGTCATTCTCGTTCTCCAGTGCTGCTCAACCGGCTTTCTTTACTGCATCTTATCAGCATCTTCTCCGGAGCCCAACTCATCAGGGCTCCCGAGGGCCCCTTCGGCCGGGTGTGGCTTTTCCTACCACATCTCGTCTAACTCCCTCTTCAACTCTACTGGAACTCCAACTGGCTTGACTTCTGTCTTGACTGAGCTATATAATAGTTCAACGCCCACTCGATCGCTGAAATCGAATGTTTAATCGTCATCAGGCGGAAATAACTGCCACGCAGTTCACAGGTCACTCTCTTCCGGTGCATCAGTCTATGAGTGTACCATGGGAATTTTTTAGCTCGTCCCATTTCATCAGCCAATTTCCGCCCACGTGATTTCCTCTCATAGCTGCCATTAGAATGTGTCACCTCCTTCCGGTGCATCACCTTGGAATGGCATTTTAGGCCGAGTCAAAAGGTCAAAATATAACAATAGTTACTTGGTTTGGTTTCTTCCGATTTATTTGTTTAACGGAATATAGATATATGAATAACGGAATATAAATATGGGTTATTTAATGTTAAAATTTAATTGATTTCAAAATGTTTGATTATAATCATAACTATTTTATTTGTTCGGTTGTTTTTCGTTTTTTATTTGGCTAGATTCATTTGTTTACACACAGTTGTATAGCTTGAAGAATTCTTATTCTAATACAAATAATTTTAAAACAGATCTATTTGATCTATTGGGGAGATTCTAACAGCTACTACTATTACAGGTCAGAGTGGATCTGGGTGTAATGGCAAGGAAAATGTATTCCATCCTGGACCCTCACCCCTGGATGGGTACCCAGGACACAACAGTTACATGAAACCGTGTAATTTCTTGAAAGAAAGACTGACTTTGGTATGAAAAGTATTGACATGTCTTAAAAGCGACCAACTAACCAACAACCATGAATTTCGTTGTTGTTTTTTTCTCTGGAAACTATTCATTCATTCAAATTAACAAATAATCTACTTAAAATAGTAATGTGTTTGTCCCTTTGGAAGCTCAAATACTTTTTGCATCTCATTCCCTTGTAAAAAGTGTTTGCAAAGTTATCTTTCAAAATCACTATCAGTTGCTTCATTTCAATCTTCTTAATCTCAACAATAGTAAAAAATCTCCCTTTCAATGGCGATTTTAACTGAGAAAAGTCATAAGACTAGAACCAAATCTTGACTATAGATTATTGTATGGATATGGATATTATATGATATGGAGTATTATATGGGTATGGATAATTCGATATTTTGACTAAATAAAACCATCCGAAACTGCGCAACCAGTTCTTGAGACGTTCTAGCAGTTTGAGAGTCCCGAACTCATTATTTTGGCAATGGTTTTCTAAAACTGTTTCATTAACCACAGAGCTACGACAGAATCCTTTGATATTTATTAACTTTTGTTTGGTGAGGCACATACTTAAATATCCACTGAGTCGATCTTGTGAATTGGTTAAATCTTAATTCTTTGCCAAGTAATGATCTATTTATACTTGGTGTATTAGGCATTCAAACAAATTAGGCTAACAAAACATTACATTTGATTACTTTTGGTTTTCTATTATGAAACGGGAGGTCTGTCCTAGAAACAGTGCCAATACTCGACAGCTGCACACTGCTACTCTTATACCATATATGGTATATGATTGTCTAAAAATTAATGCATAGAATATTGCTTTACGCTGCTGACATTCAGTAAGTTGGTAAACTTCAACAGCTGATGCAAAACATTTCAGTGCTAATTAGTGTTTATATATCTTAAGTCTTTACCGAGTGTACGTATTTACGCATTTGCCCAAACACTCCGCCATTGGCAGAGTGTGACATAAGGTCATTTTCAAATGGTACACAGCTGCTTTGAATTCAAATTTTTCTTTGTCACAGACAGGTGGGGAGATTTTAATAAGCATTATTTTTATACTCGCTACCTCCGAAAGTTAAGTCGTTCTTTGTATTCTACGGGTTACCTCCTGGTGGACTGATCCAACTCACGTGTGACCGTTTCTCCAACTCACTGCAAGAGTTCTTGTGGTTGACCTTTTGTTGTCAGTCACACAGCTGGAAACAAAGTTCACCAGAGGAAACGGCCACAACCTTACATACAATTTAGCAGAAAAGTAGTTTAAGGTCATCGAAAGTCAAGGAAATAATTTGTCGACTGATTAAAAGCGCTGAGAAGTTATATGAATTTTCGTCAAATGTCGGAAACTTTTGGATCAGACAAAAATTTGGCTATATCTTGGTAAAATTTGCAACGTCTGTATCCCGTGACCGAAGCAATTCAAGCCAGGAGAGGTGTCCAATGTGGTTGTTTAAATCGTGATGGTTGGTGCCCTGATAAGTTGTGTGATTTGAGAGCCCCAAAGATGAATGTGCAATATAGTCTAATTCAAGTTCGAACGGGGTCATCCTGGTGTCGAAGCAGCCAAAAACATTTATTGAGCGAAAGGTGAAGGCGCAGTTCATCACAGAACTGTAACAAAATGGTTCAAGAAATTTCGCTTAAGTTGCAAAATTTTCGATAAAGTCAAGTTCTGAGCGACAAATCCGGAGAGTATCAGACGAGCTCTGCATTTTATAGTAGAGTTTGGTCTGTCAACTTCATGACCTTGTGAAAAGCCTTTTGGCTAAGAGGATATGACATACCCTCGGCCTCAGGGGGCCGTTCCCCCAGGCTTTTACCTGGTTACAGGACTAGGTTTATTACTTTCTGCCTGTGGTGACCCATTAAAAGAATACCGCCGGAGCCAAGAATTTTTTTTATCCAGCCTCGCTTGGGTTTCGATCAGTGTAAAAGGCCCCATCGTTGAGAGTTACGGATAAATGTTACGACCCTGTGAAAAGTACTCGCAGCCGAATTGTGCCTCACATTACCAAAAATTGTAAAACTTTTGACCAACACGGATATATTTTTTCATTATTTCTTTTTCTTTCTTTTTTTATCGTTAATTCGTAGTATTTCTTGAGTTCCTATTCATTTGTTCAAGCATTTTCTTTGAATTTTACCTTATTCATTCTTTTCACTTTCGTAACAGAACACCGACCCCCTTTCTAATATTTTTCCACTCCTGCTACTTTTCACTACATTTTTTTCTTTACCGCTTTACTCTCTCTCTCTCTCTCTCTCTCTCTCTCTCTCTCTCTCTCTCTCTCTCAGTGTGTTTTCTTTTTTTTTTTCATCTGTGTGTAAATAAAATTGCAAACGTAACCAAACAAAAGCTGTAGAACTATCTTCAAATAAAAGACAACTTGATCAATTATTCTTTCTTTTTTGCTTTCGTCCTTAGAATGAATTCCACGTGAATATTCCAGACTGGAACATGTTTCGAATATCATTCATCAAGCAAGTAACAAAAGAACGCAATTAGGTCCACGTTTAATTGATTGAACGTTTAAGAATCTCAAAGAGTAAGAAAAAAAAACATTAAATAAAGGTAAAGAATAGCAATCCTGGTTCTTGTGAAACTTACTTACTTCTAACGTTTCTGTCTGTGTCTCCTGCTGCTCTGTTCTACATAATTTTAATTAACCTTCTTGTTATTGGCCAAGCTTAGCAGCGTACACAAGATAAAATTAAGAAAAAAAAAGGTGGTAGAGTGTCTGTTACGCCAGCATTTAGCATGTGGAGAACTGTCTTGCCTTGAAAATCAGTTTCATTATGTTCTGTTCCAGTACTTTACACAAGAAAAAGACCAATGTTAAATCAGATTAGCTGAGTGTGACACAAGGCAAAATGTAAAGGATGAAGAGTTTGCAGCACCTGATGTCCAAATGGGAAAATCATTATTTGTAATATTATATTTATCAGGGGTCGATCTTGGACCACAGGAACTGATGAAAATTATGCAGCTCTATCAGTCACAGGTGAGATGATTTCAATTCGTATAATTTTTGTACTTTTTTCTGCATTTCCTTCCTAATTCCTTTGCTTTCTTTTTGCTTTTCTTTCTTTTTCTTTTATCTTTCCCATTTTTTAATTTCCTTTTTTTTCTCCTACTTTCCTTCCTTTTTCCTTTTCCTTTCTTTCTTCTTTTTATATACCTTTCCTTTCTTTCCTTCCTTTCTTCGAGATTTTCTTCCTGCTCCCTTTCCTTTATTTTCCTTTTTAACATCTTTTCTTACTTACTTCTTTTCTACTTTCTTTCCTTTTTCCTTTTTTCTTGCCTTTCTTATTTTCTTGCTTTTATCTTTATGTTTCTCTCTTCCTTTCTTTTTCATTCCTTTTTTCCTTCATTCTTTACTTTCTTTTTCTTTTCTTCGTTCCTCCTTTATTTGTTCCTTTATTTGTTCTTTTTTATCTCCCTTCCTTCACCTCTTTTTCTTCTTTTCTTTCTTCTTCCCTCAGAATCAGTTTACTTTTATTTTTCACGACAAAAGCGAAAACCTGTTTATCAGCAAGAGATGAGAATAAAAGTTTCCAATAATTTCAAAATAATGCAGAGTGAAAATCGAAGCCACAATGTCGAATCACTCTAATCAATTTAACAAGATATTCTATCATTAAGTTTCTCGCTTAATAAATTCTTCCCTTACACAATATAGAAATCTTAAAGTCTGACAAAAGGATACAGAAGTAGCGCAATAAATAGTTATTAGTGGAATCTTCTGGTTTATTTGCAATGAAAATATGTCGAGCTCTATTTATGCCACATATCAACACCCTTGAAGTCTTGAAGGATTGGCCAGAGATCTTCTAGAAGCAGCAACAAATATTAATTATGATTCCACAAAGCTGGATAATACACTGTCTCAAAATGTACAAAATATCAAATGAAGTCATAAACTTCATCGAAAAGACCATGCAAACCTGGAGAGTGGAGCTGACAGCAGGAGGAAGAAGCTTAGGTGAAACAAGGATCCAAAGAGGGGTTTTCCAAGGAGATGCACTATCACCCTTACTATTCATAATAGCCATGATGCCACTTAACCACATACTCAGAAAATGCACAGCCGGATACATACTTAGCAGATCGCAAGAGAAGATCAATCACCTAATGTACATTGATGACATTAAACTATTTGCAAAAAATGAAAAAGAACTGGAAACTCTCATACACGCCGTTAGAATATACAGTCAAGACATAGGAATGGAATTTGGCATAGAAAAATGTGCCATGCTCGTCATGAAAAGTGGCAAACGACATATGACTGACGGAATGGAACTACCAAATCACGACAAAATTACAACGCTCGGAGAAAATGAAACCTACAAATACTTGGGTACCTTGGACGCTGACACCATCAAACAAGTGGAAATGAAAGACAAGATTCGAAAAGAATATCTCAGAAGAACAAGAAAACTACTCGAGACAAAACTCTCTTGGAGAAACCTCATCAAAGGAATAAATACTTGGGCTGTGCCCTTCGTTAGATATTTGGGACTCTTTCTCAAGTGGATCAAAGATGAAATTAAACAAATGGATCAAAGAACAAGAAAACTAATGACTATGCATAAGGCATTAAATCCCAGAGATGACGTTAACAGACTATATATATCTAGAAAGGAGGGAGCAAGAGGACTTGCCAGCATCGAAGACAACGTTGACGCATCGATTCAGCAGCTCCAAGACTACATAGAAAAACACAAACAAGGACTGATTACAGCCATCAGAAACGATACAGACAATACGATAGACGATAGAATGACAACAACTAGGAAACAAAAATGGGAGAAAAACAACTCTATGGCCGCTTTAAACGACTAATAAACAACATCTCACACCAGAAAACCTGGACATGGCTAAGAAAAGGAAATCTTAAGCGAAAAACAGAATCTCTCCTAATAGCAGCACAGGACAACGCCATAAGGACCAATCATATCAAAGCGAGAATAGATAATCTATTCTCGCTTGGATATGATTAGTCGACAAAACAGTAAATGAAGGCTATGCGGTGACAGTGAAGAAAAGACCAATCACATAATAAGCGAATGCAGCAAATTAGCACAGAAGGAGTTTAAGACGAGATACGACTGGGTCGGCAAGACGATCCACTGGGAAATGCGCAAGAAATTTTAATTTGATCATACTAACAAATGGTATATGCACAACCCCGGCCAGAAGACCAGACCTTATAATTTTGCAAATTCTCTTTTTTTTTTTTGTTGATCACAACAAAAAAAAAAAGAGAATTTGCAAAATTGTCGATTTTGCTGTCCCGGAGGACCACAGAATAAATCTGAAGGAATGTGAAAAGAAGGATAAGTACCTCGACCTTGCTAGAGAATTAAAAAAGCTGTGGAACATGAAAGTGACGATTGTGCCAATTGTGATTAGTGCTTTTGGCACAATAAGTAAAAGATTATTAAAAGGCCTGGAGGACTTGGACTTTGGCGGACGGGTAGAGACTATCCAAATGACAGCATTGCTGAGAACGACCAGAATCCTGAGACGAGTCCTGGAGACTCGGGGAGACTTGCTGTCACTCAGACTCCAGTGAAACGCCATCAGCTAACACTGATGTGAGAAACTCTAAAGGAGTAAATAATAATAATAATAATAATAATAATAATAATAAGTAGTAGTAGTAGTAGTAGTAAGCTTTCACTGTATTTGGGCTTAGAATAGAGGAGTGTATCAAATATGAAACATGTTTTTTTATTTCAACGCATTTCAACCTTATAATAGTGTAGGCTGCAGGGAATCATTTAACACAGGAAAACAAAACTCACAAACGAATCCTAAAGGGAATCATACAATTGTGCGGTCTTATCCGCGGTCTTATTTTCAGTGGTTTCAATTATCTACGGTCAACGCCAGAAATGAACAATTCATAAATTTTATTTTTGTATCATCCCAAAACACAAGAATATCGATGCTAGGAGTGATATTGGACAGTGATTGTATTTCATTTGCATATGACGGAATGAGATAGATATATAGTTATTCTACGGGAATATACAGAATGTGTATATTGAACAACAAATCTAAAACAGAATAACTTACTTGGTTACATCATAACAATAGGGTTTCGTAAATACCAAAGAAAAGCTCTACTAGGCATCCTTTAAGTGAAAAAGTTCTTGACTTTATAAGGAAATTTTAATTCTAGGTAAACTCATCGTCGTTAAATTCCTCGCATGGTAATTTTATCGTAGACAAATTCATCGTATTAGATTAATTGCTCTTGTAATATAGTGTTTCCCTAAACCTAACCCTTTAGCTCTTTTTATTGAATTCTTAAAAGCAATGATTAAATTCTGAAGTTAACCACCGATAATTTACTGACGATAAATTTACTGTACGATAGATTTTCTATATGATAAATTTACTGACGATGAATTAATCGTCAATGAATTTACTGAACGATGAAGTTATTACAATGAATTTATTACGATTATTTTACCGACGATGAATTTACTAAACACGGAAATTTCAAAACGAAATATAAATGAGTAGAAGAAATTATGACGTGAAATGGAAGAAATTATTACGAAAAAAAAAAAAAAAATTTTTAATGTTGGATGTGCTAATGATGAAGTTTCATTTTTTTTAAACATGGGCAACCAACTCGTCACAAGTACCTCCCAAACAATAAGAACATAAACTAGACAACAAATTTCAAAATTTTCCAAGTTCTTAAAGATTCATTATGATAGTTGTTTTAGTTACTTTGTCGTGACAACCATACAGGCAATTACATTTTTCCAGTATTCTTTAATTCAGAATTCGTTCCAAATAATCAAATAACGCTTGTAATAAGTGGAAAAAATAAATGCAAATGAAAAATTTTACAAGAAAAAGTGCTTGATGCTATTATAACAAAGTAGTTATTCAATGAGAAAATATCAAATTATGAACATGAGAAGTCCGTAACTTCAAGTTTCATGTGGTGTGTACAATCATCTCCCTGACAAATGAAAAAAGTGGCCAATCCATCGTAATTATATATTGATTTTAAGTCACGTGTTAACTACACGTGATACACATACTTGAATATATATAAAAGACTCACGCGCACGCGCGTGCGCGGTTCAAAATTGAGGAGAATAAACACGGAATTAGGTGGTTTGTGCTTTTTTTCACGATATCCCATTTTATTGAGGTAGATTTGCGCGTTTCATCTTTTGATGTCATACGGGTTTTGATAATGTTGAACTGTTGACATAGTTTATTATGTTAAAGCTGATTTTATGGTTATAGCATCATTTTTCCAACTTAATTCAGTAGCACCGATATATTACTTTTTATCATTGTCATTATTGTTTTCCTTTTTGTCTGTGGCCTTATGTGTCATGTTGTCAATTAAACAGTTACATCTCAAAAGGTACCTAGTTCTATCTTGGCAGTTGCATTTATGATGTTGGTTATTAACATTTCATCTATTTTCTTTTTTATTTTGACAATAATTTACTTTCAAGTCGTTTATGTTAACAGTTTGTAGGAGATTTCTTTAAGTGTTTCTTATCAGTCGGAAAATTTTTCTCTCCACAGTTATCCTGTAGAGAGTGGGTTAAAGCATATTATGCTTCTATTTCTCGTAAATTTGTTGCCTTTTGCATAATTAAATTTGGTGTATATTTCTCTATTTTTCAGGGATGCCGCATATTCCATTTTAGTTTTGAAATTGCGTTTATATTGTTTGAAATATAAAGACAGACAGATAGACAGACAGATAGACATACTGTAAGAGACACGTCAATCTTAAAAAACAAGTCTGAACAACTTGTGGAGTAATATGAACGAGCCATAACTTCACAGAACGACGAATTAGGTCGATAACAAGCGGATTGTGTTTATCGAAAGAGCAAGAATGAAAATGTTGAATTTTCAGAATTATCTAACAAGTATTTTGTTCGGTAAACACTTTCACAAACTCAGACTTTTTCTCGTCAAATTTAATTACACTTAAATGGTTCAAATAATGAGAAAGCTTTTCCAGACAATGCCAGGTATTTAATCTCGCAAGCAATAAAATTCAAATTAGCCAAATTTTGGAGTCACATTTATTCGCATTTAACTAATAATTCTGACGCCTTTTTAATTGTGTATGATTAAATAACAATTACAAAAAAAACTAAGATAACGATTTTCTTAATAATTTCACCATTTGTCTGCACGGCTTATTCCTCTGAAGGAAAGGCTGAAGCGAGAAAACAGCAATAGAAAAGCCTTTTT
This sequence comes from Sepioteuthis lessoniana, assembly GCA_963585895.1. Taxonomy (NCBI): domain Eukaryota; kingdom Metazoa; phylum Mollusca; class Cephalopoda; order Myopsida; family Loliginidae; genus Sepioteuthis; species Sepioteuthis lessoniana. Next base: position 80,440,701 of record OY757905.1, read on the forward strand.
TATTTTAAATAGACAACTTTTTTTATTTCTATTGCAAATATTAGGACAATTGCCGAGTTGGTATCAAAATTTGCAACTGATTAGAGAAAATTTCCTCTCATATCTTCGACTTCCATTTTGCAATCTAATAAAAAAAAAACGATGATCTCATAAGTCACAGATGTCGAATTCGTTTCGGAAAGACTATCTTAGGAATGAATGCATACAAATTATTTACTAAGTTTAATTTCATCTAATAAATTATAATAATATTAGAGCACCAAGTGAGGATAACACTCTTTAAAGTTTCAATAAGCAGCTAGATTAACTTGCCATCACTCTCTCTAAATTGTATTTGGTAAGTTTATTTTTTACTCAAAGAAGATCCCAATATTACAATAACAATGGTTTGCAAAATTAACTCTGTGAAAAGTGTCTAAATTAAATATTTAGTAGAATTAACTTATTCTGAATGAATGTTTCAACACAACACGAGAAATAGTCGACGAGATTAACTTGCTTTACTAACACTCTAGTAAAGCCACCCCATTAAATATTGCAGAAGTCCATTTTTAACGTTATTAAGATTATGCTTAATGTAACAATTAAGATTATGTTTTTCTATTATGGCAAGAATGAGCGATAATTTCTTCTGTAAAAAAGGGCAAATAACTGACTCTGGCTTTGATCGTTAGCGGACTATTCAGAAATGGATGGTCTCTCCAGATTTCATTTTTCTCGCGCAGAATCAGTATTCTCTTTTGATCTCTAACTTTAACCTGTTTTTAAAGTCGTGTCAGATGCATTGTGTTATTTCGCTCCAAGTCGGTTTTATAGATTTTTCAAACACAATGATTCTGTGATTGTGATAACATTGTAAGTTCAATATACGTGAGGACAAGTAAAAGATAATTCTACGTTGGATCTTTGCAACTTATAGGAAAACACAGAAGAAAACACGAATCGCTAGGCTGGTTTGGTTAAGCCATTTTATTCCGAAGCCAGTTTAACAATTACATACGATACAAAAATGTTTCTTCAAAATCGTTTTAAACGAGTAACGACTTCATAAATTGTAGCAAGATGCATTTAGCGTAACGGTTATCATCGTAAGAAATGGAATCGACGAACCGAGTTCAAATCCTGAACGAAACTGTTTGCATTACACTTCAAGCTAATGCCCATGAAAAAGGCATGAATCCATCTGTTTTCCTGCCAACTATGTGTAGATAAGTTGGGAAATCTGGATTTTCTAGCCTTGGTAAATTCAAACCAGCCAAGGAAAAGGAAAACTCTGAATTCAAACCAGCGCTACTCTGCTTAAGAATTGACCTTTGGTGCATCCTGACCGTAGTGGAAGGATTGGGTAAATACATTGACCACAACAAATAATTGCAACCAAAGGTAGGTTCTGCACCTTCCGCTCCAAGGCCTTCTACTTGGTGTAATTTAATGTCATGTCCAGAAAACTCTTTTTCAGAGATCTTACTCTTCTGTAGGTGATGCAGCCGGGTTATCCTAAAGTTCTCCAACAGGATGAGAATTATTTGGACAGTTATCGTCATCTTTGTTGTCTTGATCTCTACTTACCTTGTATTGCGTAATTTCATGTGATTAAATATTCTTTTTATTCTAATTATTCTAGCGATAATCGTGTTTTGATTAAGATGAAATAAAAGAAATTAATAACAAAATTTAAGTCAAGGGATTCCGTTCACCTTAGAAAAGCCAGAAAAGTCACCAGTCAAAACCATAAGGATGATAACATTAGTCAGAATAATTCATGGAATCGTAACAATGCTTAATCTTCGAATTTCATGAAGATAATCTTAAAAAATAGGAGTGTCGACAAAATTGTTAAAATGTTGTGATCATAATCAGAAAGATTCAGGAAAAAATGATTATCTTTCTTATCAGATGAAAACTGAACAGCGTACTGAAACGTAGTTATCAAAATAACAAAGATGAAGATATTCTTATAAAAAAGGTAATGTAAAAACAACAATAATTCTTTAGATAAAACAAGAATTACTGGAGAACATATAGGCCCAAATGCCAACAAGGATTAAATCATTCTTCCAAATACCTTAAAAATAATCAAAATGCTTAATGTCAGAATTTTATAAAAAGTGAAATGATGTATTTATTTCTTTAATGCAATTGATATATTGTATATTCTAACCTTAATGAAAAATTCATTATTGAGATTATTTTCTTTCTGTTTAACAAAAATCATAAAATTATGTTTTTATTAAAGCAATTATAGGTCTGTGGGTAGTAAGTTAATTGGTTTACATGTTTTATAGAGCATAAGGAGTGTTTCCCTTTGATCATTACTGATATTATTTACATGACTGGGACTATTGTCCTAATCTTTGTTGTTATACTAACAACGTTTCGGTCGCTGCACTCTCCGGTCGGTAACTTTGTTTGTATGATACTATTTACCAACCCCTCCGCTCGGACAGGATATGACACAAGGTCAATTTTTAAGCGGAGTTTACAGGTTTGAATTCAGAGTTTTCCTTCTGCTGGACTAGTTGCCTGACCAAGGCTGAAGAACCTAGTCTGTCCTACTATTTACCCATAGCTGGAGGGAGAATAATTGGATTCATACCTTTCCCAAGGGTATTAGTGCTATGTAAAATGCAATCAGTCTCGTCCAGGATTTGAACTCGTGTCGCCGTGTCCATTTCCTACGACGATAACGACTACACCACGGGACTTTGTTTGTATGATACCCAAGGTGAGGACAGTTATCTGAATTGAGTAAATCATGTTAATAATTATAACTCATCTAAGAAAATTAAACCGATATCATTGGTCAGTATGAATAATCAAATGGATAAATTTTGCAGGAGGTGCTCGTGGTGTAATGGTTATCGTCGTAGGAAATGGAAACAGCGACACGAGTTCAAATCCTGGAAACTGATTGAATTTCACATAGCACTAATACCCTTAGAAAGGTATGAATCCAATGATTCTCCCTCCAGCTATGGGTAAATAGTAGGGCAGACTAGGTTCTTCAGCATTGGTGAGGCAACTAGTCTAGGAGAAGGAAAACTCTGAATTCAAACCTGTTAAACTCCGCTTAAAAATTGACCTTGTGTCATATCCTGCCCGAGCGGAGGGGTTGGTAAATATGGTTATCGGATAGTGTTTAGCAACCTTCTGTCTCATTCATTTACTAGTATAGAGTGTATAATCCTCCCTACGTGTGTGAATAAGCAAAATTTAATAATAAGAGAAACTTGACGTGCAGAAGTAGTTAACCAACTATTCTAACAAACCATTACTTTAGCCTGACACCCAAGCCTTTATACAGTACGAGACTTTTGCAAATGTCGGTCTAGCAACAATTCACTTTGACTTGGAATAATAGTTTGCAAACTTGTTGTCATTTACTACTCTGGTGATTTAGATCATCTCTAACTTTTTGTCAAAGTTAAATTTAACAAATATCATTACACAAATGTTTGGGGGGTTTTTTTCGGATTTTTTAAATGGATCTTGTTGGAGAGTAATATTATCATTCTTTTTACACTGGATTGATTCTGAATGAAAGACTTTCTCAAAAATTGACAAAGTTTAACAGAATCTGATATAAATATCTAATGATAGGACACCCAGTGATGACGAGTTTACAATACAATTAATGTTATCCGATATTGACTTAGTAACCATGTGTATAATACAAAATACTTAAGCCTTCACATGGACGAACAAAAGCAGAACGACCAGCTAGAACCTACATACAACAGCTCTGTGCCGATACAGGATGTAGCCTTAAAAAACCTACCGGAAGCAATGGATGATAGAGAAGGGTGGCGGGAGTGGGTCAGGGATATTCGTGCTGATGGCGCGACGTGATGATGATGATGTTATCAAGACAAGATTTAAGAAAAGGACAGAATTGGAAATTGATTAAACGAAGAAATTTAGATATAAACAGACGGAAATAGATTGATCTTGATAAATTTTTTAGTATTTTTCCTATATGTCATTTGAAATCGTTATTTCATTTCTTTATCTCTCTCTCTCTCTCTCTCTCTCTCTCTCTCTCTCTCTCTCTCTCTCTCTCAAACACATCTCTTTCTTTCTCTCTCCCAATCTCTCTTTCTCTTTCTCTCACCTTCTCCCCTACGCACTCTCTATCCTATACTCTCTCTCTCTCCCTGATACTCTCTCTCTCTCTCAATCTCTCTTTCTCTCTACATCCACACTCTCTCACACTCCCTCTCACCCAAACTCACTCACCCTCTCTTTCCTTTTTCCTCCTCTCTCTCTCTCTCTCTCTCTCTCTATCTATCTATCTATCTATCTCCTACACACCCTTTATTTCTCTTCTCTTCCATACACATACACATGCACGCCCTCTGTCTGTTTTTTCTCTCTCTGTCTCTGTCTGTCTGTCTGTCTCTCTGTCTCTCTGTCCAGTCATGCACACAATTATTGAAATGCATCGTCAAAAATGACTTTTAGACAATTTTAAACAATCTACGCACAAGCGCTGAAGGAACAACAAGTAATAATAGAGTTTACAAAACAATTTATTAACTAGCAAAACAGAAAAATCAAATAATTGGATTATTTCAAAATTATTGGCATTTCTACAATATTCAATAATTAATGATCAATAATGTATACCTTTTTGCGTAATAAGCCCTTTCGATGTGCGAAGGTCATTTTTAATGAGTTTCTGGCATAAATTAGAAAGTATTTGAACATATTATTCAATTGAATATTCCTCTAAACACATCAAAAAGATAATCGTTTTGTAAACATTCTTTAGCTCTTATCATAAACTTATAAACTTTCCACAGCATTTAAGATATATCAAGTTTATGTTCAATTAAGAATAATACGTGTCGTGAGCGGTTTGCAAAGATAGAAAATAACTTTTACTTATAGAACAAATCTCAACGAGATAATTAGTAAATATCTACGGTTAAGCTTATTAGTGAGGCAGATTAAGTCAGTATCCAACAAAGATCATTCACTTGATAGTAAGTAAGTAAAGTTAGCGACCATAGTCGAGGGTGACCCGAAGGCTCCCTTTTCGATAGCTACTACACGAAGGTGTAGAGGAGGGCGCTACTCCATTCCCTGGATTGCTCCACTTTACCCTTGAACCGTACCTTATAATGCTGAGTGTTAAGCAAGGTGGTATCAAGTTCCATTTTTAAAGTCTTTGGTATGACTCGACCTGGGATTGAACCCAGGTCTCCCGGGCCATTGGCGAACACTCTACAAGAACCAAATTTGGTAAACATATGCTCCAGGACCGATTCTCTGAGAAAAATACGTTACCCACGTAGAAAAGAAATGGCAGCCATTTTTCAAGATAGCCGTCTCACAAAATAGGAAAGAGGGTTTTCAGTACTAAACGTCTATAAATAGGAACATGCTCTCGATCTAGATGTTAAATAGATTGTATTTTGACTGGAGAAATATATTTTGGCTCTAATATTCGAAAATGGTTACATTGTATGACTTTAAATCAGTACTTTTGTAGCTGTCTTACAAAATTATCACAGATATTGCAGGGCAACATCTGCGATCATGTATTAAGGTGATGCGGTCAAGTTTTATGAGAATAAGAGTGATGTTCAAGCACAACCAAGGAACACAGGTGACATCACAGCTGTGAGACTAAGCTTGAGGTTCATTGTTGGTTTATAGTGTACTAATTGTAGCTGGAGTTTACTGACCTAACCTGTAGTTTGTAATATACCTGAGTGTCCCAAATGCTATCTAATACTCCCCAGTATATATTTCAAGTATTGCTAATTCTAGTATCACATTATTTGGCGCGCCTAAATTAACTGGATGTTCCAGCTCGGAAGATCCGAGCCAAAGTTAACGGGTCTTCAGTTACCTAGAAGGAGTACAGTTTGCACAGAATTTAAATGGCACTGGTGTAGGGTATTTTTATGTATTAACTAAGTTGTATCTCATATCTCAATGCGCTTATGCATTATGTACGGTTATGTGGTAAAATGATAAACCCTCGGCCTTAACCTGTTCAATATGTATACTAATAATCCATTGGGTTGTACTCCTAAAACTGACTGGATGAAGTGTTACCTGTCAGACTAATACAAAAGAAGAGTTGAAGTCTCCCCCAACCTGTTGTGACTAGTTCTGATGGTTATTCAATGATAGTAAAAAAAAAACTACCATAATGTCCGACAATCCATCAGTTACTGATCATGTTAAACCCATTAGGATTGGATGAAGGAGGTGGTATTGACGATACACTGAGGTGAAATAGTTCCAAGTACCACCAAAATTGTCGCAAAATCTTTGACAGTCATAAACTAGAGCGTGCCAATAAATTTTTGGACCGATCCAATCTGAAAAAACACATGCGAACACATACTGGAGAGAAGCCATTTTCTTGTGAAGTCTGCGGATCAACTTTTTCTCTAGATTATAATTTGAAAACACGCTTGGGAACACACACTACAGAGAAACCAATAGTATGCAAAATACACGCAATAGTATGCAAAATACAAGCTGAAATCACTGCTAACAGGGTATGGCAGAAAGATGGTAAGGTCTGGCAAGGCTTTTGGACGATCTTTCCACCCATTGCTCATAGTTGTCAGCAGTTAACAAAATGTAGTCGCAAGACGGAATGCCGGAGGCGATGTAAATGCAATCGCTTCAGTCTCCTGTGTACACAGTTGTGTGCATGCAGATGTAAGGACTAAATGATTGACTAATCCACCACGTGAATCAAAAGATGATAATTTCCTGTTGTATATGCTATATTATTCTTCGTTTTTTTTTTTTCTTTTTTTTTTTTTTTTTGTAAAATGCAGCGCTAAAAGAGGCGGTTGTCTTCTAATTCCATCCACATCATCATAGTTTTCAATAACTACGATTTTGTAAGTGCGGAAATAGATTATTTAAAACTCAAAAACAAATATTTTGTTGTATAGAAAGTTAAAATAGCATCATTCTATCAAAATTTAGCTCAAACACAGATTCATACCACTTCAAATTATGACCATCAAGAAAAATGGCGGCCATTTTGTTTTTCAACGAGGATAATGTACTTTTCTGAGAGAATAGGTCCTGGAGTACATGTCTACCAAATTTGAAACTTGTACCCCCAAGTGAAAGATTATTTCAGTAATCTGCTGGACAATATATTATCTTATATATATATATATATATATATATATATATATTTGGGGAGCGGGGAGACAAAGGAGAAGAACTTTTCTCAGCATTATCTGGTACTAGCTTTAACGAGAAATGATAATTGATTTGTTTTTTCTTTCAGTGTAATTCCTTACTTTCTGACAGTTGTCAAAATCACGCTTCCAAAGTAGAGCTTGTTTTTCGTTTCTTTTCACTGAAAAAAAGCAGACGGAACTTTAAGATATTCATAACTGATAGTAAATTAAGAATTCGAACCTGTGCATTTCTCTCGTGTAAGTTAAAGTGATCGCACTGAGCCATATTTGTAGAAGTTCTGAGGATAGAACCTACGAGAATATCCTTAAAGATCATTGTTCTATTACAGACGCTAAACAGATGATCTGGCTGGGATAGTTCTATATTTTCTACTGATGATAGTTTTCGATGATTGAGCCCAGGCAAAATCAGAATTCCGAATGCTGACTTTTAAAGGAGCAGACTTACCCCTCCGGAAAATTCGAACAGCACAATCTCTCAATTCCTTATTTTAATAAATGAAGAGAAATATCCCAGTTAACTTGGTTTTGCGTAAGTTAATATTAAGGGGAAGAAATATGTTGCAAAAAAAAGAAAAGAAAAAGAAACTAAATGCAGAATAGCAAAGAAATAAAAACTGAAATTCAAAAGACAATTCCTATAGCATAACAACTTTATTAATGTGTAATTACACAGGATCAAAGATACAAAAAGGAAGATGTGCGTATAAAAGTTTGTCTATGATATTGAAATGAAATACAATCCATTTATCTACTTATCAATACTGATTTTTTTGTCGTTGCCTCTAACTTATAATCTAATTCGTGAAAGCTATTGGTTTTGCGTCCAACGGACAAGATATTTTAGTTGCGTTCGGCTTTTGCCTATGCACCATTTGGTATAAATGGCCAGACCTCCGAAAAGGGCGGTTTCCAGACACTAAAAATCGACGTCCTCTTCACATGCTAAGTGAAAGAAAAGTGTCTTAGCATCTTTTTCCTTGTTGCAACGGCGATGTCGCCTCCGAGTGATTTGCATAATTATCCAAACAGAACCATTAGTCAATGTCAGTTATTCAGCGCAAATTGTACTTGGATGAAAAGGTTACGATTGCGAAGAAGATTATAGTGCACGAATATCACCAAACTTGCAGAAGATATTTGCCATTAAAATCTGTATTAAACTTTTTATCATCATTAAAACACGAAGAATTTTTAAAACATTTTTTAAAAATTAGAAGCTCACTCAGTAAACGACAAAACAGAAAACATACAGATTTAAACTTCAAGGATTTTTCTTTCTTCTTTTTTTTTTTTTTTTTCCATGTTCAGTTTTTTGTTCGGTTGGTTGTTTTTTGTTTTATTGTTGCTTTTAGCTTTTCCTTTTTGTTTTGTTTTGTATTGTTTTTTTTTGTTTGTTTTTTTTTTTTTACTTTTTTGTTTTTTTTTTGTTGTTGTTTTTTTTCGGGGGGGGGGCATTGTATGCGTGTGCGTGTTTTTTATTGTGAAATATCAAAGTTTTGCGCATGAAACTTTATCCAATTTTACATTTCCATATTTACTCAAAGTAAATCTCTTTATGATGCATCTGATTAGATAAAGATATAAATAGAAATCGTGAGAAGAATAAGTTTTTCAGATTAGTTCTGAAATTTCCTTTGGTTTTCTAAATCACTTCGTTCAGACTCATGGCTTCTGTCTGATTAACATTGCCAAGATGACTTAATATTAAATGGTCGTTGTAGGCGACTATTTATGTTTGCATGAGAGCATATGTATAGAGTAGACATTTTGATCAATAGACGTCATTTTGATCGGGTTGGGTAACTCCACATTATTTTTCACACGAAAATATATATATATATATATATATATATATATATATATATATATATATATATATATATATATATATAAAGAGTTCGTACCAACAATATTGAATCTGGTCAAAATAGCATTGTATTTGATTTTGGACATATGGAGCTGAAAACCAAAAAGATTTTCAACTGAGTAAAACTAAAATGTTTTCTGAAAGGTTAATATTAATTAGTATCAAAAGAAGCGTCAGATTCAAAACGATTTAGAGTTTGTTACAAGCAAGATTAATTTTAAGTCGTTATACATTAAATGTAAAATTTGATCTTGTAAATGTAAAAATTCTACAGCCATATTAATTTGTACGGCAGAAAGCGTCAGATTCTGGACACTTTATGAATTTATGGTGTTAATATGGTGTTGAGTAAATTTATGTCATCGGATATTACTAATCATCGTAAATCTTGTTGTTTTACTGTTGTATATCACTTTTTATATCATTCATTGATCTGTTCTGGAAACTAGAAGCAGTAATTTCAAAACAGGAATTGTAGGACATACCTGACTATGTGTATATGTCTTTTGCTGAGCTTGTGTTCTGACATTAGAATCTCTCAATTGAAAATCCACATAGGGTCTATCGATGACTTAATAGTGATATTACAGTCCGTCAACATAGAGTCAGTGCAGAATTTACATGAAGTAGTGCGTTTTTAAATGCACAGAATAAAGTAATCACCGTCTGGCTTGTAAAGTGTAATCATCTGATATAAGCGGTCGTAATTCTTTTACTAGGGTCATCGTGTTTTAGTAGCCATTTGTCTGGGGAGAAAGACGATTTGTTAAACAAGAAATTCGCTAATATCAACGAAACATTTAACAAAATTAAAACTCTGAATAGGTTACCTAGCAGGAAGGAAAGAGTCTCTATTTGACAGGGATGAATCAGAACTTCTGAGAAAGATTAAATAATAATAATATATATATATATATATATATATATATATATATATATATATATATATATATATATATATATATGACAGTATATATATATATATATATATATATATATGACAGTATATATATATATATATATATATATATATATATATATATACTGTCATCCCAAGACAGACTGTTTGGTTGTATCACAACTCTTCATTGTGGCTAAACACGCAGGACGCTTTACTAAGTATCTTACCGGTCAGCCAACTGGCGACATACTTTCTCTCGGGAATTATGAGGCATTATGTATTCGTTTTCATTTGTTTACATTTTGATATACCATATACTAGAGTGCTCAATTTATTATCCGCAAGTGACAGCCGTTAAGTGCTCAAGAGGATGTGTGTATTTATAATAGAATTTTTGCCGACCTTCTACGCTTCGCTTTTTTATATTAAACCATTTTCAGGGCAATGTTAATATGCAATGTTGTATCTTCTGAATTATATACAATTTTAAACTGAAACGAAAAAAATTAGAAAAAAATATATACATACAGAGAGAGAGAGGATCAGCGGCGAATTTATTCGAACACCCATCAATTTTGAATATTTTTATGCATTTCTCAAAATCTAATACCCGTATGATGCCATTTTTTTAAATGTTAACCATCCGAAAAAAAGAAAAGAAATATAAAACTCAATTTTAAATACAACAAATTTGACAGGTAAATTATCCAAAATAGGAAAAGATAAAACTATTTGTACAGAAAAATACATCATTTTAAATTGATTGATTCGTGTAAGTATAAGTAATTTTTTAAATTATTTTATTGGTGAAGCTTTCTTAACTATTCATTCAATCAAACAATTGTGATAATACCAGCAAAGAACTTTACGTGGTGCATAGAATGTCAGCATTGTTATTCTTGAATTAACAACACGATGAAGAAGACAAAGGGGCAAAGCGTTGACTTGAAATCAAGTTCCACAAGTCGAGAAATAGTTACAACACAATTTAAAACCAGTTAGATGTCTCTAGATAAGTGTTACAGTCCGTTATAAAGAAGTTTAAACAGTTTGACAGGACAGGAAATGTGCCTGGGCACCAAAAACTGTACGAAAACTGTGTTACGAGTTTAATATAAACCCAAAAGTTGTTTTGTAAGACATCCCCAAAAGTTTCGATACGTAAGTACTCACGCAATACAATGTTGTTTAAATAGAAATAGGTTGAATAGAAACCGACCACAACGAACTGCTCTTCACAAATCATATCACGTTGTTGATCGGTTTAATTTTTCCAAAACGTGTTAAACAAAGAAAATTGCTTTTAGGAACGTGTACTATGGAGCGGTGAAACAAAAATGGAGCCTTTTCGACATAATGGTGCACAGAACATTTGACGCAAGAAAGGTGGGGCTTTCCTCCAAAAAAACATATTGCCAACATTAAAACATGGAATTTGCTTGATGATGTTTTGGTGTTGTTTTAACTCAGGGGAGGCTGGACAATTAATGGCAATAAGAGAAATAATAAAATCTGAAGACTATATAAAACTTTTGGATGAAAAGAACATTTGACGCAAGAAAGGTGGAGATTTTTCCTCCCAAAGAACATATTGCCAACATGAAAACATGGAGGTTGCTTGATGATGTTTGGGGGTTGTTTTAACTCAAGTGAGGCTGGACAATAAGAGAAATAATAAAATCTGAAGACTATATAAAACTTTTGGATGAGAATCTACAACTATCAGCGAATAATTTAAATCTTGGTGAGTGATTTACTTTCCAACGACTTAAGAACCACAAACATACGTCTCAATCAGTGATTGTGTGGCATCAGAAAAAGACTACATTTCTGTTATGGTCTTCAATAAGTCCTGACTTAAATTTATGGAAAGAATTGAAAGGTCGAATAAATCAACGGTCATAAAAAAATTTAAGGAATTAGAACGTGTACCCATTAAAGAATAAGACTTGTTCAAATCTCGTCAAAAGTTTTAGAAAAAGAATGCAACAAGTTATATAGATGAGAGATCATACTATTGGCTATTAATATAATGAAAATTGTTCGATTTTTTCAATTTTTCACATGGTATGAATAATTTCGTCTCTTCCTATTTTGTTTATTTCTCTTCTCATATTCAGTAAATTTAACCTATCATTGTCAAAACTGAGCTTTGTATTCATTTCTTTTTTTTTTTTTTTTTGTAATTGATAAATTATAAAAATTTTGGCATTATACGAGTATCGAATTCTAAGAAATGGGTCAAATATTCAAGACACATGTTTGTACGAATAATTTCATACTATATATATAAACATATATATATATATATATATATATATATATATATATTTCATACTATATATATAAACATATATATATATATATATATATATATATATATATATCCCTCCAATCAATTTTTTAGAGAAGTAAATCTGGTTTGAACTCATAATTTTCCTTCGTCTAAACTGGTTATTTAAACATGGTTTAACTCAATCATCTCTACTATTTTCCAATAGCCGTTGGAGAAGATATAGATTCATTTCTTTCTCAATGAAATTGGCTCGAAGTAAAACACAAACGGTCTCATCCAAGATTTGAACTCGGATTGCTGATTTCATTTCCTATGATGAAAACTTTTACACTAAGCACACCTCTTAATAATATGTGTGTGTGTGTGTGTTTTGGTCGTAAATAATATCTCAGTATCATTGATGTCAATAGCAATGTCGCTATAACCACACCAAAACAATGATAGAAGCTTTTTCATCCGGCTAAAATGTGGCTTCCCGTCTTTTATGTTCAGATCGAAGTTCAGATTTATTGATTTGGATTATTTTAGTCTCATTGAATGGAACAGAGGAGCGTTTTCTCATTGGGAAACTAAACAGAATAAAATGTGTCACATGGTGCCTATTTCTCTTCAAACAATCAATTTGGAGAGGGTTTTTGTTTTGTTTTGTTTTGATTTGTTTTTTTGTTTTTTTTGTTTTGTTTTGTTTTTTGTTTTCGTCTTTTTTTTTTTTCGTAATTTCCTATTTTTTTTATCATTGTACATTTAAAAAGTTTTCTAAGCAATATCTCATATCTATGTAACTAATGTCTTGGCTTTTCTATTCAAAATGAAGCATTAATAAAGGAAATCAGCATTGCATTTGTTATTTTCGGGGCCAATAATATTACCCCTGGCAAAAAATATGGAATTAGAACACTAAGAAAATATTCACTTAGCTTTTATTAATCATCAGTAAATAAACTAATTACAGAAAAGAAACAAAACATTTTTATTTCATATGATAACCCAATATTGAGGAAAAAATATGGAATTATCTTGTAATCTGTATATTTTATGAAAGCAGAATGTTTAATTATTGAATAAAGATTTAAACTTAAGTTACTTGAATAATATTCGATCTATTATCCCTGGTAAAAATTATGGAATTATCCCAATGATGTTCACACTGGTTTTTTTTTTTTCATTTAGCTGTAAATAAACTAATAATAGATACGACGAAAAACGTTTCTATTTAATTGTTGAGGGTTCTGGCTTCATAAAATATTCCTTCAACAAGCTAAATTAAGTTATTTAAACTAATGATCTAATTTTTTTCAAAGCCGTAAAGAGGAAAATATTGAGGAACAGTTATGGGATGATCTTGTAATTTGCATATTTCTATGAAGCCAGAATTTTTTTGCGTCTTATTTATCATTAGTTTCTTTACAACTAAATAAAAAAGTGTGCTAATTCCATAATTTTTGCCAGGGGTAGTATTGTTGGCTGGACTTCTGAGATAAGGAGTTCCTACAATTCGGCATTCATTCATTCAGATCACTTTCCTCGTTTTGTGGGTTTTAATGGATAAAACCTCATCCGTTTCTCCAAAGGTCTTAGGTTCAATACCTGATCTAGGCAGCACAGATATATACACCATGATGGAGGCAATGAGTTTAGAATTTCGTCAAGCATGACATCGTAGGTGACATGTAGGAAAATGAGAACCTCACACCCCCGTTGATCAAGAATTAAGTCTCGTAAGACATTATATGACAACGAATGTGTTAAAATACTGAAAACAATTGGAGAAGTAGAAATGCTGTGAAAAAACAACGGTAACAAGGAAACTAATTGAAATGTATTAATGTATGATAGATGCCAAGAATACAAAAATCTCTGGAATATCTAACAAGGTTTGAATTCACACACATTGAATTTGTAAACAAGCATATTAACTTCAGCTCAAAGCTTTTTTTTCTTCTATGATTTTGCATAAAACAAAAACCGCCAGAAATGTTTGTTGAACAAAGCAAATATTGATACACGATTTGATTCATGGGGAACCCTATAAAAATCAAATTTTCGAGTAATTAACTTTTGAGACAAAGCCAGTAATCATTGTTTTAAGTAATATTTTTTCGATATAGATGGAATGATATTAAGTTGCTTTAAAAATAATAGCTGATTTTATTACACACTTAGATGTAAAATCGACAATTATTTTCAATTATAATAAAAGTTTCTTTGAAGAATTCTGTTCTTTCAGCGTAAAAATACGTCCAAGTGTTCTCTCAATTACAGGTACAATATTTTCTCATATTCAGCAGAGGTTTTGGTTTTTATTTTTCTTTGCTGTTTATTTTTGATTTTGCTGGGCTTTTTGTGTGTGTGTGTGTGTGTGTGTGTGTGTGTGTGTGTGTGTGTGTGTGTGTGTGTGTGTGTGTGTGTGTGTTTATTTTTCTTTTTGAAGATAAGGGGGAGTTTGCATCTGTGTATGCACACATGCGAACAGACATGACTAGAGCATGAATTCTATTGCTTTGTTTTTTAATTGCCTTTTGGTCATTTTTGCTGCATGGGCAGATGAATGATCTTGCTTAAAAATAACTTTGCTTCCATATTTAGAATGAGATAAAATATTTTTTGATTATAAATTGATGGAATGCGAACATAGAACTTACATTGCCCGTTTGAATCATACGTCATACAAAATTATAAATATATTACAATCTTAAACTTTTTTTGAATCTTCAATAACATTGTTATTTTTACAATATTTTTTAATCTATTGTTCTACATATTTTCCATACCTTTTATAATATACACCCGATTTCGTTTTTTCATTCCTTCCTTTCTATATACCATTCTCCCGTAATCCTTGCATTTCTTCAAAGTATAGGATTACTTGGTGATCACGAAAGCGTGGAACTGATTGTTACACTGAGTATATTTTCAACTTCCTCGTTTCAAAAGGTCGAAGAACAGAAAAAATAAAAGAGTAATTTAATCAAAAGAATTTGATTTTATCTAGTAAGGACGCCACAACGTCTCCAGAAATGACATTTTATCAAAATTGGTCTTCGTCACGTATTATAAAAAAAAGAAACATTGCGTGAGATATAAGTTCTTACTTACCAAAAATATTTTTAAAATCTCAAATTTATTACAAGTTTCCTTCTTACATTCTTTGTTCTGAAAGATAATTAACTTTTTGCCTGCTTTTACAAGAACAAATTTTATCTACAGATTATTAAGAGTCGATCAGTAGCGCAGTTATGCTTTATGTCTTTGTATCTTTCTCCATCACAGAATATATTGATTCTGATATTACAAAATATCTTACTTCCCACTGGTCCATTAATAAAATTAATCGTTCAGAAGTAAACTATATATGCCATTAAGTGATAGTTTTCACAGAATATAATTTCTTTCTGCCTTTTTTTTTTGGCAAAAAATTGTTTTTGTTTCATAATCTATCAGCCGCCATCTCCTCATTAATTAGTAAACTAGTTCATATTCCTTGGTAGCAATATCTTATCTACTGAAAGCGATGTCAACATACCCATTGGTAAAGCATGGACTGCTATCGACAATGTGGAAATCTAATCTCTCTCATAAAATTAAATGGGAATTCTCCCAAACTGTAGCTGTGTCAGTACAACTGTATGACAGCAGTACTTGGATTCTAACGAAACACCAGAAGAAAAAGCCAGATAAGAACTACACAACGATGCTACAGGCTGTTTTGAACAAATTCTGGTAGCGGCACCCTACAAATAAGCAGCTACGCTGACACATACATACCGTCACACAAAACATCTAAGACAAGCAAGAGACGCTGGATACTGCAAGAATAGTAAAGAAGAACTCATTAGTGACATTCTCCAGTTGTCTGCTAGTAGTACAGTGGTAATGTGGATGGAGAACGATTGAACCATTCAAAGATACAAGAAGAGCTGGTTTCTTCTAAAATAAAGAACCTTGCCAGGACATAGTGTTAGTTAGCTTTCCACCTATTTCGACCTCTGGAACTTAATGGAGGTAATAAAGCAACAGAGGTCCTTAAACGAAGTGATTTTTGTTTTTCTGTTTCTCCTCCCCCATCAGACGATTAGTTATCACCGTTAACAGTGACTGTGCTAAAAACATTCTGGAACATTCACATTCCACTAACTTTTCAACCCTCGATGTCACTGTATCAAACTGAGCTTAGTACATTATTATGATAAATTTCCAACGGGCATTTTAAAGTCCTATATTAATTTATATGATTGATCTTAACAGCATATCAGCTCCTTTAAAGTTATTCTCTAATTAAAGGTTAAGGAATCACATTCAGTTTACGTGTAGACTTACATCTTTGTGCAGTTTTTTAAGAGAGGTTTTTTGCCTACAGTCCGATCACATACAAATTATTGTTAAACAGATTTTACCCCCAGATAGTACTCTAATATGTATTACCACTCCAGCTCAGAGTGAACCTGGGAGTAATGGCAATGAACGAGTACCCCACACTGTCCAGATCTCCAGAACTGTAGCCTCACCAGTTTAGTTTAATTGGATGGTGGGGGCTTATCTCTCTTCAGATGGTACAGTTAGTGAATTCTCTTCCCTGCAAACCAGTCGAATTTTAAAGTTATAGCTTTTAAATAGAAAATTCTGCACTCGTTTGCAAATAGAAGATGGAAATATCAGTTTTGATCGAGAAGGAAACAGAAATAAACCGTTAATGTGAAATAAGGATAAAATAAATAATAAATATAAATGAAATAATTGTCATTAATTAAAGAACGGAAAATACAAACAATTAAAAACGTCTACTTCTGATCCGCTTGCATACAAGTGTCTCGACGTCAAAGACAAAGAAGCAATACTAATATTAATATAAAAACAAAGCACTTTCAGAAAAATAAATAAAGGTGTATTTAATCTGAATATTCCCATGAGTTATCTGAAAAGTAATGAAATTATATTTTTTAGCTATGACTCGAACAGCGTTTGGTCCAGTTGTTGCTTTCATTGAAGCTTCCTTTTGAGACTCCGTTCGTTGAAGAGTTCACAAAGTTACATCAATATAATTACTTCAAAAATGAGCAAAAAGAAAAAAAGATGGCAGACAAAGCTGTCAGTGAAACTAAACGCATTCATAAAAGATAGAGGCTAATTTGGCTGAAAAATATTGTCTGCGAACAAACAAATTGGTATTGATGAATGCGGACACCAGGAAGGGGACTTTCAAATCGTTATTCTTAATAACTCAACATCCTCATTTATATTTCATTTGATTCCCTCAGCAATTGAGTTCAGTGGAAATTATGAGTCGTAAAGAGTGGTTAGACACAAGACAGTAGCCATATTTGTGATGAAGGCTTTTAAATCATTTAGGAAAGCTTTTATACCAATTCGTTCAGTTCTGAATACTTCGGTATTATTATTATTATTATTATTTACTCCTTGAGTTTTTCACATCAACGTTAACTAATGGTCATTCACTGGAGTTTGAATAACACCAAGTCTCCTCAAGTCTCCAGGACTCTTCTCAGTATTCTGGCCGATCTCAATAATGCAGATGTTTGGATGGTCTTCACTCGCCCTCTAATTTCTTAGTCCTTCACTCCCTTTATTAATCCTTTGGTGACTGTAGCAAGAGTACTAATGACAATTAACATTTGAATAGAAGTTTAGCTCTTTGTTTAGCTGGTATGCATTCTGCTGCCGCTTCTAAGTGGACATTGATGAAGTTCTCATTTGTCATTCGCAGGATGTGTTTCCGATATCTCCTGAAGTGCATCGAATTTGTTTCTGAATGTTAACGTATATTTATCTCTAATATCCCTATTGTTAAGCAGCAACCAGTCACAGTGTAGGGTTGTGGTTGTTCGAGCCGCATTCCTTCGTGGGCTCAGTCGTATCTTTGCCGTGACAATTTGGTGATCGGAGGACACACTCTCGAAGGAGGAATATGCCTCGCAATTCAATGCGCAATAATTCCATTTCTTATTTATAAAGACGTCCATTCAATGCCGATATCGTGCGATTTTATATCTTCGCTATGAAGGTGTCTGTGTTCTTGTATGCATATTATGTCTATGTTATGATCTATCACAGAAGCTGTAGCTCCGGTAGTTGGCCTATTCCATCTTAAAGTTCTGACGTTGAATGTCGCTATATATATTGTGCTTTTGCATTTTATTAATTTTTGTTTTTGTTTGAGCTCTGTAGCTGATTTTTCGAACACTGGGGCCAGGGCTCCAATTCCAGCAAGACGCGCTCTTTTTTTTTTACCCACGTGAAGAGCGATGCGGTTTGGACAAGTGGTTTGAGTATGACTCATGGTAATCTTTTGATGGCTGTGTTTTTATTTTCATCTATAAAAACCACCCTAATAGATGAGCAGCAGTAGTTCCTTGATCGAGCTATTTGTCTCATGGGATTCATCCGCCCACAGCATCTGCTTAGGCCGTTGACCTGTCATTGTGTTCGTCCGCCTTTACGTCCACTATGCTGCTTCCTAAAAAAAATCTTTCCCAACCCTGCATGTATTAAGTTTGACTTATAAGTCCACAGTAACTTTATTTTTTTTAAATCATCAATTCTTATTCATTGTTCATTGCATTCTAAGAGGCATTCTATTTTTACTCTAACTCAGGTCTTCAAATACTGGAATAAATTCAAAAAGTATTAATATCTTTTATCTTCTTTTTTCATGGTTCAACGGCAGCTTGGATTTACAGTAACAGTCTTTTACATCTAAATAAAGCAAATGATTTTGCACAAAATAAAATCTTTCATGCGTTTTAAATGACAATATAGTAAAAAGACAAAATAACTAACCGTCCGTTGACCAGGCTTTGGGCCTTCTTAATTTTAAAAATAGTGGATAGTTCAAGTGTAATTTCACACAAGAAGACTTGACCATGGCTAAGAAAGAGAAACCTTAAGACAGAAACTGACTTACTTCAAATACCAGCACAAAACAACACCATAAGGACAAACTATGTTAAAGTAAAAATACAGAAGATGCACCAAAATAACAAGTGTAGGTTATGAGGTGATAGAAGGGAAACGATCAATAAGTGAATGCAGCAAATTAGCACAAAAAGAGTATAAGACGAGACACAGCTGGGTGGGAAAAGTGATCCACTGGGAATTGTGCAATAAACTGAAATTTGACCAAACTAACAAGTTGTGTATGCACAACCAGGAATCCGTCCTAGAGAATGAGATGCATGACATTCTCTGGGGGTTTATGATACAAACAGATCACCTAATCTCAGCCAGACGACCAGATAATCAACAAAAAAAGAGAACATGCTGAATAGTGGACATTGCCCATCACGGCTGACCAGAGAGTAAAATTAAAAGAAGTTGAAAAGAGTTATAAATATCTGAACCTTGCTAGAAAGCTGAAGGAGCTGTGAAAAATGAGAGTGATGGTGATATCAATTGTAGTTGATCCACTTGGAACAATCCCCAAAGGATTGGTAAAGGGACTGGAAGACTTGAAAATTAGAGGACCATACAGACTACAGTATTACTAAGATCGGCCAGAATACTGAGAAGGGTCCTGGAGACTTGAGGAGACTCGCTGTCACTCAAGCTCCAGTGAAAAACTATCAGCTAACGTTGATGTGGAAAACACTCAAAGGAGTATAACAACAATGGAGTCATAAGTGTGTATCTGAAAAAAAAACCCTGGTGTATCGGTCTGTAAAGAAAAGAAAAGAAATTTATTGGCGTAAAGAGAAAAGATAAAAATAAGATTAAAAAGAATACAAAAATTAAAAAAAAAAAAAAGAAAACGAGAATCAAAAGGGAAAAGGTAAGCAGAATGAGTTCGGTACAGCAAATTGGAATGAGAAACAGGAAGAGATATTTAAAGACGGTTATTTGAAAAAAATCGAAATCTCCAAATTTATCATTATAATCATTTAAAACTATAACACTAAAATCAACTAAAAGACTAAAATGTTGAAGTTTTGAGGAAATATTTGATCTCTTTTGGAAGTTACTGCATAAAACTGACAATCCTATAAGCTTTCTGTATAAGTTTCTGCCCTGGGTATGACACTAAACTGCATCTGGTGTCGAGGCTCCAATTCTGGAGACTGCAGAGTATCCTTTATCACCATTACTCCCAGGTCCACTCTTATTCTGAATAGTAGAACCTGTTAGGGTCTCATCTACGGATCAAATAGATAGGTTTAAGATCATAAGCATGAGATAAGAATGCTTAAAACTATGTAACTGTGTGCAAATTATGTGTATTAGATTGGAATACTTGATATATTATCTGTCTATATTTCTGAGATGAGGTATTATGTACATTATTATGTAAATAATGCACTTGATACCATATTGTGTGCAAATAAATAATTATATACAAATAAAATTACAATTAAAAAACAATATGAAGAAATTTTCAAATATATACTTATCATCATCATCATCATCATCATCATCATGTCGTGCCGCTAGCACGGATATCCCTGACCATCTCTCGCCACTTCTCCCTATCGTTCATCGCCTCCGGCAGGTCTTCAGGGTTACATCCTGTGTCCTCACATAGCTGCTGTATGTAAGTTCGGGCTGGTCGTCCTGCTTTTGCTTGGCCATATGTGGGGGTCCATAGGAGTACATCACTTATGAGCTCGTCCTTGCTTCTCCAGTAGTGTCTTGCGTGTCTGGTTCGTCCAACTTGTATAGTTTTCGTGATGAGAGGCAAGTGGCCGTATAGTTGGTGTCTCGTGGGGTGTTGTCGCCAGGACTTGTTCAATATTGCTCTCAACATTCTTGTGTAGTTGCCGTCAAAAATATGAATCAAATGTTGGCATTAAATAACCCAGAATGAGTTGATATTCCGTTAAACAAACAAACAAAACTACCCAATATGAATTGCATTTTTAAAGTCAGTGTTTTAGAAAGAAATTTGTGAACATTCAGAAGTTTATGGTTTATTTCAGTTTAAATAAGATCACAATAGAAACGACTAGAGGTCGTTCAAAGGTTTTGAAACGAAAAATGAAATTAACTGCCATCACGTACTTTTGACAAAATAGTTGTAGAGAATAAAATTTCACTGAAAACTTGTGTGAAAGTTAATTTTATAGTCATAATCTTTGTCCTGTCAGCAAAAACAAAAGAAAAAATAGAAAAAAAATCTGATGTAATTTCAAGAATAATTTGTGTCCATTACATAGACTCAAAGATATTTGTGTTTGAAAAACTGTTTACCTAGCACTTACGGGTGTCGAGTGAAATATGATGAATCAGCTTAGCTTCAGGGGGCCGTCCCTACCATCCAATCAGCAGTACCTATCCCCTCGACTAAATTGGGGTAAGGTCAGGTTTATTGCCTGATACCTGAAACGCCCCAAAATAGGAATGTTGATGAAAATAAACTATTTTGGCACTGTCTTCGGGAAAGCTTCTATTCAAAAATGGACTTTGTGTCGCATCTTACCTTTAACGCAGAGGTATGTTACATGAAATGAAAAGAAGTGTAATGTAACTTTTTGCACAAGAAAATGGCATTGAGATTTTTTAAATCAGATTTTATGAAAACAATATTTGTACTTATTCATTCGTGGATTTCTTTATGAAAAATGTATTTTGTAAATTTAAGAAAAGAATACGTGAATCAAGTTGTATCAATCAAACTCCTTCATTTAATTTCGTGAAATCTCATTAAAACACTTTTTCATCGCTAAGAATATTTAAATGTCTATAAATCTCCGAAGAAATTAAATAATTTAAAATTTTACATGAAGCATTATAGATTGAATTTAAAATCTATATAGAAAAAAATCTAATACTAAATATTATAAATGCTTTAGATTTAGATTAAGGAATTTTCTTAGCTGGTCTTTACCGTATTGTGGTATGAATGGTATCGATTCTTCCTCTGATAGTCAGATTCTTCAGTCTCCTTTTCAAGCCCTTAAGAACTGTTCCAAGTGCACCAAATGTAATTAGTACAACCGTCAATACCATTTTCTTGAAAAGATTCTAGTTTATATATACACCGTTTGTTAGGATGAATAAATTTTATTCTTTTGCACAATTCCTAGTGGATCACCTTTCCCGCTAAGTTGTGCCAATCTTTGCACTCCTTTTGTGCTAGTTTGCTGAATTCACTTATTATAGGATTAACCGTTTTATCTCTGTCTTCATATGACCCATACTTGTTATTCTGTTGCGTATAATCAATTTTCGATTTAATATAATTGATTCTTATGGTATTATTCCCCGCTGCAATTAAAAGAGATTCAATTTCTCTCTTGAGGTTTCCCTTTTTTAGTGACCCAGTTGGCAGGGGCTGTAGAATACACCAACTGCATCTTAGCAGTGTGATAAGAATCTACAAACAAGTGTACTGGATAAGAGACTAAACAATATGATGGTAAGGCTCTAATAATGCTGGAACTTTGGGGAAATGCGGAGTACCCCTTCAATTGCCATCGCTGCCAGATTCACTCAGGCTTGCAGTGATAGCACCCGATAGGGTCCTATATATGGGTCCAATAGAACTGTTTGACATTTAAACTGAGTGCAAACAACGATTTATACTAAATCGAATCATATAACTGTTTCATCGTTTAAGTGTGTAAATAAATGACTTGCGTTTAATTGAACTGATGGGGATACATAACATTGCTTGGAACCATTTAGTTTTGTTGACTTATGCTAAATTGAATTGTTAGAAATAGAACTGTTTGATCCTTTAACTGTGTTTACCTACAAAATGTTTACAAATCATGTCTAATATATATGTAAAGTCTCTACGTGTTCGAGCGTCTTTCCTTTGTTTTATCATTTTGGCCTGTCTTCGTAGGTTTTTTTTATCAGTGTTTCCAGTTGAATTTCCCATCAAGGTTTTGATTTTTTCTTCATGCTTTTTGAGGGGATCCCAATTTTCGTAATTTCGCCCTTGCATAGATTAGTTCATTTAATACGGTTATATTATTTGTTGATATATACGAGGATCATTAAATAAGTTTCAAGACTTTTTTCGTATGGGCACTTTTATTGATAATACACACATGAAACTCTAGTCCCCCTTCGAAGTAATCTCCTCCGGTTGCAATGCACTTGTTGTATCGTTCCAAAAACTTCTGCAAGGCTCCATGGAAGTCCTCTTGTATGACCATGTCAATGACCTTCATCACAGCCTCTTTCATCTCGTCAATTGTCTCATAACGACAGCCTTTAAGCTTAGGGAATAAGCAAAAGTCACAGGGAGCAAGGTTTGGAATATAGGGAGGCTGAGGAACTGTCTAAATGCCCATCTTGGTCAAATTGTCTGTGACAAGGATGGAGTTGTGGACTGGTGCATTGTCCTGGGGGAAATGCCACTGAGCCGATTTCAAGAGTGCTGGCCTCTTCCGACGAAATCTCTTCCTGAACTCCCTTAAAATTTCAACATAGTAACCCTAACCCCAACCCTTTGGCCAATCAACTCTGGTGTTCTGACTTCCTTACCCCTCCCACACCTCTCATCATCCCTCACAGACTCCTTGCCTTCCTTGAATCTCTTATGCCACTCAAACACCGATGCCTGATTCATGCAAGATGCTCCAAAAGCAGTCAGAAGCCTTCCATACGTTTCTGTGGCATTTTTCCAAGTTTAAAACAGAATTTTATTGCATATAGTTCTTCTAAAGTGTCAGATTGCATTTTTGAAATTCATCAGCAGTGACAATCAGGTTTTAGTAGGTTGTATTCCAATTGCTGCTGTAGGTGTTCATTTGAAGCTGAAATCATAAAAATTGGTCAGTCATCTCATAAGATGTATTGCAATAACATACTGAATTTTCAAGCGTTTACAACAATTTTAAATGTCTGTACAAAAAAGTCTGGAAACTTATTGAATGTACCAAGTAAGTTTCGACTTGATTTATTTTTTCCGTCTCCGTCTTGACTGTTCTCCATTCTATGTTTCTTAGTGATGGTAAGGTAGTCTTTTCCCTGTTCATAATTCTCTTTAAATTTTCTAGATTTACTTTTTGTTCTTGTATTAGTGTCTGTTATTTGTTGATTGGTTGTGTGTTGCTTAGTTATGTGGCGTTTTTATTTTCCAAAGTTGGCGGTTCATTTTGGTTAGACTGTTTTTGTTTGTCGCTACTTCGTGTGTCTGATATTGTATTACTATCTTGTTCATTATTATTTTCTGGTGTATTTCTAGTATTTCAAGGTCAGAAAACCAACTTTTCTTTATTATTGTCCTAACGCTAATATAGTCGCTAAGTCTTTGGCTTGTGGTCTGAAAACTAGCGCATTCTTGCCAAATCTCTATCATTCTTTTCCTATATCCTCTTTGTGTAGGGTTGTACCTAAAATAACAGTGTAGAGCAAGTTTTTTGTCTTCCCTAGTACATGTTTTGCGTGTGCATCTCTGATTTGTATGATTATGACACCCAAGCCTGTTGCCTGGGTCCCACGTTGTGTATTATTTTGATTGAACATTTTTATCATTGGTGGTATATTGTGGCAATACCAGACCCAGGGGTTGTTTAAAATCTGCGCACATGACACAGACGTGACCTGGTTTTCTCAAGGAAAACTCTTAAGCGGGTCACAAAAAAGTTTTTTTTTTCTCCCTCTGCTGCCTTTTTCTTCTCTTAAAGAATATACGGGAGGGAATGACAAGATTTAAGTTTTAACTTAACAAGAGTTCACGTTTATGCTACTTTTTAAATTCAAAGGTATTTTAGGTCCCGAGCAATTGACTAGTGGGGATCAGTTATTGTATGATTAAGCTCTGTAAGGATTATTTCAATCTTATTATTAGACCGACAAATGACAATAGTCATTACATTAAAACCAGCGACATATACTAACATTTAAGCGATGATTTAGTTACCTTGTCACTTTGAGATTAGAACATGAGAGTAAGCTGCTTTCCATTTCTTTGACTTTTCACTTGGCTTTTAAGAAAGTTGTGTGGGTATTTATGTCTCTTCTGCATTGGTTGTTTTTTCTTTTTTCCTTCCCTAACCCCTCTCTACTCCTAATTACTTTACAAGAAACGAAAGATTTTAATCTAACTTGTACTACTCTTACACAGACAATAATGATTATTATTATTATTATTGAGCATTTCTGAAACTTTGTTATGAATAAAGTTACAATTCATATCGTAATCATCGATAATTATAAGATTAACAAAATCCTGTGTGTCGGAAATTTTCAATATATAATTGAAAATTTTTCATTACATACAGAAAATATATTAACAGCATTTGTGGAATATCATAAAGAAATAAGAAAATTATTTTCTTTGGCTACTGTTAACTCTTTTGGCCATTCAAACTTACTCGCCTGAAGAAAACAGGGTTTTGCCATTTATAGACACTCACACTTTAACTTACCCAACAGGTGCGCATAAATTCGCGGCATTATCAAAGTAGTTTTGGATGACACTAGAATGTACAAAAGTGTATTTGATTTTTACGTCAAATTTTATGCTATTCTCTTACAAATAAAACAAAGTTAAAACGTCAACGAACATATTTAAATCATTGTAACACATTCAAAAATGTCTTTTTAAAAACTTGTGCATATGTCAATAAAATAAAAAATCAGTTCAATTTTTAAAAAATGCTATACTATCTTTCATTAATTATTTTAATGGAATTCGATAATATTTTTATTAAATTTTTCTTTATGATAAACAGTTTGTCTTTTGCATGCATTGCTTCAGGTAGAATGATTGTCAGTTGATCGGACAGTGCGGAATTTATATGGCAACATTTGTAAAATTGTTTTTTAAATGGCATAAAATATGGTACTTTATTCAAATTTATTCTTCGATTGTGTTGAATATGTAGAATCCCTGAAATTTCATTGAGCAACGATTACTTGGACCAAAAATATTAGGAATATTAAGCAATACACAGAATACATACGATATGACAAAAAAAAATCCGAATAAAAAAAAATCAGAATTTAAAAAAAAGAAGAAAAGGGAGAAAAAATCCTGAAGGCAAAGAACTTTTTAAAAATATAGTTTTTAGGCTATCGTAATTTTCTTGAATAAGTCACACTTTAAAAATGGTTTAAAACAAAAAGATCTAACATGCATACAAATGTATGAATTCATCTTCTCTCTACCCCGCCCCCGCCAGCGATTTGTAAAATAGTAATGTAAACTGGGCTCTCTAACGTCGGTGGGGCAACTGGTCTACGAGAAGGAAAACTGAATTCAAAAAACTTGAGGAGTGTTATTCAGGAAAATCTGTAGCACATTGACGCACCATTCTTCTGTGATCAGTTTATTCATATATATATATATATATATATATATATATAAGAGAAAATTTTGAAAATAATGTTAACCTTTCTCCATTCGTTTGATATATGTGTGCGTACGTTCGTTTGTGTGTGTGCGTTGTGTGTGAGCGCGCGCAAGTGTGTGTGTGTGTGTGTGTGTGTATGTGTGTGTGTGCGTGTGTGTGTATGTGTGTGTGTAAGATGCTTGGTTTATTGAGTTTTGTGGCATATAAACCTTGGTAAGTTATTTAATGCTAAATCCTGTTTATGTGAATATAAGTATACATGATTTGTAAGAAAGTAGGTTCGTTTGGTTTCCATTTTGTGGATAACACTTTTAAACGAACCTCTGCTCAGTTTTTTGCTCACAGTTAATATATATATATATATATATATATATATATATATATATATATATATGTATGTATGTATGTATATATATATTACTATATAACACGAATTATTCAATTTACTATAATCATTTGTTTTCATACAGTTAAATGGTTTCAAGTATTGCTCTGTAACAGGAACAATTTAACATCAGTTATTCGTTTACACACATTTAAATCGATATACATATGATTTGTAAGTGAATAGTTTGTTGATGATTTTATTTTTAAATGAGAACTAATTTGATTGCATACAAGTATTTGTATTATTACTACAAGGTTAAATGGTTTCAATTATCTCTATCTAACACTCGATTCAATTTCAATCTTAAATTGGTTACAAGTTTTGCTATTTAACACTTATTCTATTTCAACGCAATTTGCTCAATTGCACACAGTTAATGGTTCCAAGTATTTCTGTGTATTACCAGTAATTCACTTTAGGCACACAATTAAAGACATTCAAGTATTGCTATTTAACAGTAATTATTCAATTCAACATTACTCATTCGTTCACTCACAGTTAAATGGCTCCAAGTATTCCTATGTATCACTAACAACCCAAACACCAGTCATTGATTTACACACAGTCAAATGATGAAACATTTCTATGTCTAACAATTCAATTTAGCATTAGTCATTTGTTTGCACAGTTTAAATGTCAAACAGTTCTATTTGTCCGATAGATATGACCCTATCAGGTGCTACCACTACCGGCCAGAATGGACCTGGGAGCAATGGTAATGAAAGGGTACTCCACATTCCCCAAATGTCCTAGGATTGAAGCCTGGCCATCAGATAGTTTAAAGTCATATCCGGAAAACTATTTGGTGGTGGAGGGTCTTACCCCTCAGCTGAGATGCAGTTGGTGTATTCTACAGTCCAAGCTGACGGCGTTGGTGCGTGTAAGAGAACACTTTGAAAATCAGGTTGACGTTTTCCCATAGGCCGGGTGCCATCTGCATTCAACCGGTTTCATAATGCAAAAAAGTTATTTTATTATTGATAGATATTTGACCTTTGACAAGCCGCTAAGTTACATGGATTTCAAAACGGGATGCACCAGTGTAAACAAAAGGCAGCGGAAATGCCACGTGAATTGCATGAGTGGGATGCTGGAAGGAAGAATAACCACGAGCTGTGTTGGGCGTCTGAAAAATATATAACGTCGGAAGAATTTGACCTCGAAAAGTTAGTGAGCAGAGTAGGGGGAGCAAAACGTCACGCCGCTTGTGCACTGGCCGTGGGTTAAACAGCACAAGATTGAGGCTTAAAGAAAAATCTGAAATGTACAGGACTCTCTTATGTCGAAAGCGAGTATGATCCCAGAAGAAGATAGGAGCGCCTAACAAAGGCCTCTGTAGTTGAATTTCTGGTACCAGTCTCATGAAAGAAGCACGAAGAAGTAATGAAGATTATTAAATGTTTTAAGTTGGCCCTGTGCCAGCCTCGTGGAGACAGAGCGAAGAAGAAAGGTTCGCTGAAGATATCACATCTCAGCCTGGTGTAAATCTTTTGGGGTCCTGACTCTCTCCTCGCGCAACCACGTCGACAACTTCGTAATAAACAAAAAAGAAGAGATTATATTTTTATAAATAAGAGTTGTATTTTCTTCAACCGGTATATAACATTATTTACAATAAAGAGAGTAAAGTGTAATTTATGAAAATTGTCTGAAAATTTCATTATGAAATCTAACTGCATCGATAATGAAAAACATTTTGGTCATTTTTTTATTGTTGTTTTTGGCTTTTAGTATTTCACATTCTATGAGTGTTAACTTGGTGCGAAATATAATAAAAGCCAGGGTGTAAATTAACTACAGATGTGTATCAAAAATATTCTATACATCGCTGTCCGAATAAATCATGTTATCTTTTTATAAAAACGATGTTATTGAGTGGAAATTTTGATCCAAAATAAAGTGTGTTATTTATTTACTAGTCTCTGATAGTTCTTTTCTTAAGATTTTTCGAAGTTGTGCCGAAGTACTTTTATTTTGTCGTGCTTGCCCCTGGTTTCCCATCATTTTTTTTTTTTCTAATTAACTTGTTGGATTATAAGGATGGCAAACAATTCAACAAATCATTTTAAACACCTCATAAAAATGATAAAATAAACAGTGCCGATAATAGAAAACCATCCAAAAATACCCAGGCTCTACGATTTACCAAAAACACAAACAATATTTTAATAAGGCCAATTATATCTGGTATCGATAGCACTCTTTATGCATCAAAAACTCATAGGATCTTATAAACAGATGAAAAAACATACATATGAAACGTAAAAGCATGGATAGCTTAGATATTAAGTCATTCTATACGAACCAATCGATAAATGTTTAAATCTTCTTCTAATAGAGTTAAAAGAATCCGTGCTGTCAGCACGTCTTGATGATGATATTTTTTTTTAGAATTTTATATTTTATAATTTTTAAAATAACCATTCAATGTCCATGGATGCAGATGATACGTTGATCATGCGATAAAGTGCCAGAAAATAAGGGTGATGGTGAAACCAATTATAGTTGGTGAATTTGGAAGTGCCCCAAAAGATTTGAAAAAAAAGACTCGGGGAATTGGATGGGGAAGAATCGCGACCATGAACACCACAATATTGCAAAGACTAATTAAAACACTGAGAAGAGTCCTGGCGACCTGAGAACACTTGCTGTCACGCAGACTCCACTGAAAATCCACCATGAAACACTGGTGTGAAAAATTCAGGAGTAAAATAATAGGAGATTTGCTGTCAATCAGACTCTAGAGTGAATAACTCAAAAAGAGTGAAATAACCATAATAATTATTCATAAGATGACTTAGAGATGATTGAGAAGAAGAAACCTTAAGAAAAAAAACTGAATCTCGTTTAATAGCGACACAATATAATGCCATGAAAACCAATTACGTCAAAGCAAAAACTAATAATACGCAGAAGAATAGCAAATGAAAGTTATATGGTGACGGAAATAAAATCGCAAATCACAACGTAATAAGCGAATGCAGAAAACTAGTTCTGGAGAAATATAAGGATAGGCACGACTGGAAGAAAAGGGTGATCCACTGGTAATTTTGCAAGAAATTAAAATTTAACCCTACTAAAAAATGGCAAATGAACAAAACAGAATCTATCCCAGCAAAAGAGATGGATAAAATTCCCTGTGACTTAAAGATGCAAACGAACCACCAAATTCTGGTTAGAAGACCATGCATAGTGTTAACAAGAAAAAAGAAATTGTCATCTGCTGGATTTTGCCTTTTTAGTGGACCAGTGAATGAAAATAAACGAAAGCGAAAAGATAGACAAATTCGATATTGCTAAGGAGCTAAAAAATGCCCTTGGACATGAAGGTAACTTTGATACCAATAAGCGTTGGTGTGCTAAAAACAGCTCCCAAAAAGTTGAAAAGGAAACTTGCATAATTGAAAATTAGAGAAATAATCGAAACCATACTAAACATTGTTTGGATAAGCTAGAATACTGAGAAGAGTCTTGTAGATTGAAGTAGAATTTTAATCACTCAGGCTCCAGTGGAAGCCCACCAGCTAACGCTGATGCAGAAAACCCTCAAGAAGTAAAACAATAATCTCTATGTCTTTAACATACAAATGGATCATTCAATCGCTACAAAAGGACCAGAACTTGTGATAATTAACAAGAAGACAAGAACTTGGTAACCAGTGAATTTTGTCGTTCCAGCGGATGAGTGAGTAAAAACATTTTAAAAAAGCGAAAAGATAGGCAAATACACAGATCTTGCTAGAGAGCTGGAAAAAAAAACGGTGGAACAAAAAGATGACGGCGATACCATTTGTAATGAGTGCTTTCGGAACGGTCCTAAAGTCCTAGAAAAGAGATTGGCGGAACTGGCGATTAAAAGTGGAATCAAGCATCTAGACCACAGCATTGTTAAGATCAGCAAGAATATTTAAAAGAGTTTGAAAACTTGTTTGGCATATCAACCCTTATAGGTTATCTAATGCTAAATCCTGTTTATATATATATATATATTCATTATACATGATTCGTGAATGAATGGTTTGTAGGTAATAGTTTTTACACGAGGCAAGACTCATTTGTTTGCACACAATTAAATGGCTTCAAGTATTGCCAAGATTTATAGTTCTATTTGCCTCAGTTAAATGGTTTCCAGTATAGTAAATTATTAAACATTTCTGTAGGGACCCTAAAAGTTACTACCACTCCAGGGTAGAGTGAATCTCGGAGTAATGTCAATAAATGGTACTTCATATACCCCAAAACTCCACGACGGTAGCCTCACCATCAGATGCACTTCAGTATAATTGCCAGGACACTCTTTAGGGTGCGTCTTACCCTTCTACTGAGATCCAGTAGATGTGTTCTACGACTCCAGCCGACTAGGCTGGGAAACCTAAGAAGGTTTGCTTTCACTCAGATTTCGTTGAAAAACTAACAGTTGAAACTAGTTGGAAAAACACGCTGAGGGAAAATAATGACTATAAAATATAACCCTCTATCACGATCAATAAAGGCAGAAAATTGTATTCTAATCATTTTGCAATACTTTTTCACTTTCAATAATAATTTTTATACACAAAGAATTCCGCCTAAGTGCTTTCCTCTATGTGGTGTATTAAGATAGCTTTTAAAAGAATTCTTGGAATCGGGTTCAAATATCAAATCCCAAAGACTCTAAATAAGATCTATATGTAGATTACGCATTACTTATATAT
This sequence comes from Sepioteuthis lessoniana, assembly GCA_963585895.1. Lineage (NCBI taxonomy): Eukaryota > Metazoa > Mollusca > Cephalopoda > Myopsida > Loliginidae > Sepioteuthis > Sepioteuthis lessoniana. Next base: position 80,472,295 of record OY757905.1, read on the forward strand.
CGATGTAAAACTAAATTGTCAAAAAACATTTAAAAATCTAAAAAAGCTGAATCGACAAATGAATTTCCTTGTAAATAAGAAAAGGATGACAGAGCAACTTTCGTGGATATTTTAATTCAAAATGATAATAGTTTGAAATTAAAAGTTTACAGATGGTTCCTCGTAGTTTAGTGTCTAACGAGATAGACTATCATAGTAACCTAATTCGAACTCCAGTCGCGCTATTATGTTCACTTTCTGATTAATACCCTTAGAAAAGGTATTAACATCCTTATCCCTCCCACTTATGGGTTAAATAATATCACTACTGTTCTACAAGGATAGCTTTCACGTTAAATAACCTACAAAGGTTGAGATGTCATTAAACGAAGAATCCTAAAAGTATACAGGAAACTAACTAATAAATACAAACTTTTAATCTTCTACTTATACTATAATAACGTAGAATCTGAAATAACTAACCGCGAATATCTATGAGAAGAAAGTCAGATTGAAAACACCTTTAAAACCCCTTCATTATCCGTATCAATACATATACGATACGAATTGACAGATGTACAATTTTTTTAAAGGCAAAACCTTCAAACTCGAGAAAAATCTATCTCATCTCAACATATACTAACAAACACCTCTATTGCAACAAAAAAATATTCAATATTAAACTAAAAGCTATATCACATCTAAATCACATCTGAGAATTTAGATTATAAACAATGTTTTAAAAATAGAATGATGAACTTTCCGAAAATCTAAAGAAAAGATGAATATCACTGAGACCTGAAAATAAACAACACACTTGATGCAATGATATACCATCGTAACATTTAGATTACAATTTTGATCTAAAATACGTCTTTCCAAAGAAATAAAAGCAAAATTTATTTGGAAGACGACGTACAGAGAGCGTTTTGATCTATTAGTCTTAGATAGTCAACTTATATCCGGATTTTAAAAATATATACCCATTCCTCTCTCAGTTTATTATATTTCCATAACGATACTGTAATTTATGAAGATAATCTAATGTGGATTAATTTTTGGTGATCAAATAATTTGCATTTAGATGACGCCAGACCTTCCGTGAAATATATGAAAAGATGATTTTCCAAATCGTCTTTTTCTTTTCCATTCCAAATTCTAGTCATAGATATATGAGTATGTTTGCGTGTGTGTGTGTGTGTGTGTGTGTGTGTGTGTGTGTGTGTGTGTGTGTGTGTGTGTGTGTGTGTGTGATATTATTGATAATAAAAATTAAACAGAGGTATGTCGAGATGTGGTTTGCATATGTCATTGCACACAACCCTCTAGATTTGTGTAGTAAACACACACACACTCTCTCTCTCTCCATATATATATATATATATATATATTTGTCCAGTCGGCTTGAGCTATAGAATACAGCGACTGCATCTCTGCAGAAGGGTAAGATTCCCCAAATGAGTGTCCTGCATATGACACTAAACAATCTGATGATGAGGTTCCAGTAATGCTGGTGCTTTGGGGAATGCAGAGTACCCCTTCATTGCCATTGCTTCCAGGATTTAGCATTAAATTACCTACAATGGTCAATATGCTATAAAACCAAACCAAGCATCTCTCTCTCTCTCTCTCTCTCTCTCTCTCTCTCTCTCTCTCTCTATCTATCTATCTATCTATCTATCTCGATCTCGCTCGATTTTTCTCTCTCGATCTCTCTTTGATGATGTGGCTTTCACTAAAAGTGCATGGTGGGGTGCAATGATGCCAATGAATATAACTCACACAAGGACACTTGCCAGTCACTTGTCTTAGGGGCTCTTAATTATTCTCCCCATCGTTTCGTAGATATTCTATTCTCAATTCACGTCCGGAACGGACAGAAATTCCGTCCCTACACACAGTAAAATGACACGAAAATGCCATTTCTGCATGAAGAAGAATGTCCAGAATATTCTTTCCATTTCGCTTCCTGCAAATCATTTGGTTCGATGTCAGGTTTACACGTAACCAAACATTTTTTCCAGAAATATAAACAGTGAATGGCTCCCAAGCCATATTGATATCCCCGCAATGAACGATCGATACTAATCAACCTTGGAGTTAGCATTATTACGCTCGACAAGAAGTGACATCACTTAACAATCAAGCCAGAAGGAAGGAAGCGAACACATGAACAAACTAAGAAGTAAATTAAGAAATGCAAAAGCAAACAACAACAATAACAACCAAATAAAATGGTCAATATTTCCTTGACCAATTGAAGTTCACTTATCATTCATGCAGAAAACGGCAATATTTCGAAAAGTATTTCCGCTTTTTTGACTCAAGTAGTGGCCATGCAGACATCTTTTTTCCTGCGGAAATATGTTGAAATAAAACAAAACTCAGCTTTTAACATGATAATGAAGAAACATTTTTATTTCATATCATACCTAGAATATGATATATATATATATATATATATATATTATCAGGAAGTCCTGTTAAAAATCATTTTAGAGTCCCTGATATATATCAATATTCTTAACAGGATGGAAATAAATTTATTATCCTAATGTGACCGAATATTGTTTTTTTCTTGAAATAATATTATTTGCTCTGTGAATTTATTTACATTGAGCTCTCTACCAGGAATATTTAGATATTCTAAATTTGAATAATTTAATTGTCCGGACGGAATTGTTCCTTACTCCGGATTTACTGGATTGAAGAATACCTATATATATATATATATGTATATATATATATGTATATATATATTCCTACCCAGCTTTCCATAATCATTCTCCCACAAACACTCCCTCTCTCACTCTCTTTCTCTCTCTCTCTCTCTATATATATATATATATATATATAAGTATGTGCGTGTGTGTGTGTGTGTGTGTGTGTGTGTGTGCACATGGATTGTCCAAAAATAAGCTGCATACATTTACTTATCAAACATGTTTATTATTACTATACATATAAAATATTTTGGATATGCAACCAGTACTAATACGCAACTTTTTGACCAAATCACCATCGAGATTTTTGCATTTTTCTTACCGATGAGTGAGTAAATATTTACCTTTCTAGAAGAATGTGGTGTCAATTCAAACATCCTTCAGTCAACTATTTCTGGGATTCAACAAAATGATATTGTAACTTCAATTTCATGGACCACTGACTGTCGCAGATATAGTTCCTCGACCATATCATTACGTTTCTGCAATCATCTTAAAACAAAGTTTCAAAGCATGCAGTCAACAACAGAAAAAATAGTGTTTATTGGAGCTTTTGCAAGATTTTTTTTTTTGAGCAACAAGATTAAAATACTTGGGAAATAAGGCCATTTCAAGTCCTGTTTTCATATTTATAATCTTAGTATAAGTCACCAAGGTTCTGATGTTTTTGCCTGTTTTCCACCAATTTTTTAGAAATTGTGAGTCATTCCTAAAGTGATTTTTAAAGTTATTAAAGGAGATCTGTATCTGTATTTTCGTGCGACCATGCTGGCTGCAAGTACCCATTTTTTTTATATTATTCCATCCAGCATTTTCCTATCACGACTGATTTTCACCCTAAGCTGATGCCGGAAGAATTCATGATGCGAAAAAGAATTATCTCATACAATCCCTTGATCTGTGTCGTCCAAATCACCATTACAGACATGGCTAGGGTCACATTAAACTTCATCTGTTTCATACTCGTCCATAGATGATCAAAATTATCAACGACGTACGCCATACGTCATGCTGCACTAACTGCTTATGACTGATGTGAGTCGTTATCTCATTAAGATAGTCTTAAAGCGGGTGAACCAGTTTGCGCAAGTAAAAGGCGTGCTCAGCTATTTCCTCTAATCCAATGCGGGTGTAATCCAGCATAGTTGTCGTGTCCAATTTGATTGTCACGCTAGCAAGGGGTAACGCATTTCGAGCAAGTCGCCAGGTGAATGAAAACCCAGAGTTATTAAAATAACTCTAACCAAACGCCGAGTTCCTCTGGAAGGGAATTTGCCCCAATGACTCACCGAGTCATTTAATGAATGGATGCGAAACGGTACTCTTCGCTTATTCCCGGTACAGAGCATTTCGATGCCGTGAAAGATCACTGGACCGAAGAAACTTATGAAGAACCTTTCGTCACTCCCCAAGAAAAAGCGCTTCCCCCTACAGCCTACATCAGCCCTCAGCCTCCAGGTTGGAACATAACCTAGAGAAGGTGACTCTAACTTCTACGCTGAATCCCCTGTCAAGGATCGACTTAAGAATGCCAGCTTCTCAACAAATCAATGACTAGTCAAATTTGGCAACCGCAATCCTCCATTACACATCCATTGCTTACGAACCATTGGCCTACCTCCCTTCAGCAACAGTGAGAAGAGGATTCGCTTCTGTGCCAATAACTGAGATACAGGTAAAGGGAGTACAGACAAGCAGTAAATGACCAGAGGGAAGATGTACCAAGCGTACGTCTCTGCTTTGCTTTTTAAGGACAACCGATTTTGACGCCAGGAACCCACCATTTGGAGGTCAGGACCCATCACTCCATAGCAACGGACCAAACAGAGACCTCTGCAGGCCCCTGACAAAGAGACCCCTGCAGGCCCCCGACGGCAAACCTTCACTCTTTTTCTGATTAATTTTAGCTCCTGATAACTTTCGCTCGGGGATACCGGGGAAGCACGATTCCGTACTGGAACGGATTTGCCTTCTCATCTCTAAGCGTTCGGATTATGGTTCCAAAACGTGGGCATGGCGTAGAAGAGACAGAGAGCAGCTCTGCTGAACCGACCGTTTGATTGTGAAATATCCGTAATGCTTCCCGTTTACTTGTATCACTGCAGTTAAGGACTGGTACAGGATGCTAATCCATCCGCAGAGCTCTCGTTAGAATCCTGCTGTCTTCAAAGCAGCCGGTAGGAATTGATAGTTCTCTCTATTGAAGGCTTGGGTCTGATCCAAGCTGATCGGCAAAGCTTCAAACATCTCGCGGACTTAGAGCAAATTATTTGGAATTGATCTTCACTTCACAACGTGATATTACTCTGTACCGATCAGATCCTAGGGAACAATCTGCTAAAACTTAGCTATGACCCGGACAAAATCAACTCTGTGTTTAGCAGAGTTATGGGCTAATGATAGTCTAAATCCTTCAAAAAATACCTGCAACATTTTTTCAGTTATGTGATCACTACCTAGATGACATTTCCAAGGATTGCTCCCTGAGTACAATAATGGTTGAATACATCTGTCAAAATAGGCACAATTGTGCGAGAGCCTCCAATACATTTCGTATGACGAACCATCCGACTTTGATGACTTGCTGGGGCCGACCTGCTTCGACATATCACTGACTTCTCAATCTTCCACTCTTCCCTCGCAGCTAGCCGCTTCAGCCACGTAAAGGCGGAGGAAGTCGACTAAGTAACAAAAAAATTCTTGCACCGGGAAGTCTGGCAATTTGCCAAAGCGATCATGGAAATGTGCCGCAAAAGTTACATGAATCTCCCAATCCGATCGAAGTCTATGCCCATCTGAAGAGTTGACACGTTCGATAAACCAACCGGTATACATCCATAGTTCGTTCTAACGCGCATACATACGCATCGAACTTCACCGCTCCGTTTGATGCTCTGTTTAACCAAGATCTAACAACTAAGTCCTAGTTGCGTTCGCTTGCCTTACGTGCAAGGTCCCTCCGAGCTAGCTCTACTTCTAGAGTATTCTCCACACCACCGCACCAATCATCGAAGGCCTCCATCTTCTTTGCTTTATTTAGAGCTAGTGACTAGCGATACTTGACAGTGAAGTCTCTAATCCTATACTTAAGGTACCCCATCACATATTCTCTGTAACTGCCCTCACTAGAGTCCTCTGAATTAGGTTTTCTAGTCTGCCTTGGAAGTCCTGCATCTCTGGTAAAGAGGTATTGATCTTCGAGTATTTCACCAGTCTACGCCAATTCCCTAAATGCTTGCAGGCCATACTATTTTCGGACAGCAAGCTCTAACCAGTAGAACGTCAGCGAAGATACAAAATCTATATCTGCTCTTTTGACAAACACTCTATCCAAGTAGGATCTTCTCTGTATAGAAAGTGATCTATACGACTACGTCTATATCTCCCTTCCCCGGTGATATAGAGAAAATCTGCAGACAAGATCAAACTCGGATATAAATTTGATTAGACTACTTTCACACCTTACCGACCTACCAGCGCCCTGCCTGATCCAAACTATTGTAGGGTATGCCAAAAATTACACTGCTCGCTGTTTTATGGAGAAGACAAAAACTTGAAATAGGTCAGCGACCAAGTTACCGCCACTCTTATGCAAATTGGTCGGGCCACACACACTTTTCATTCCAGTGAAATCACAGACTCCTGCTTCTCACACACCAAACGCACCCCAGCCGCTGTCGTTTCTCACAATGATTAGGTTCCCTGCTACATATTGGATAATCATAAAAGTAAATAAGAGAGTATGGTGATTTCATTTTTCTGTAATAACTGGTAATTTCCAAATTCAATAGAAATAAACAATAAAAGGAATTCATTACAACCTCTTTAGAATAAGTATATGAACATAAATTTCCAATGAAAGAAATCAAAATATTTTATTTTTATTTTCGATAAAAACTGTTATTAAAATTTAAAGAATAGGAAAATTGTTTCGTGCTAAAAATATTTAACTGACGGAAAATCAATTCAGAAAATGCTTACTAAATTAGTTTTTATCAGAAATTTTTATCGATAAATATATTCATAAATTGTTTTGTTTGTTTTTTAGTCAAACAAAAGCTATGTAAAAACTTTTTGATACAAGAATTGATCAAACTTATTGATTATGTATTTCATTCGTTAACCGTGAGAAATATTTGCTGAGTTTTAATCTAATGTTCCTTCGCAATTCAACAAATTATATGTGCAATACTTTGCAATGAGGGCATCATTGTAGCATCTTTTTGGAAATACAACAGTTGAGATTTAAAGACGAAATCCTTTATCAATTTGTATTCTTTTTCATTCTGATGCATTCTCAATGATGTTTGTTATACGTGAGTCTACACTTGAATAAAGGAATATTTATGCATGTACACGTAATCGCTTCAGCAGAAAATAAACAATATCATTCTGCATTAATTCCTTTTTTTTTTTTTCTTTGTTCAACATTTTTTGCGTTGAAGTCATTTCCTGCTTTAGCTTTCAGAACTATTAGCTAACATGTAGTATATATATATATATATATATATATATATATATATATATATATATATATATATATATATATCACTGATATTAAGAAGACCACCTGCGGGGAGATTCTGATAATGTGTTGACAGTGATGGTGAACGGGTGGAGACTTTAAAATCATATCATAAGGAAACTCCCATAGAAATTTTTCACATGCTGATTTTATATATATATATATATATATATATATATATATATATATATAAGATCAGCAAAAGTGATAAGACAAATAGGAATATTTCTTTTGATATTTACAGGGTGTTAAAAAAAATGTAAACATTTCTATGGAAGTTCCCTGATAATACTATGATTTTATAGTCTCTACCTATTCACCATCCCTATCAATACATTATTAGAAGCTACCTCGGGTGGTCCTCGTAATATCAGTTCTGCTTTTCTAATAAAGATACTCACGTATAAATATTAACATTTTATAATCACCTGTGGGAGGTTCTAAGAATGTCTTCACAGGGATTGTTAATATTTGTAGACTGTTTGAAATTATATCAAAAAGTACACCCCATATGATGATAACATTCTTGTAAATCTCCCCGTATTTTTTATTGTTCTCGACTAGTTTCGTCTTTAGGTTCTCGTCAGGAAAAAAGTTTCTGTGAAAAATTATTCTTTTAATAAAGGTTTTTCTTTAAGTTTTCAAAAGAGGTTATATGCTATAAGAGAAGCAACAAATAATACGGCAATTGTAGAATAAAGATTATTTTCTGGTATCCAAGCGTCTTCAACTGACCTTTACATATCTGCTGTCTGGACACCTGGCAAATGAGCTCTACATTTGGAAGGCATATGTAAAGCAAACGGGGGATGTTTTAAATTAGTCGTGAGTGTTTGAATTGTTTATTTTGGTGTTTATGTGACACCCCAAATCTGTCCATCCTATTTCAAGGCAACGCCATTTGGTTTTATGTTAAGTCTATATTGGGGTCAGTGTTTGTAAACATTTCATCCATTTATCTTCGAGTGTTTCTTTTATCGTAAGTTATTCTCAACACATTGCAGACTACTATACTCATCTTTATTGCTATACTCACAACGTTGCGGCAGCTGTACTCTCCGGCCGTCTTCAGGTGCCTTTTTTCGTACTCGGTAACCTTCTGGTAATTCTGGACTTTATTTGAATTACGGGGGTAGAATGTTCTCATTCCACCGTCCGTGCCAATGGGGTATCTCGTATCATGATCTTTTTGGTAGTTCTTTTCACCGGAAACGGAACCCAAGGATTAAACTCACAACCTCAATGTGGTAGTCTGTTAGGAATTTGACTAAACGTCGTAACAGTCTAAGCAAAGTGTCCTAGTGGAATGAGAGTAGTATACCTTCGGGATTCAAATGAATAGTTCGTAATTTCGAGAATGTTACCAAGTACGACAAAAAACAACTGAAGTAGACCGGAGTATAGCAACCAAGATGAGTATCGCAGTTTGCAATGTGTAGAAAATAGTAATAACAACTCCTCATCTCAGAAATTTTGGCTGTTATTATTGACTTATGAGTTTGTTTATCATATTTACCAACCCCTCCGCTCGGGCAGGATATGACACAAGGTCAATTTTTTAAGCGGAGTTTAACAGGTTTGAATTCAGAGTTTTCCTTCTCCTAGACTAGTTGCCTCACCAAGGCTGAAGAACCCAGTCTGTCCTACTATTTCACCCATAGCTAGAAGGAGAATAATAGGATTCATACCTTTCCCACTCAGCATTACAAGGTGCGTATCAAGGATAAAGTAGAGCAATCCAGGGAAAGGAGAAGCGCCCTTCCCGACACCTAGGTGTAGTAGCTATTGAAAAAGGAACCTTCGGGTCATCCTCGACTACAGTCACCAACTTTACTTATATTCATTTATCTATTAGTGCTATGTGAAATGCAATTTATCTATTAGTGCTATGTGAAATGCAATCAGTCTCGTCCAGGATTTGAACTCGTGTCGCCGTGTCCATTTCCAACGACGATAACCATTACACTACGGGCACCTCCAGACTTATGAGTTTGTTTATATTGATTTAACCAGCCTATTGGCCTATGTTCGCCAATGGCCCGGGAGGCCCGGGTTCAATACCAGGCCGTGTCATACCAAAAACTCAAAAAATAGTACTTGATACCTCAGATTAACACTCAGCATTACAAGGTGCGTATCAAGGATAAAGTAGAGCAATCCAGGGAAAGGAGTAGCGCCCTTCCCGACACCTAGGTGTAGTAGCTATTGAAAAAGGAACCTTCGGGTCATCCTCGACTACAGTCACCAACTTTACTTATATTCATTTATCTATTTTTCGAGTCTTTTTAAGATAGTGAACCTTGCATATCTGTTAAAACCGTGACCGTGTTTTTCTATAAGTATTTGCTGTAATCCATATACACACACACACACACACACACACACATATATATACCCAACTGTAGGAAGAAAAAAAAAATGAAAAACCCAGGAAAAGTCCCAATACAGCAAAAAAAGTATAAGTCAGTACTAGTGAAAGTCATAAGAAAGTACCTTAATGTTGGACTTTAACTAAGTTAAAACTTAAAACAAATCCCCCCCCACTTTTTTTTTTTTTTTATTATGTACACATGGGAAGCAGCATGATGTACGTAAAGGTATTTGAATAAACCAATGGACGACCAAACTCAATACCCAAATGGGTCCTGGACGTGAGTTTGACGACTTTTCGCTCAGGATCGCCAGTTCGATCGGGGAACTACTGCTGCTCCTCTATAAGAGTGGCTTCTATAGAAGAGAATAAAACAGCCATCGAAAGATAACCATGACCCACACTCAAACCACTTACACAAACCGCATCGCTCTTCGCGCGGGTAAAAAAGGGGCGCGTCCTGCTGAGGTTGGAGCCCTGGCCTCGGTGTTCGAAAAATCAGCTACAGAGCTCAAACAATCAAAGCTACTAAAATGCAAGCAAACACTACAAATAGCCACATTTAACGTAAGAACCTTAAATAAAATAGGACAACTCCCAGAGCTAATCGCATCGGCCGAAGAACATAAAATAGACATAATATGCATACAAGAACACAGATACACGCACACAGAAGATATCAAATATCACGAAACTGGCAATGGATGGTCGCTCGCCACTGTATCCGCATGGAAAAACTCTGTCAACGCCGCAGTAGGAGGGGTAGGATTGCTTATAGAACCCAGAGCACTAAAAACGCTTAATAGCGTTGAGAAAATACAACCTAGAATGATGGCAGCTACATTTAACGGAAACCCCAGAGCAACAATCATCTCATGCTACAGCCCCACCAATGTTAGTGAAGAAAATGAAATAGTCACCTTCTACGATGAGTTATCCTCATTAGTGCGTAGCATCCCGAAACACAACATGTTAGTCATTGGCGGAGACATGAATGCACAAATCGGGAAAAACGGAAACAACAAATACAGCCTCCACAACACGTCAAATAGAAATGGGCAACATCTAACAGATTTCATGATAGAAAATAGATTAGCATGCCTCAATACAAACTACCAAAAAAGAGAGGGCAAACTATGGACATACACGTACGCAAACAATACTAAAGCTCAGATAGACTACGTCCTTATAAACAAGAAATGGAAGAATAGTGCATTGAATTGCGAGGCATACTCCTCTTTTGAGGGTGTGTCCACCGATCACCGAATAGTCACAGCGAAAATACGGTTAAGCCTACGAAAAAACGACAAACGAACAGCGACCACCAAACACTATGACTGGGCCCTATTAAACAACAAAGATATAAGAGATAAATACGTATTAGAATTAAGAAACAGATTTGAAACACTACAAGAAAAGGCGGAAAAAAGTACACCAAACGACGAATACGAAAATTTCGTCAATGCACACCTCGAGGCAACAGCAAAATACATTCCAACAAAAATTAAAACTAAATATAGAGTCCCATGGGAAACTTTAGCGGTGAGAGAAAAACGTGCACTAGTGAAAACAGCCTCCAAAAACTATCGAAAAAACCCAACAAACACAAATGCCTTAAAACTAAAAACGGCACAATATCAATTAGCAGGCATATATATAAAGGAACAGACAGAATACATTCAAAATCAGATAGATAAGATTAGAGACTCGGTGGAAGATAGACAATCTAGAATTGCCTGGCAAACAATAAACGAAGTGAGCAGAAGAAAGAACACAGCCAAAGCAAAACTTAAAGCAGCAAACCAACAAGAAAGAATAAAACTGTGGAAACAGCACTTCGAAAACTTACTTGGAAACCCACCAAAAATAACGCATGAACCAATCACCAGAATAATTAGCAAACAATTAGACATTAAAATTGGACCGTTCACACAAGAAGAACTCGACTCGGTTCTCAGAAAAATTAAAAATAGGAAAGCTGCAGGGCTGGACGAAATTCCCCCGGAAGTATGGAAGACCAGACAATTCGACGACATACTGCTCCGACACTGCAACGCAGTATACAATCAAAATCCGATAGACGAAGGGATGCATACTCCCCTTCCCTAAAAAGGGGGACCTCGGATTAGCCAAAAACTACCGAGGCATAACACTTACATCCATAGCTGCCAAAATCTACAATGCCCTACTACGAAACCGAATAGAACCCAAAATCGACAACATACTTAGAAAAAACCAAAATGGCTTCCGAAGAAATAGAGGCACGACCTCACAAATATTAACCATCCGCAGAATCCTTGAAGGTGTACGGGCAAAGAACCTACAAGCGACATTAATATTTATTGACTTTACCAAGGCTTTCGACTCCATTCACAGAGGAAAGATGGAACAAATCCTACTAGCGTACGGCATACCTAAAGAAACCGTAGCGGCAATAACGATTCTCTATAGAAACACTAAAGTAAAAGTACGATCACCAAATGGAGACACAGAATACTTCGACAGTGTAGCAGGAGTACTACAAGGGGACACGCTGGCTCCGTATCTCTTTATCATTTGTCTAGACTACGTACTTAGAACATCGATTGACAAAATCAAAGAGAATGGCTTCGAACTGACGAAGAAAAGAAGCAGAAGATACCCCGCAACAACAATTACCGACGCCGACTACGCCGATGACATAGCGATACTGGCAAATACACCTGACCAAGCCGAAACACTTCAGCATAGTTTGGAACGAGCAGCAGCAAGCATAGGCCTCCATGTTAATGCACACAAAACGGAATATATGTGCTATAACCAAACGGGGGACATCTCCACTCTAAAAGGAACCCCTCTTAAACTAGTAGACAAATTCACGTACCTAGGAAGCAGCGTCGAATCAACCGAAAAGGACATCGAAACGAGGTTAACGAAAGCATGGACAGCTATCAATAGGCTATCGACTATATGGAAATCAGACCTAACCGATAAAATGAAACGCAGTTTCTTCCAGGCAGCGGTCACATCGATACTGCTATATGGCTGCACTACATGGACGCTAACAAAACGGCTGGAGAAGAAACTAGATGGCAATTACACAAGAATGCTGCGTGCAATCCTGAACAAGTCCTGGCAGCAACACCCCACAAGACACCAACTGTACGGCCACCTGCCCCCTATCACGAAAACTATTCAAGTTAGGCGAACCAGACATGCAGGACATTGCTGGAGAAGCAGAGATGAACTCATAAGAGATGTACTCTTATGGATCCCCACACATGGCCGCGCAAAAGCAGGACGACCAGCACGAACGTACATTCAGCAGCTATGTGAGGATACAGGTTGTTGTCCTGAAGACCTGCCTAGGGCGATGAACGATAGGGAGGAGTGGCGAGAGAGGGTCAGGGATATCCGTGCTGCCAGCACGATATGATGATGATGATGATGATATATATGGATTGCAACAAACTAATACTTGCAGAATATTTATATTTGTTTATAAAGGAGTGTTTCGTTGTGTGATTGTTGTCGTTGTAGGAAATGGACACGGCGACCACAGTTCAAATCTTAGAAGAGGCCGTTTGCATTTCACATAGCGCTAATACTCTTCGGAAACGTATGCATTTAACTATTCTGCCCTCTAGTGATAAGTAGTAGGATAGATTAAGCTATTTACTTTGTATGAAGACCGGTCTAAAATGAAAACTCAGAATTAAAAATCATTAATCTCCATTTAAAATATTGTCCTTGTGTCACAACCTGCTCATGCGGAGGGATTAGAGAGAGAGAGAGAGAGAGAGAGAGAGAGATTACATGAATGAATGATTGAATAAAACTCCGGTTTATAAATTTTATTTATTTAAATTGAATGAAAAGTTTACTGAAAAATAGAAGTTACAACATCTTTTCTTGCAGCAACGATAATATTAATCATAGCGTAGATTTTTTTAACTAGATGATTGTTAAGATTTTCTGAATGAAGTATAGTAGTAATTGTTAGTTTAAAACAAGGAATATATCTTGTGAGAGAAAAATATCTTTGTGTAAGTGCGTTACTAAGTGAGAGAGAACATGTATTTATGCCTTAACGTATATGTGGCTACTACTAATATTTTCATCGGCAAGCTTTTGCTGAAATATCAGTATTAATAAATCTTATGTAAACTCATATTCGTTCAATATATGAAAAATTAAACGAAGTTGAAATTAAAATGCATTTTTGAAAGAATAGAACGTAGATTTTCACTCAAAAGAAATAAACGGAAAGGTAGTTGAGTGAGTAATACTTTCATATTTTTCAAGAAACTGATGATTTATCAAAGATTCTAAAAGGCTAAAGAATTGTATTTTTAACATTCATAAAGGGAAAAATATCTTGAATTATTTTGTGTTTTGATCCTTCAAATTTTTCGTCGAAAATTAAATATTGTCGTCTGCAAATTATCTCGAAATTTTAAAACTAGCGCAAATGCGCCGATTGGTCGATAAATACAAAAATACGGATACAAAAATTACAGTTTCTTTAGCCTAATGACACTTTCTTTTAGTATGGAAATCAGTTGAGTTCCCATATATATATATATGTATATATATATATATATATATATATAGAGAGAGAGAGAGAGAGGGGGGAGATACTTTTGCAGTTGAAATAAACAGTATTTTCCGCACAAATACTTTTTCTGCAAAAGATTCATTATGAAAACACAGAGACAGCAATAGAAAATATTGTGGTGGCGTCCCCGTGGTACAGTGGCTAACGGGTTGGACTGCGAAAGCGTAGTTAGTTCGAACTCCAGACATGCTATAACCTTCGCACCCTGACTACTACTATGGGGGAAGGTATGAATTACTTTATCCCACTGACATGCGTTAAATAGTATCAATTCTGTCCTACAACAAAGGATAACTGTCAATAGATAAGCCTTAAAGATTGATATGCCAAGAAACTAACCATGTTTACATTTACTGATATCAGAGATTATTTTAATATATTGATTAATACTTAAGGGTTGTGGCTTTTTTGTTTTTGTTGTTTTGTTTTTTTTTTGGGGGGGGGGGTCATTTTCATTTTTAATCAGCTGCAATTCTCCTCCTCATGATGCAATAATATAGAAATACTCAACTGATGATTTACATATAATCATCAATTAAAGAAAACGTTTAACAACTTATTTTTTATAAATTTGGTCGAAACACGATATTTTCATAGACCTAGGCAATTCATTGTCAAATCATTATTAAAACAATAAATGCAATATTTCGAATATGAACATTGCAAATTGAAATTGTAAAGTTTTATACATATATACATATTCAGATATACTCATTTACTATGGATGACTCTCTCTCTCTCTCTCTCTCTCTCTCTCTATATATATATATATATATATATATATATATATATATATATATATATATACCGAGAGAGAGAGAGAGAGAGAATATGAATAGATGTGTCGGCGTGAGCGTGTGATAGGCTCTTGTGAAGGTTGACTAGAAGTGACAACTTTGGTTATATAGCTAAAGAAGTTGTAATTGTTATGGGATAGTAGTTTACTCTTCGAGTACTGTTCTCCACCAGAAAGAGAGTCTAGGGGAATTAATATATATATATATATATATATATATATATATATATATATATATATATATATATATATATATATAGAGAGAGAGAGAGAGAGAGAGAGAGAGAGAGAGAGGGGGGGAGAGTGTGTGAGAGTTAGGTGGATGTATGTATGTTGGGATATTCATAGAATAGTGGTTTTTGTCTGTTACTCATCCAATATGTCCTTCATCAGGAAGAGAATATAATATATATATATATATATATATATATATATATATATATATATATATATATATATATATATATATATATATATAGGCATGCCCACTGTGATAAAACATATATATATATAACGATGTTCTATCAACACTTGGTATCACTATTCTAAAGTCCTGATGAAGGTTCATTTATACCGAAACGTTTAACGTCGACTTTCATTCACAATAAATTCTTCACTTTTGATTACTTTGTTTTTCAATTTTTCTCCATACTGTCAGATTTCTTTCCATTATTCACTTCCATATATATATATATATATATATATATATATATATATATATATATATATATATATATATATAGTAGAAAAAGAGTGTTTAATATTTTCCTCGAAGAGTCATGATATAAGTCTTCTAAATGATTATAATTTTTCTGATTTTTAATGATAATTGATTTGTCTGGCACAAGACCAAGTGGACTTTGGATAAATATGTCACAAACTTTCACATGGTCATTCTTGCCTTAAAATTCAACTTTCAAAATACTGGACCCCAACTTCTCTCACCGATGCGATATATTCAACTACCTCAGCCACTCCAGCGGACAAGTGATTTCTTTTTCCCTACAATTTCATTCTGCCCAGTTAACGGAGAAACTCCATTTATTATTCTTCTTGTGTCAACCTGACTTTAAGCCAAGCAGAAACTTAATCTGATTTCGCTAGAAATGTCATGTGACATAGGTATCAATGTTAAACATGTGTTAGTGGCCGGGGATAATTTTATCTGTTGAATACAGAGTGATCATCTGACACGATTCGGGCTAGGATTCATTTTTTCTAATACACATCATGGTTGATTCTATTCAGTATATTTAGACTGGTAACCACTCTTCAATTATATTTTTCAGTCAGATCTACTTTCTACGTTACTCCTTACTTTCAATCGAATTCTTGATAGATAGATAGATAGATAGATAGATAGATAGATAGATAGATCGCACCGAAGACCAGTTATCAGTACAACATATATATTGTTTCCTGCCTTGTTTCTGAGATAACTGGTTAATTCTCCCTAGTGTCAGTAGTTCAAACTCGGATGAGAAGCCCAAATTTCAAATGGGATTGAACCCCAATCTCCCGGACCATTGGAGAACACTCTACACATTAGGCTAATTGTGTATTTATTCTGTACTATAATTCACGCTGTACTACGCATTAAGTATGCGCCCGAATGTATAATGCGTTAATTCTGTTCCATAATTCATGCTGTAATACTCATTAAAGATTATATATTTATACAACTTTGGATTTCCCGGCCCTCTTATGACTATTTTTTATCTCAGTTTTTCTATATTTGACCTAGTTAATCAGCAATTGATTTGCCAAGCGAGATGTTGGTAAGATTAAGTTATAGCTTTATGGTATATTTTTAGTAGTTATTTTCTTTTTAATTGATTAATGTTGTTTTTGTTTTATGTGTCACAGAGAAATTGTTGATCCAGTGAAATACTGTCGAGAATTCTTGCGGCTTTCTTGAAAAATGAGATCATTTATTTTTTTCCAACCACAATATAAACAATTTGATGGATTGTTTCTAGACATGCTGTGCATAAATAATGCGCTTTGCGTGGGCCTACCTGGTGGCTAAGAGAATTGAGCATTTCTCATAGACTCCAAAAATCGATGTCCGAACTAAGACAAAAGCCAAGATTTCGAATGGTAATTTTTAGCAAGTTAGACAAGTTCTTGCTATTCAGAATATTAACTCGACACCATCACTACCTTGAATACGATTTTTTTTATTACTTAATAAGCTTAGTGACGATAATAGATGACAATTTCATATTTATAGTTTGGTTCTCAAGTTTATTAATTGATGTTTTGATTTTATTAAAGTTTATAGAGAGAAGAAAATTCTTCTTATTGAATTTCTAAAACATTAAAATAAAAAAAATACATCCGAGTTTGTGGTTCTCATAATCCCGCGCTTTTTTAATTTAACTCTCTTCAATTCCACGTGTCTCTCTGTAGCCAATCAATGGGCTGTCATTTTATGTTTCGACTTACTTCAGCGCTGAGGAAATTTTACTTGTTACCTGTCAATTATGCATCCGAAAATTTGAACCTATCCGCTATCTAGAACACCAAGGGTGATGGAGGTGATTATATCGTCATTGCAGACATTGGGGAAGACCTGGATACTGCATTGGACTGATGGGGCTGGATATCTTATGTTGGTTTGGTAACAATGCTTTCGAACACTGTGCCATTAACAAAACTTTTCATTTTTTACAAAAGAAAATTAGGAGAAACATTAGTCTGCATAATTCTCTTATTGTTTATCATTTTCTGCTAAAGTCTAAGCAAATCGTTGGAAAAAGAATCACATCAGTTTCGAATTTAAAAAATATTTATAGTACCATTTTGAAGTTGTCCATGTTTTGAAAGCTTTGATTTTTTTCGAAAGTTTTACATAAATCCTAAATGTATGACAACTAACGAACATAAATGCCCACGAACAGAGAAAAAAAAGCCCATTAAATGTTCAAACATTATTCTTATATCTGGATCTAAATCTGTCAAAATCCCGACTGCAGCCTGCAGAACGCCCTGTTGTCGGGGCTTAGAATATGCTAATTGCATCCCCTGGACAAGGGTTAAAAAACCTCCCTCTAGAAAGATGTGTCCTGGGTACAACACTAGACTGCATCTGATGGTGAGGTTCCAGTACTAAAGATCAAGGGAGTAGGGAGGACCTTTTCTTCGCCATTACTCTCAGGTTCACTCTGAACCGGTGTGGTTGTACCTGTTAGAATCCAATCTATGAGACGAATAGATCTGTTTATTTATATTCTATTGGAATACTTGATACCATATAACTGTAAATTATTTAAGACGACTAACTATAACTTTTTACTAAAATATTAGAAGTAAGTTGAAACCATATTACTATGTGCAAACAAATGATCATTATTAAATAGAAATAGTAACTTGAAACCATGTATTTATTAAAATTAAATAAGAACAATTGAAGCCATACAACTGTATGCAAATTATTCATATTACATAAGAATACTTGATATCATATAGCTGTGTGCAAAATTCTTAAGAAACAGAGCATGAAAATGTAACTGTATAATGAACGCGATTCACTTACCTCTTGGTTAGGAAAATGATCTAAGACATGCTGACTTGCCGTTAAAATCAATTAATTAATCATGTAACCGGCAGAAATCAGTATTATAACTAAGTTTGAATTGGACAGGAAAAATTTTGACTCAAAGATTAATCCCTCACTTTTTTCAGTCACCAGTTGACGTTTTAGTTAAATACAAAATGTCGAAAATAAACCAAAGAAATAAGTCTGATAAAACTAAGAAGCAATTTCTCTTTCATACAGGGTGTAGTGGAAATACCTTCTACATTTTCAAACTGTTACATGTGTAGTGAACCAAGACTAGTGTTAATGGTAGCCCCATCTATCTAATATGTTATTTTTCTCCTTTGAGAGCTTAACCGATGGTCTTCCACTGGAGCCTGGGTGACAACAAGTCTCCAGGACTCTTCTCGGTATTCTGGCCGATCTTAACAGTGCGGTGTTTCGGATGGTCCCCATTCGTTCTCTTATTTTCAAGTCCTCCAGTCTCTGTACCAATTCTTTGGTGACTATACCGAGAGCACCAATTAGAATTGGTACCACTGTCGCTTTCATATTATTATTATTATTATTATTATTATTCAGATACGATCAATTACGATCATGGATTGGATCATTGCACGCTGTGTATTTCTTAAGACGCAGAGAGCCTTTTTATGCCTATTTCATATTACATTGTAATGATGCTGTTCTGGACAGAAAATCGAGTCGAAAATTTCAGAACCACACGCTCATCGATAAAAAGAAAGCTACCTGAAATGATTAAAGGATTTTTTTCGTCAAAAAGTGGCAAAAATACAACCAGACATGATTCTTGGTTATTTTGTAAACCTTTAAAAATACGGCTGGTCCAACTCATGATCATTAAAAAATGGGACAAGACATAAGCTTGATGGAGCTACCATTGCCACTTGACTAACTTCTCTTGCCCCATGCAGGTGACAGTCGAAAATGTAAGAGATCTTCCTGCCGCACAACAGTGAAAAATCTATTAAAATACAAAAGCCTTGAATGAGAAAAAACTTCAAAAGAAAAAAAATTAATTGATTTTCAACTATAATTACAGTAGTTTTCTTTGTATGTTCAGCGAACAAGAAATTCTTCAAATAACAAAGTTCATGATTTGGTGTGTGTAAAGTTGATTACTGACTTCAGAGATGTATAACACTATATATAGATAGGTTATTCGTATACGATTGAGAAACAGCATTTTGATAAACCCAATGAGTATCACACATTTTGATACATCAATTAGGGAAAGGATTTTATCTCTGTCACGTACACAGGCTAATGGAAGCATAAAACATCGCTTTAGGCGAAGATGTTAAACTTATTTAACGTCTTCATCAGATGACAAATGGATTAATAATTCGCTTCAGGCGAAAAAAGTTAAATTTATTTAACGTCTTCATTAAACAGCTATAACCGCTGGCCATCCGGAAGTTGGGTAATAAACAGCGTTTTCATTTTCGCGGGTTATATTTGTAGTGAACACACTGGTGAACGCAAGAAAATTTTTTAAGATTTGAAGCTTTTTGCCAGTGGCTACAAAAACTTGTTTGTTTAAGTTTTTAGCCTCTGTAGTTTGATTACATGAAATAAACATTTAGCAAACCTATATTTCTATAGGGTGTCTCAATATACATGAAACCCATTTGACTGCTAATGACTCTACTAATTATAATGTTGTGTTCTTTTTTTGTTCAGATTTGAAAATAGTATACTATAACAACTATTAATCCTCGATCATAATCTTGGACAAGAGTGGAAAAATAGTATGTATCACAATTTATTTGGAGACAAAATCACTAAAAACTGTCTCAAAATAGATGCAACCCAATAATATGATAATGATTTATTACTGAGACAAGAAATTAAAACAAGATTGCATGTCCTGGAAGTTGATGTTATAAGAATCTAAAAAATATTGATTTGATATCTCTTGCTCAAAGGATGCCTTTTTTACAAGACATGTTCCAAATGACCGCCATTGCGCTTATCTTAGTCATAAACCATTATCATATTAATGGGTTGCATCTATTTTGAGACGCCTATATATATATATGTCTGTGGTAGCGGGTATATTTTCAAATAACCGCCATGGTGTTTGTCTCACTAATAAATCATTATCATATGAATGGGTTGCATCTATTCTGAGACTTTTCTTTCGACTGATCAAATCTTAATATATACTTTGCCATGTCGTTGGGGATGAGAATACCCAATGTACAGGGTTGACACTACCCAAAAAGAGGTTTTAGTCTGACGTCCATTCTGGCCATCTATGGGTCAAATAGATTTTTTTAATGATTCGTATTCAATTGGATCGTGGACAAAAAAAAAACATTTAGAAATAACAACAAAAATGAAAATATGAACATACAATAAAAGTGATTCCTTAACCTTTAGTCATAAAATAACCCTATACGAGTTGATATCCTCTTAAAATCAATTAATCAGTCGATGTATACAAAATTGTGGTATTCGTACATGAGACAGATCTATGTAAAAAAATAAGCAAATTTTTCTTATCATTACAAAGGCGATCGTGCCATAACAGTCATTATCTTAGGAATAAGCAATCAGTGACGCGAGTTCAAACTCGGTTACGGGCTCTTTGTTTTCACTTCGCACAAATTCCCTAAAATTCACCCCTTCTCGCCCCAGCTATCTGTAAAAAAATGGGGTAGACTGGGCTCTTTAGCCAAAGTACAGTCTAGAAGAAAACTCAAAATTCAAACCATCAGTCCATACTACTCATGGTGGAGAGGTTGATTAAATGCATAAAAAGGTTATTGTGAGGATCGAGAATTATTACGGCTTTTATTTCGAATTTATTGAACGTTCTCAAATATTCTTAGTCTTCCGAACGAAATTAATCTCTAAGTGTCTGATAGCACCATTTCTATTTATTTTAAAGAAATATAAACACTATAATTTATCAAAAATTTTACTTTTTTACTCTGCAAAGCTTTTATGGAATTATAATCGTCTGCTGAAACAAGTTCAATTAAAAACCTGATCGATACCATGTACAAATAATTTTATTGAGTGAACAAGCGTTTATAATTTTACTGATTGATTAGATCTGATTTGCCCGCTTTGAACTACTGATACCATGTTTTGAGCATATAAAGTTCATTATAAGTTGCAAGTTAGTATCGTTTTCTACGTCAAAAAATGTAAAGGAAAAAGATTGAAAATGATTTATCACATTTTATATCACTTATATAATCTTCCATTCATTAAGGAAGAAGTGATAAGAATCTCAATTACCAGAGAGAAATTGTCACTCGCTCGTATTTATGTTGACTGATTAACATCATCCTATCATCTATCATTTTATTTTCTATATTCTATTATCAACTTTTCTTAATATTTTTTCAGCTTTTGAATAAACGTTTTCTTTTATATAGATTGATATTGGTGACAAAAATAAATAGAAAAGTGCATACATCAAAATCTTACGACGGGTATACTGGTAATATTTCGTTCTTTATTCACAGAACTACTTCAGACTTAACATTTTTTTAGCTTTTCTGCATTCAAGCAATTTGAGGAAATAGATAAAATACAGGAGAAAATAAAGGTATAAATAGAAGGAAAGGATCTAAAGACAAGAGGCAGATAAGAGAAGAATAGGGAGGGATGTATATATGGGTTTAAGTGATGGTGGTAGAGGTTATTGGTTTTGACTGCGATTTTCTGGATATATGGTGGAAATTAGGTGGCATCAAATGTAACGAGTTTCATCAGAGACTTTATCAGATAGAGATGGATTAATTCTAGTGAGAAAAAGAAATAGGGGAAGCAAGGGGAGGAATTGAGAGGGGCAGGGGTTCATTAACTCTAATGGAGTATCTAAGTGGAAAGGAAGAATGAAAAAGAAAATGAAATAATCGTCTATAGTATGGAAGTATTGATTGAAAAATGTCTTAAAGATTCTTGCTAAAATTTTTGCTAAATTTTTTTTTAATTTTTATCCATTTTCTCGTTTGATTTTGTTTTCGTGTAATATAATGTCAACCAAGTAGGGTGAAATCTAATAGAACCCGGGATGTTGTTTTATGAGGTTTGCTTTGGAAATGATAGCAGTTTCTAATGATCTGCGGGATATTTTGCAATGTATGGGTTTGATTAGAGTGGCTTGGGAAAGATTAAAAATGCGTTTGAGATCTAAAATGTGGGAGAAAAATGCATTTCGGTCGTCATTTAATTTAATTGACGGTTTGTGTTCGTCGATTCATTCTTTTTTTTTTTTTTTTTTTTTGTAGATTGCGTTGGGTTTCGCCGATGTAATGTTTATTACAATTTTTGCATAGATTAATATTATACCTACCAATTTTGTTTTGCTGTTGATTGTATCTGTAACCCCACTCCCAACACTGGAAATCAAGTGTCAGCAAGTTTCTTCAATTCAACAACGATCACCTCGGTATTCCAAACAATTTTCGTAATATGGTCTCGATAGTTTTCATTCTTCCTCAGAGTTATAGTTTTTCTCTTCTCTTTGAAAGACTCGTCATAATAGTCCCATGTGATCCATTAATAATTGTTACGACAGTGACTTTCTAAGCTCATAATTTTATAAGTCTTCGTACAAGTCTGTATTGTTTTCTAGCTTTTCACTTTCGTTTATTTTGATTCTAGCGTCTGCGGGAACAGCAAGAAGTTTCGTTCTCTTGTTTATGAGAAATAGATCTGGTTTGAATTGGGTAATCTTTTTAAATTTTAAAATCCTAGAGAATAAAATTATCTGGGATTGCATCTTATTTTTTAATATGCTATTCATTTACACAGTCAAATCCATTTGTATTTTTCAATGGATCACTTTTCTACACAATCTTGTCTCTTTCTCCTTTTTTTTCTGTATTTAACGGATTCTTAGAGAATGTTCAAAGTTCTCAATTAATGATGGGTAAAGCTACTACATTTATGTTCCGCTGCAATATCTCCAGTTCCCTGAAAAAGGATTGATATCTATCTAGCTTTCCATTTTATTTTAAGTCTACTCTGTGAATTATTGGAACATTCACTCATTGACATCTCTTTTCTTTTTCTTTTTTTTTTTCTTTTTTTGTACACAATAACTTAAAATAGTCCCCACTAGCTTGAATTTAGTGGTCCGTTTGAATTTCCCAATCAATTAATTTTTCAATTTCTTAACTAGTAGTTTTTGCATATACAGTTGGTTTGGTTGATCAAATCATTTGCATATTTCCTACTAAATAACTTATCTTATACAGTAATGTTTACTTTTATACTCCTTTTAAGCCAATCTATTGCATTAGTTTATTGCATAAATGATGACTTCACTTTTGTCAGCACATAGGCAATCAATATTGTCATCGCACAAATGAAATTTATTGTTCAGTGTTTTGTCTCTCTTAAATTTAATATAGTTCTAATTCACTTCTTCCAGGAAACTACTAATACAAATTTTGTTTTTGCTTTAATTATATATTTATTTCAAAATAAAATCACGCTTATTTTTTTGTAGATTTTGTATTATTCATTATCTGTTCTTATTTAATTTGTATTTTATATAATTCGATAGATTTCCATTCTTTAATGATTCTATTTTCATCTCTTTAGATTGATATTTTATTACATTTTAATTCTCCTCCATCTCTTTCTAATTTTCTTTTCTTTTCTTTTTTCTTTTCTTTTCTTTTCTCTTTTTCTTTTCCTTATTCTTTCTTTCTGTTTTCTTGTTTCTTTTTTCTTTTCTTTCTTTACTTGTGTTTATTTACATCTTTTCTTTGTTGATTTTCTCTTTCTTTTCATTCCAGATTTACCCAGTTTTATCCCTTTTTCATCTCGATCCTTTTTCTATTTAATTTCGATTTATTTGTTTTTAATTTCTTTTCTCCACCCCTTTCTCTCTCTCTTTCTCTCTCTCTGTTTTTTCATTCTCTCTCTCTCTCTCTATATATATATATATATATACACGTGTGTGTGTGTGTGTGTGTGTGTGTGTGTGTGTGTGTGTGTGTGTGTGTGTTAAATTCTTTCTTTTTCTCTATTCATGTTCAACCTTTTCCATTTATTTCTCATTTCGCTTTTTATTTCTCGCTTTTTTTATATCTCGTCTGTCCCTGTCCTTTTTTGTCTTTCCTTTTAAATACCTCTGAGTCTCTGACACGAATTATATTTGAAAAGTAATCCTCTACTGACATTTCCTAATAATGATAAAGTGACGCTATTTAAAAAATAAGCTAGGATATTTTTCTGTCAAAACCACCATCACATCTAAATCGGCCATTGACAACAACAGCGAGAAACAAACAATATATTCAAATAAGATGAATGGAAAATTTTCATTTGAGAGGTTTCATAACATTATTAAACGAGTGTCTAAAATTGTAAAAAATATAATAGTATATGAGGAAAGTAAGATTGTGTTACGTCAGTATTCCAAGTATGGAAGGCCTGTCTGCACGGACGAACGTTGTCAAGACCCAATAAAGAAATAATTCCATTTCACATCTCTCAATTCAATGGAGGTTGGTCGGCAGAGTCCATTTATTCTCAAAGTACTGAGTTATAGTTTGTAAATGGGTGATAACAATCCCTGACTTGATATATTATCCAACATCCAAAATGGATGGTTTTTACAAGAATAAATCTGCACTGCTTTTATCTTTAGCTGAAGGGGTTAAATGAATTCATGGCTTTCCAAGGTATATTAGTACGAAGTGAACGGAACCTGCTCCAGTTGGACTTTGAACCTGGTTAGCCAAATTAATTATCGTTTAAACTAACCTTCATCTTTTAATGTCTGCCAAACCGCCTGAAAATCAGTTTTCAAAATCATAACTATTGCTCGAACACGGTTCACTGGTGCCAGTAGAAAAACATGCAACTCAATCCATCAGCGATAAAGATGTTCATTTACTAAGCTTTGCTTAATTTTAAACCCCAGCATTATGATGCCTAGAGAAACTATTCTTAAAATGTTCTTCTTTTGTTAACTATTTTGTTAACCAATGCTCTATAAGAGCTCCAGGCATTAAGCTTACTATAGTCTTGTACAAGGACAGGATTTCGAGGAACCCATTGAGTATCTAATTCATAACACTAACGAGCTGATAGTAAAACTAACGTGCTCTCTGGTAGATGACACAAGGAAGAAGTAATTTAGAGTTTTTTTTACAAAATCTTCAACTATTTATCATCCAGAAGAATTTAACTTAGTTATTTGTGTCCTCCAACCAAACAAACATTTTACTGTGTCTTTTATAGAATAGCTCTAACTATCCCATTAGAACTGCCTTTCACTGAAGTCTTCAAGATACACATTCCATTCTTGAAACGTGAATTGTCCTGAGTATGCGTATTTTGTGTAACAGCTTCAGTTTTGAAAACTTTCTTTCAATAAAGATATCTCGATACGTTGGAATGCATCCTCGGTGATGGTTTGTGATTGGGTCAATCGGTTGATTGGTTGGTTTTACTACGTATCAACTCTTATTTTATACCAAAGTCAGTTTAACTATTATGATCTTCAATCATATACGGTACAAAAACGTATCTTCACAATCGTGTTAAACCGATAAACATTTCATTATGTCAATTGGGACTCTAACAGGTCAGAATCAGAGTTGACCAAGTTGAAACTACTATGAAGGAATGGCTCTACACCCACTAAACCTCCACAACTAGAACCTCATTACCGTGTTCAATTTAGCATCATACCCGAGCACCCTTTTTGTTGATGAAACTTAACCCTCTGTTGAGAATTGTAGGCCCAACCGACAGGGCGTGTGTTCATCGAATGTACAGCTGACGGTGGAGGTCTAATGTTAAAAAACCGGAACCCTCCAAAGAACCCAATCATAGGTCACCAATGAGGACGCATTCCAGAACATCTAGATGTATTCATTGAAAAAAAAGAACTTAACACGGAAACTTTGTTCCACAAAATACATTTATATTGAGCAGTTTATAAGGAAGCGCTTGTGGTGGATACTTATCAGCGATCGGAGTTGTTTCCCTTCGCGCCAATGTTTCTAGGGAAACTTTATCTTCTCTCTCTTTAGCTACGAGGAAACAATACGGCATTATGTAAATCTGTGTGAAACAAATCAATTGAATTTCCTGGGAATTCTGCCCCAAGCATACAGGGTACGATGGGTAAAGTATCGTCTAAATTACGTAACAATGAAAATAACAAAGACGTCTCTGTTTATCAGATATATTTGTCCATATTACATGAAAATATTTTGAAATACTTAAATTAGATTTATTCACAAAAATCGGAGTTGATTCTAATCACAGCCTCCCGACGACTTCGGAATTTTCTGCAAGTTTTTTCCGATTGACTAATTGTTTAAATTGCGAAATCCCGCAGTTATTCTTGCCTTCAGTTCATCTTTTGTGCTGCTCGGAGTTTTGTTTATCTCTCGCTCAATCTTGCCCCACACGTCATAATTAAGGGGATTGCAATCTGGGGAGTAAGAAAAAGGAACATTCTGAATTAAAACTTTCTGTACTTCGTTTAGAAATTGACTTTGTGTCGTATCCTACCTTTGGTGCAGGGGTTGTGTAAATATATATACTGAGCAGTTAACATTTCTAGAATGGAATTTGTATCGTCTGGCAAATATGTTACTGTTCATGGAATTGCCCACATATCAGCGAAATAGAGGAAACGCCACAGGTGCCAAGAACTCCTTAAAGATGGTCTTCATCTTCAGCAGCATCGACTACCACCAGTAAGTAACTGTGGACAAAAACATGGTAATAGATATTCTTCTGCTTTCATCTTTTAATCAAGAGAAAAGATAAGATTGAAAAATTAATGCTCGCTAAAACTTTATCCTCATCCTTTTACTCAAATCTTCCTTTGAAGTTCCTACGGTTAGACATGCCTGTCTTTTACTGGCCTCATTTGTCATCTGCGAACCTCCACCAGAAATAGTATGTCTGAGAGATTCGCATACAATTTCAACAATATGTGCAGTTATTATTTATTATTTTCGTTGGAAACTAGAGTATTCGGATGCATCAAAAGTATTTTCGTTTCTAACCGACCAACAGTTCATGGAAATCTTTCAAAAACTTCTTTATACTTTTTAGAGCTTCTGTAATATATTATATTTCGATGATACTGGTGTTCTGTGAATTTCCAAATGATGTTAGCTGAGTTCTCCTCTTCTTTTTGTTTCTATTAATAACTAATAGCCGTTCACTTCTGGCTTTATTTCAAGAGACCAGTCACCAACCTTAAAATGCTCAAACTAATTTTGGACAATATACTCAGATATTTTTATTTTGTTTTTTAGATGAAGTATTGTCAACCGTTTTTGTTTTTTATTTTGAACAGTATTTTTTTCCTCTTCACTCGGCCGCTAGTCTATGACAACGAGTAAAACGCGCGTACTGGAGAAAATAAAGGGTACGCTCTCGGTGACATTCTACAATGTTTC
This sequence comes from Sepioteuthis lessoniana, assembly GCA_963585895.1. Lineage (NCBI taxonomy): Eukaryota > Metazoa > Mollusca > Cephalopoda > Myopsida > Loliginidae > Sepioteuthis > Sepioteuthis lessoniana. The sequence goes on from OY757905.1 coordinate 80,500,255, forward strand.
ATCTGAAAAAATATTTACGTAGATAAAACGCAAAAATATAAGACAAATTTAAAGCAAATATCAAATATATTAATCTTTTATTATTACCTTATTCTTTTATTTATTTGTTTCGGTCTTTCTATACCCCTGAGTTTTCTCTCTTTATAACTTCTAGTGAATATTCGTCTGAAACGTTTTCTGCTTGTTAAACACGCTTAAAACGTTATTGGATAACGACATCGTTTTAAAAATTGGGAAATAAAAGAATCTATCAATAATGATTATCCGTTGTATTCTGAATATATTATTTTGTTAACGATAAAGTATGAATTTAGCATGTATCGAAGTCGTTACTCGATAAATTGTCTGCTTCCCTTTGGAAATGTATAGCTTATCTGAATGACTCTTACGAACGTTTCTTCACTTGTTCAAGCCGTTTTTAATAATCAACTCTTGGTGACATATCGTGCGTACACAACATCAAAACATAACTCACGAAATATTTGTGATTTAATGTTCGTTTGGAGAAGTCTGCTATGAAATAGAAAAATTTCATCATCACCTAACACATTTAAAAAGTCTTCAAAATTAAGTAATTGCTGAGGGTCACTTTAAAGCAGGGAACCTCTGTATATTAACAAAGCTTGAAATAGTGTACAACCTTGACTAACGAGAGCTCCAGTGATAATCGTACTCACTATACGCTCAGTGGTCTACGAGACGAGTTTGCAGGCGATCTTACTCCAAAGATACGAGTTTTATCATTATTTCGCACAAGACCTCAATAGGGAAGGTCTCAATAAGATTCAAACCTACTATACTAGTCCTTTCAGTCGATGAGGCTTAGAATATGCTGACTGTATCCCCTGCAGATGTTAACAGCGTCCTTTAAAATAGTCCGGGTCCTTGGTATGATATCAAACTGCATCTGGTGGTGAAGCTCCAGTTCTGGAACTCTGGAGAATCTGAAGAATTGTCACGTCTCCCAGGTGCACTGAACCGGAGAGGTAGTACCCGTTGGGTCACTTCTATGGCGGCTCAAATAGATCCGTTTAAAAATTATTCGTATTCTATAGGACTGTGTGCCACAAAAGCTCTTAAGAAACAGCTACACAAAAAATGTAAATATGAATGTGCAATAAACGCGATTCCCTAACTTTTAGGCATCAAATAACCCTAGACTGTGTGACATACCGTTAAAATATCAATCGATAAGACACTAGTAACGGTTTTAACGGAGTGACTTGTAAACCCTTACTAGCAAACACAGACCGAAAGACAATGAGTTACAATTTACTGTCAAATAGAATATTTTATTCTAATTTGTAGAACAAGAAATTAGAACTTTTTTAATTGAAGGAATTAACATTCTCCAAAATGTTGATATTATTGCGTCCTTGGTGTTTTATCAAATTAACTCGAAAGAAATATTAGTAATATGTTATTCTTAATTCAATAGATATATTAAGTTGCAGCTTATTTTAAACAATCTAATTGTCTTCATTCATTGAAAATTACAATATTAATAAATGTATTTAATTTATTATTTAGAAATTAACGGTTGGAACCCCGTCTTCTTTTTATAAATAATATTATTTCTCGACAAATTATTCCAAATTGCACGATTTTCACAAAATCTTTTATTTTTATTCTCTGTTTAATTCTATTCCATTCGTCTTTAAAATAATTATTTACGAAACGGAATCGGAATAAACAAAAGAAAATTTCCCCAAATATGAAAGTGAAATGGTTCAATCCTCTTTGGATTAATTTTCAACAATGCTATGAAAGCACATGTGGTTTCTAGAACCACAAAGTTTTTTATTTGTCCTTTACATAAATTATTTGTGAATCACCATTGAAACCTCTGATTGCTGTTTTAGCGTTTTACTCAGGAAATATTAATTTTAGGTCGTCGATATGTTTCTGGGCCTTCCAAAAAATTCGAGATATAATTTTCTTCTATTTTCAAATTATCATCCGAAATGCAACACCATCGTCTGCTTTGACGTCATATTTAATGTTTGGTCTTATTTTTTTTCTTTAAGCCAGCTTAGTGAACGATAGTCATTTTTTTTGTCTTCTGTCGAATCTGTTTTTAGAAGAATGAATCCTAGATTGAAATATTTAACTTTCTTTACAATTAAAACCGTAAATTAGCCATGTTCTTTTTTTACGATAAAAGGCGGCTTTTAGGACATTGCTGAGTGAATTTGATTAGTGCTCCACTATCATAGCCTTGTGCCCGACTAAACTAGCCTGAGTCTTAATAGTGAAGCTATTTCAAATAACAATACGTTGAAAATGTCTTTTTGTGCGAGGGTATCTGAATTGTTTCAAAGTAAATCCGACGACTGTCACATCTTGGTTTGTGGTGCGCAAGTATCTGGAAAAACGGACACTAAGTAACACTGACGGGCAACAGATAATGACATGGGACCGACAGGCAGAAAGAAAAAAAGGAAGCGATAATGTAGTGGTTAGACACACACACACACACACACACACACATACACACACACACACACATACACACACACACAAATGGCCTTCCTCTAAAATCAAGCATTTCTCGTTCTCGTAGTATTCGTGATTTGAAATATGGAGTTCCCCAGATAGTAAGTTTTCTCAAAGCGATAGGAAACCAGTTTTTTCAATCTACTCAGTTCTCTGTCTTTCGTCTTTCTTCTGTTCTCTTTCTTTTGTCTTTTTTGTTTTACTTCTTTCCTTCCATTTACTCACTTATCGTTTATCTTTCCTCTTTTATCATCTTTATTTCTATTCGTTTTTTTTTTTTGTCTTTCTTCTTTCTTTTGTCTTCTGTCTTTTGTTTTCTTGCTTTCTTCTTCCCTTCTTATATTTTCAATCTTTCTTTTAACATCTTATTTTCCTTTCTTTCTTTCATTTATTTATCTATTTCTACACACTTCTCTTTAATCTTTTTATCTTTTTGTTCTTTTTTTTTCTTTTGCCTTTCTCGTTTCTTCTATCTCTTCTTTTTCTTTCGACTTTAATATATTTAACACTCTTTATTTCAATTATTCTTTACTCTCTCTCTCTCTCTCTCTCTCTCTCTCTCTCTCTCTCTCCCCCCATTTTCTTTCTTTCCCTATTATCTACTTCTATCTTTTCTCTTCACCACATTTCTTTCTCCTTTATTTCCTTTAAATCCTTTCTATTTTAGCTTCTTTGTCTTTAAACCCTTTTCTATCTACTCACTCTTTTTCTCCTATCTCTCTCTTTTCATTTATTTTATTTCCTTTCTTCCTTTCTCTTCTTTTGATTTTTTGTTTCCTTTCTTTCTACTTTCTCCATTTTTTCCACATTCTTTCTTTCCCTGTTTTACTATCTATCTATCTTTCTTTCTTTTTCAAATTTACTTTCTTTTTTTATTTTCTTTCTCTTCGAAAATAGATTTCTTAAATTTTGTCCTTCAGAAATTACTCTCATCCCATTACCTTTTCTCTTGCGGCTAAAGAAAGCAGATGTTTCCGTTAAGCATGTCCGAATGCATTATGGGTAACGAAGCGTGTTCAACACTCAGACTCATAGAAAAGCAAAAAGAATTATTTCCAAGTTTGCCAGTCTGGAATTTGGTCCATATTCTTCCTATGCATTTGCTTGTCCGCTTCGTTGCACAGAATTCCACCTTTCTACCTGCAGATGAAATTTCGAACACAAATTCGATCATTTTTTCTTTATATTTTCTTAATTTTTATCTTCGCAACAAATTCCAAGAATAAATTCTTTCAATTCAGCATTAAAATTTTTTTTTTAATTTTTTCATCTGACCTCACAATTTTATTCTACTTGACCAATCGATGCGTTAAAATGTCATTGGGCGACCATGATGCATTATATTTATCAGGAACTATTTTATTTATTTTCTTAATAAAACTTGTGAGTTAAAGTTCATTACTGTGGAAGGATTATCTCAACAGAGAGGGAAATTATTATGCTAAATTATGTGCATCTAAGTACGTGTGACTCTCCATAGGTATTCTTTGGTAAATCATTGAAATAAAAAATATCTCTCTCTCTCTCTCTCTCTCTCTATATATATATATATATATATATATATATATATATATATATATATATTTCTCTCCCATCTTCCTTCTCCTAGACTAGTTGCCTAAACAAAGCTAAAAATCATAATCTGCCTAGAGGGAGAACAAATAGATTTATGCCTTTCCCAAGAGTATTAGCACGGAGGGAAATACAAACAGGTTTACCAAAATTGTCTTTTTATATAAATTGTAAATACAAACTTTTATGCAAAAATAGTAAGTAGAAATCTTCGTTTTCAGGTTACTTTGAATTTTTACGTTCTTATTTAACATTTTTTACTTTAATTAATATCATTAAATATTTTTCCCTCTAAGTTTATATACATTTTCTCTTAAAACTTATCAAGGTTCTTCTCAACAACAAAAAAAGGTTTAGATTTTCGGAAAACGTTTTTTTACTCGCTTCTGTTTTTACTGCGAAATTTATTTGCATAAAATTAAAATAAAATGCCATTATTGATCAATGTTCAAAAAGTTATTTTGATATTTTTCTTTGATATTGTCACTCATAACATTGTTGGAATTTGATTCTCTTAAGAGTAATTTGTATTTTTATTTTAAACATTAAACTATTTTAGGTTAGTTTAAATCTACCATTAAACACAAAATAGAAGTAAATGTAATAAAGGAAAAACAATTTTTTAAATAAATTTAATGATGTATAATAATAATTAAATTGTAAATGCGAGGTGCATACGATAAGTTTCCAGCCTTTTTTTCGTATGGGCATTTAAAATTGTCGTAGACTCTTGAAAATTCACTATGTTATTACTATACATCTTATGAGATGACTGATCAATTTTTATGATTTCAGGTTCAAATGAACAGCTACAGCAGCAATTGGAATACACCCTACTAAAGTCGTGTTGTCACAGCTGGTGAATTTCAAAAATGCAATCTGACACTTTAGAATAACGATATGCAATAAAATTCTGTTTTAAACTTGAAAAAAATGCCACAGAAACGTATGAAATGCTTCAGACTGCTTTTCGACCATCTTGCAAGAATCGAGCATCAGTTTTTGAGTGGCATAAGAGATTCAAGGAAGGCAGGGAGTCTGTGAGGAATGATGAGAGGTGTGGGAGGAGTAAGACAGTCAATACACTGGAGTTGATTGGCCAAAGGGTTAGGGTTAGGGTTAGAGTTACTATGTTGAGGTTTTAAAGGAGTTCAGAAAGAGATTCCGTCGGAAGAGGACAGCACTCTTCAAATCGGGTCAGTGGCGTTTCCACCAGCACAATACACCAGTCCACAACTCCATCCTTGTCACAGACTATTTGACCAAGATGAGCATCAAGACAGTTCCTCAGCCTCCGGGAGAGAACCAGGCAATAGCTGATCTTATGTTGTCAAGTACTAGAAATTTAGATACTTAATTAACACGAAAATTAATTAAAAGATTATGTAATATTTTGCGAACCATTCATAACATTATACACCAAAACCAATGTACAAAACCAATATAAAAAATAGATTCTTTGGTTTAAGGCAATCCTCTAGAATTTCAGTTTTTAACTTATTGGTATGGGAGAAAGTAAAAGTCGGGATTATAAGTATAATTTATTTGGCTTAAAAAGTTATCTCTAAATTGAAGCAGTAAAAGAAATAATTGTGCTTAACAAGCTTTGTCAATCATTTCAGATACTACCTAATTTCCAGCAATGCCTCGGAAGTGTTGTGTCTTTTCTTACAAAATAAATTACAGAAGTCAGCTAGATAAAACTGTGTGAGATGAATAAAATGCAAGTTTATCGTTTTCCTGAAGACAAAGATGAGAGAGAGAGAGAGAGAGAGAGAGAGAGAGAGAGAGAGAGAGAGAACCAATTCCAAGTGCCAATCTGAATGTTACAAACAATACAGTAATTTGTCAACTACATTGGTCTTCAAATTTTGAAGCCACAGATGTTCATGGAAAAATGCGCCCCAAAAATCTACCATCTGTTCGAACAGGTGTGCCCAAGAGTCAAATACTAACAACCTCTGCTGTTCAAAGACATTTAAAAAATCCAATACTGCTCTAAATCAAATTGATGATAAAATAAATGCTTTCTTTTTTTAGAATTGTATAAGATTAATTTCACAAATTTGAAAGAACAAAAAAGATCGTGTGTCCTGTTGTGGCATTTTTGGATGAAAATACTTTACCTGTTCAGTCATCAAATGTTATCAATTGTATTGCTCTCTATATTAAGAATGTCAAAAACTTCTCATTTTCTCTGGAATAAATGTAGGTAAGAATGATTCTGCCATCTCCATAAATAAAGTTTTGATGGAGTGGAAAATTTTAAATGTTTCAAATTGCTAATCTACACAATGTCCCTCTAAAAGCTGAAATCAAATCTCCGAATGACAGCTGATTTTTTATCATTGAGTTATGTCAAATGGCTATTAATATGGCTAACAGTCAAGGCAATCGCATAAAACAATAATCAAACACACTGCTACTACATACACCATACTACTACAAACACTACACCTGCAATGGAATTGTTAGTCAATTTTGACATGTTTTAGTTACAAGCCATAAATATGTGCTACTTGGTCAATCTACAACTGATCCATTTGAAAAAGAATTTAGTAAACTTCGTCAAGGATCTGGTGGCACCTATTTTATAAATGTCCAACAGTGTATAGCAAAGCTGAATTTCAAGCAGACATCTTTGCTTTTATATCAAAATATAAGTATTGATAGTTTTGAAGTTAAACCAGGTCAGCAACATACAGCTTATGATTATAAATTTTGTGAGGAAGGTTCGGAAATATTTGACAATCTGAAAAAAATAGAATCATTTCTTTCTGATGAAATAAAAATGGCTCTTATATACATAGCTAGATATATTACGAGAAATTATAAACAACCTTGTGAATGTTATTTTTATTATGAAAAGTATGGAAAATATACCAATTCAATGGAATTTGGAAAACTAAAGAGTCCCTTGCTCAGTCGGCTGGGGCTGTAGAATACACTAACTGCACCTCTGCAGAGGGGTAACATCCCCCAACGAGTGTCCTGGATATGACACTAAACAATCTGATGGTGAGGTTCCAGTAATGCTGGAGTTTTGGGGAATGCGGAGTACCTTTATTGCCATCGCTCCCTGGTCCACTCTGTCTCGGAGTGGTAGCACCTGATGAGGGTCCTATCTACGGGTTAAATAGAACTAACGACATACGTGCTTATCTAGCACAGATATCCCTGACCCTCTCTCCCACGTCTACCTATCATTCATCGCCTCTGGCAGGTCTTCAGGGTTACATCCCGTATCATCACATAGCTGCTGTATGTATGTTCGAGCTGATCGTCCTGCTTTTGATTGGCCATATGCGGGGGTCCACAAGAGTACATCACTTACGAGCTCGTCCTTGCTTCTCGAGCAGTGTCCGAATATCTGGTTCGTCTAGCTTGGATAGTTTTCGTGATAGGTGGTAAGTAACCGTATAGTTGGTGCCTTGTGGGGTGTTGCTGCCAGGACTTGTTCAATATTGCTCTTAACATTCTTGTATAATTGCTGTCTAGCTTCTTCTCCAACCGTTTAGTCAGCGTCCAAGTAGTGCATCCATATAGCAGTATCGACACGACCGCAGCCTGGAAGAAACTGCGTTTCATTTTATCGGTCAGGTTTGATTTCCATATGATCGAAAGCCTATCGATAGCTGTCCATTCCTTCGTTAGCCGTGTGTCGATGTCTTTTTCGGTTGATAAGACGCTGCTTCCCAGGTAGGTGAATTTGTCAACCAGTTTCAGAGAGGTTCCGTCTAGTGTGGAGATGTCACCTTTCTGATTAAAGCACATGAATTCAGTTTTGTGTGCATTAACATGGAGTCCAATGCCTGCAGCGGCTCGTACCAAACTATGCAGTAGTGTTTCGGCTTGGTTGGGTGAATTTGCCAGTAGCGCTATGTCATCGGCGTAGTCAGCGTCGGTAATTGTTTTTGCGGGGTACCTTCTGCTTCTTTTCTTTGTCAGCACGAAACCGTTTTCCCTAATGTTATCGATCGATGTCCTAAGTACGTAGTCTAGACAGATGATAAAGAGGTATGAGGCTAGACTGTCCCCTTGTAGTACTCCTGCTACAATGTCGAAGTATTCTGTGTCTCCATCCGGTGAACGCACTTTCACTTTGGTGTTTCTGTATAGAATCGTTATTGCTGCTACGGTTTCTTCTGGTAGGCCGTATGCTAGTAGGATTTGTTCCATCTTCCCTCTGTGAATGGAATCGAAGGCCTTGGTAAAATCGACAAATAGTAATGTCGCCTGTAGGTTTTTTGCCCTCACGCCTTCTAAGATTCTACGGATGGTCAACATTTGTGAGGTCGTGGACCTGTTTCTTCTTAAGCCATTTTGGTTTTTCATCAGGATTTTGTCGATTTGGGGTACTATGCGGTTTCGTAGTAGGGCATTGTAGATTTTGGCTGCTATGGATGTAAGTGTTATACTTCGATAGCTCTTGGCTAATCCAAGGTCACCCTTTTTAGGGAAGGGGAGGATGCATCCCTTCGTCCATCTGTCTATCGGATTTTGGTTATAGACTGCGTTGCAGTGTCGGAGCAGTATGTCGTCGAATTGTCTCGTCTTCCACACTTCTAGGGGAATCTCGTCAAGCCCTGCAGCTTTCCTATTTTTAATTTTTCTAAGAACCGAGTCGAGTTCTTCTTTTGTGAACGGCCCTAGTTTAATGTTCTATTGCTTACTGATAATTCTGGTGATCGGTTCCTGCATAACGTTCGGAGGGTTAGCTAGTAGGTTTTCAAAATGCTGTTTCCACAGTTTTATTCTTTCTTGTTGGTTTGCTGCTTTCAGTTTTGCTTTGGCTGTGCTTTTCCTTCTACTCACTTCGTTGATTGTTTGCCAGGCTATCCTAGATTGCCTATCTTCCTCCGAGTCTCTAATCTTATCTATCTTATTTTGTATGAATTCCGTTTGTTCTTTTAGATATATGCCTGCTAATTGATATTGTGCCTTTTTTAGTATTCGGGCATTTGCAATTGTTGGGTTCTTCCGATAGCTTTTGGAGGCAGTTTTCACAAGTGCACGTTTTTCTCTAACCTCTTCCGTTTCCCATGGGGCTCTATATTTCATTCTAGGTTTTGTTGTAATACACTTCGATGCCGCCTCGAGGTGTGCGTTAACGAAATTCTCATATTCGTCGTTTGGGGTATTTTTTTTTCTTCCTTCTCTTGTAGTGTCTCGAATCTGTTTCTTTGTTCTAATACATATTTATCTCTAATATATCTGTTGTTAAGGAGGGCCCAGTCATAGTGTTTAGTGGTCGCTGTTCGCGTGGCGTTTTTTCGTAGGCTTAGTCGTATTTTTGCCGTGACTATTCGGTGATCGGATGACACACCCTCGAAAGAGGAGTATGCCTCGCAATTCATCGCGCTATTTTTCCATTTCTTATTTATAAAGACGTAGTCTATCTGTGCTTTTCTGTTGTTCGCGTATATGTAGGTCCATAATTTTCCCTCTCTTTTTTGATAGTTTGTATTGAGGCAAGTTAATCTATACGTACTTATGCTAAACTGAATTGTTTGACTAAACTGAGTTGCTTGAAATAGAAATGTTTTTGACAATTAAACCGTACTTACATTTAAACTGCGTGCTTATGCTAAACTGAATTATTTGAAATGGAGCTGTTTTTTACATTAAAACTGTGCTTACACTAAACTGATTTGTTTAATATAGAACTCTTTTGACATTTAACTACGTAAACAAAATCTGTACTTATACTAAACTGAATTAGCTGAATTAGAACTGCTTGATTAAACTGAATAACTTGAAATAGATATGTTTTTCACAATTAAACTGTACTTACATTTAAACTGCGTACTTATCCTAAACTGAATAGTTCGAAATAGAACTATTTTCATAAATTTGGATTTGACGTTAAATAACCTACAAAGGTTGATATGCCGTAAAACCAAAGCAACCAACCAACCTAAAGGTTCCCTTAGACCTAACTTGTCAATAGTTTTTTTCGTTTTTCTTATTGCTTTCACCTATTTTATACAATAAAGAAATGTTAAATAACATTTTTATGCTGATTTTTAAGTTTCATTTATTCATCATAAAGAGAAAGTATGCTCATATATTCGAAAGTATAGTTCTGAAAAAACTTTGCAAACATTACACACCAGATCAAAGAACCAGCTTTAAAGATTTTTAAACTTTCCTTGAATGATTTTCTTTTATCTCTCAATATTTCCGAGATGATTGATTGTCATATAGGCATTTCGGCTGATGTTCTCCAACATTTTTTCAGATACTGCTTGTTGAACCCGGTAACTTTAATGAAAATTTATTTAATTACGAGGGTAGATTAAACAAAGGGATTTGGTGAGACTTGTAAATAGTCCGAATGCTTCTGTTTCCACATTACGGAAATCCTTTTCATTTATTTAATATTCCACACTTTCTCTTATCTTCAGGTATGGGTCAAAATATTATTTGAAGTATTTTCAAATATAGTTAACTTAATTTTCTTCCAAAATTTCTTAAAACCAAATATATTTCAATAGGTCCTCAATTCTAGCCTGGAGTGTATTATGCCGTTTTGGTAAATACATGTGATAAATTGAGATTATATATATATATTGTTGCGTTCTGGTTAGTGAACGCTTGTAATATTAAATAAAGGACAAACCACAATATGAGAGGAAATAAAGATATATTCTCAGGAAAAAGTATATACAATAGACAAGAACATAGGATTAGTGAATATAGAATAAAGATATAGTCCAACGATAGTATTGGCTTCCGTTATTATGGTAGCAAGTAAGGTGATCTAGTGCGATCTCCAGTCTCCAACGCTCTAATACTATTCCTATAAGAAGCTGTTCTTCACCTTCTAGTCTGCTTTATTTCTATGTTATTGCATAGAAGGCACAAGGCCTTGAAGTTTTTGGGGAGGGGAAGGGAGCGGTCATACTTTTCTAAATAAACTAAGGAGACCTAGCTAGCCACATTCGCCGACCCATTCAACAATACAATATAAAGCCATTCGTCCATCGCCTTTTGCGCTTCGATCACCACAATACCACATTTGCTCTATGAAGAAGTCCTACTTAAAATCCCGAGATTCATGAATGATTTTATGATTTATTTACAATGAATGTGATGGGAATAGGAGAAAAACCCCGAAATATATATAAAAACAAGGAAAAATCCCCCGTTTGGTTGCCCTCCCATCCCCCCCGTCTATAAAATTGGAGGCCGACTGTTTTCCGGGGCGAAAGAACCGGAAACAAGTCGGACCTACCCTAGGTGGGGCAGGGATCCTAATCTACAGGGGTAAAAAGAATTTAGGGGTCGGGCGCGGTATGGGTTAATACAAGTAGGTGATATGATTTTTATACATATGAATGTTCAAGATCTTCAGTAAACGTGGACTGGGATACGGATTGAGGTACAAAAATAATGGGGATGGGGAAGATCTTGAGAACTAACAACTAGATGACGGGGACAATGACTCACAAACATACTGCTAACTAGGTACCTGGGTACCAAAAGAAAAAGGGAACAGTTTTACTCACCAGGGGTGGGGTCCCTAAGGACCCGTACCGTAGACGCCATGAGCCGGCAGAGGAGGGAAGGATGACTCCAACGTTGCTCCCTTTCGCACGACCAGGCTCGCTGCATTCACCCACCTTTTGCTGAATGTTATGCGATCCAAGCGTTTTCTATCGCATCTGATTTTGACCCTCAGCTGATGCCGAAAATACAAAATCAGATCACGATGAGAAAAGTTTGCATCGTCATACAATCCCTTGTTTCGCGTCGTCCAAATCACCATTCTAGCTACAGCTAGGATCGCGAGAAACACCACACGCTTCTCACCCTGATACGGAGGAAGAACGTTGTCCACGACGTAACCAACGTCGAGCAGCACGAGCTGTTTGGGTTCGATGCGAGCCGTCCACTCGCCGACGTGATCCCAAAACGGGCGAACTCGCTCGCAGTAGTAGAAGGCGTGCTCAGCCGTTTCTTCCAAGCCACTGCCGCAGCGAGCGCAATCGGGCATGTCTGCCAGGCCCGCTTTGTAGTTCAAGCCGACAAGGGGTAACGCATTTCGCACAAGTCGCCAGGTGAGCGAGAACTCGGAGTTGTTCAAGAAGCTCGATCCTGGCGCCCAATTCCAATGAGAGCGAATCTCCTCCGTCGTCCAGCCGTGCCGCTCGCTGAGAGGATCAGAAGCGGAACCCACCACTAGCTCCCGATATAGTTCTTTTCGAGGCCGTGAAAGGTCACTGGACCCAAGAAGGTTACGAAGGGCCGTTCGGCACTCGCGGACAAACAGTGTTTCGCCCAAAGGCCTACGTCGACCTTCAGCCTTTGGGTCTGACTTTAGGCGAGGAAAAGTCCGACTCGCCTTCAGTCTCCACACTGCGTCCCCCGTCAAAGCTCTGCCCAGGTATGCAAGTCTTTCAGCAAGCCAGTGGCTCTCCAGATCAGGCATACCTAGACCCCCGTTGCGTGTACGTTGGATACAGACCTGCCTACGGACCATCGGCCTTGCACCTCCCCAGAGCAATCTGGAAAGGGATCGTTGCAGCGCCAACCGATTTACCTTAGGCAGAGGAAGTACAGCCAATCGGTAAAGGATCAAGGGGAAGACGTACACGGCGCACGCCTCCGCCCTGCCCTTTAAGGACAACCTCCTTGAAAGCCAGATTCCCACCTGAGCATTCACCTTGGCTTGTATTTCCGACCAATTTCGCTCCAGTTGGAGGCCGGGCCCGAACCACACCCCGAGGATGCGGACGGGTCCGTCACTCCAGCGGAACGGCCCCGGAAGAGTATTGCTACCCCTCCAAGCACCGAGCCGCAAACCTTCGCTTTTGTCAAAATTGACCTTGGCTCCTGCAATCCGCTCGTACTCGCTAACCGCCTTCTTCACAGCCTTTATATCCAGACGGCGGGATACAAACACTGTGATATCATCGGCGAACGCGGAAACCCTTGCCGTAAGAGGGCCAGCAAAAGGGACACCGCGCAGGGCCGGATTTGCCGTCCTATCCCTAAGCCTACGGAGCAGGGGCTCCAAAGCTAGGACATAGAGAAGAGGAGACAACGGGCAGCCCTGCCGGACCGACCGCTCGACCGCCAACACCGTCGAACGCCTTCCGTTCACCTGCACCACTGCCTGAGGGTTGTGGTACATCATGCTAATCCATCTGCGGAACTCCGGTTTGAATCCGGCAGTCTCCAAAACAGTCGCCAAAAACCGATGGTCAACCCTATCGAAGGCCTTGGACTGATCTAAACTGATCAGCGCGGCCTCGGTGTCGTCTTCTATACCCTCTAGGACCTCGCGAATCAAGTGCAGGTTGTCCTGGATCGATCTTCCCTTCACAGCAAAGGTCTGCTCAGAGCCGATCAGATCGCTAATGACAAGCTGTAAACGATTCGCTAAGACCCGGGCCAAAATCTTTAACTCTGTGTTAAGCAGAGTTATGGGCCTGTAATCGTCTAAACCCTCCCAAACATGCCTGCCACCTTTCTTCAGCAATGTGATCACGCCCTTGGTAACGCTACCAGGGATGGCTCCCTGGGCGAACCAATGGTTGAACATATCCGTCAGAATAGGTACAAACATGTGCGACATCCTCAAGTACACTTCGTAGGGCAAACCATCTAGTCCCGGCGACTTGTTCAGGCCGACCTGCTTCAACGCGTCACGGACTTCGCATTCAGTAACCACTCGCAGCTAGCCGCTTCAGCCACCCCAAGGCGGGGGAAGTCGGCAAGATAGCTACGAAACTCCCGGAGCGGGAGATCAGTACAGCGGGCAAAGCGATCCCGAAAGTGCGCCCGAAAGGCGTCACGAATCTCGCGAGCCGATCGCAGCAGTCGCCCATCCGGGGCCTTGACAGAACCAATATACCGATCGGGGAACCTTCGCACTTCTTCTTCACGCGCAGTCGCGTTCGTTTTCACAGCTTCGTTGAGAACTCTCTTTAACCTAGATCTAACTACGTATCCCTTGTAGCGCTCGCTACTCTCGCGCTCAAGGTCCCCCCTAGCTAGCTCTACGTTTAGGGAGTCCCCCCCAGCCACCGCCCGGGAAAGTCTATCGTCTATAGATTTCGCTTCCTTGGTCCTATCTAGGTTGAGCTGTTGACCGTACTTGGTAGCGAAATCTCTAATCCTATGTTTAAGAGATCCCCACCACCTATTCCCGGTAACCGCCCCCACTAACGCCCGCTGAATTAGGGATTCCAACCGGTCCCGGAAGTCCCGTATCTCCAGTAAGGAGGTATTGAACTTCCAGTAGCCGGCCAGACTAGGCCTATTTGCTAACCGTAGACTGACTCTAACAAGTTTATGGTCAGTCCACGCTATCAAGTGGAACGTGGGACAACTAACAAAATCAATGTCAGCTCGTCTCACTAACACTCTGTCCAAGTAGGAGCCTACTTTGGCAGAGGGCGAACTATCTAGCCACGTCCACATCTCCCGCCCTGGGTGATCCAGACGAAACCTGTCGACGAGGTCATGACGAGTCATGAGGCCGGCAAGGCTGCTTTCACACCTTCCCACACGCCTAGCTCCCCGCCCGACCTTATCTATCTTGGGATCAAGGATCGCATTCCAATCACCCATTAACACTAGCCGCTTCGTATCGTCCAGGAACGGCGCCAACCGACGAAAAAAGGAAACCCTCTCCACAACGATATTGGGCGCATAAACCGCAACCAGACGAAACTTGAAACTTTTCACGGCAACATCGGCCACAACCAGTCGGCCCCCGTCACCTGCAAAAACAACGTCAACATCAGCATCAAGGCTGCGTCCAACTAGCAAAGAAACCCCAACGCTGGTACGGCTGCTGTATGCTGAGAAAACGTTAAAATCGCTTTCCAGCACACGACAGTCGGCACCGCAAGTGAAGTGGGTTTCCTGCACTGCAGCAACATCTACGCCGAGAGTTTTAAGTTCACCAAGCAAGCGCGTACACTTGCCCGGATCCCTCAATCCCCTCACATTCAAAGTAGCAAGGTTTAGAGCCATCAATCCCACTTACCTTACTCAGTGTCGACTACGGGCCGGAAATCCTTGGGAGTAAGGATGCCGACGGCCTGACGCAGGGATCCGGTGCCGAGCTCAGTACTTACTCGGTCGTCCCTGGTAATTCCACCGACATCCACGGGGTACCGCAATTTTAGGGACCTATAGAAGGTAGGGTGAACTAAAATCGGGACCCTGCCCGAACAAAAAGGAAGCAATTTTTTTAAACTTTGGTGGCGCAAATCCGCCAACATTGCGTCCGCTCGACTGGCCCCCTCAAGAAAGTGCCAAAGCTCTTTGGTTCGGGGTCCAGCCGAACGGACGAATGTGGTCACCATTGCGGCATTCTTAAAAAGATACGGGTTGGTGATGTCCTTGCCGTCTATTTTTTTAAGTGATGATAGGGGTTTTAAAGTTTTTTTTAAAATGTGGTCCATGTTTTGGGGCTCGAGGATGTCCTCGCAAAAATGAAAAGCGGTGAAGGCACGTCGGACTTCGTTTGAAGCCGACCGTGACCTTGGCTTGAGTTCTGTTGATGATGGTGATGCTGCTGCTGTTGGTGACTCCCTGGTCACCGATTGTGCCCGTGTAAGGAGCTTAGGGGTTCTGATTGGTGAGAGTGAAGGTGATTTTGGGGAAAGTGGGAAGTCAGAGAGGTGTGCTGGGGTATTTTGATGTTTTTGTGGGGGAGGAATAATTTGGGCTGGTCTTTCAATTTTTTCGCCCTTTTCTTGAGGTTGGGAGGGTGTTTGGGACTGTGTTGGTGTTACTTTTGCTGGTCCCTTTATATGTTTTTTCTCCCCCTCCCCAGCTACTGAGTCCCCACTATCCCTTCGTCGCTTTAGGTTTATGGTGCAATCCATGGGTTCATTTTCAATATTTTTTTCTTTATTTTTCTTTTTTGTAGATGACGATGATGATGATGATGATTTTGTAGATGTCGATGATGATGATGGTTTGGCTGTGCTTGTGGTAGGAGTACTACTAGAGTCAATTTTAGCAGTCGTGGTGATGTTTGGTTTGTTTGTAACTGTTGCTGGTTCTTTGATGGGGGTTTGTTTTGCTGGTTCTTTGATGGGGGTTTTTTTCTTTTTTCCCCCTTTCACTACTTGGGTCCAGCCCTCTTCTTTGTTGGGGCTGTCCCCAGGTTTATCTTTTGATGTTTCCTTTGGCTCGGCCACGGTCGCCGCTTCTGCTGCTGCTGCTGTAGTTGTCGTTGTTTTTGCTATTGGTGTTGTTGTGGTCGGTGTTGTTTTAGTGGTCTTTTGAGGGCAGGATTTTGAGAAGTGCCCCAGCTGCTTACAATTCCAGCACTGGGGCTTCCTGCCCTCAACCACAACCGTCATAGCCCTGTCCTCATATTCTATTACATGGGGTATGGCTGTGAAGCCCCCTCTGTCCAAGCACATGGTGAAGACGTAATCTCCGTGCGCTGTCCCGTTGGTCGACTTGGCTTTTTCTATATTCTCGATTTTGCCATACTCTATTAGGTAGGCCGCCAAGACCTCTTCATTAAGAGCAATGGGGACATTGCACACGGTGATTTTGATTCTACGCCTCCCCATGTACTCAGGCTGCAGCCGGAAATATTTAGAAGTGATATTTCCCCCGGCCAGCTTCGCCGCTTGTTCTTCTGAGGGCATTAAGACGTCCCAGGTTGCAAAACTGCGTCGGCAGTAATATTTTGCTGGGATGTTCGCTGCCCTTAATAGTTCTTCAAAAGTGTCCTTTTTGATACCAGCCAGCCTCCTGGTTCGTACTTCTGTTATTATAAAAGAAATTGTTTTGGGCTGGAATTCTTTTATCAGTTCGGGAATAGGATGAATCCTATTCCCTTCGAAATACTTTTCGTACTTTTCCCGGCATTTGGTATAATCTACCTGGGATTTTTGCGTTAATTTTTCTTTCCAGGAGGCCGGCAATGATGGCACTCTCTGGGCGGGTTGTATTGTACTGGCCGGAGAAAGTGTTGGCCATTTATTTTCCGGCTGTGAGGGGGGACTTAGGCCGTCAAAAATATCAGGCGGTGAATGCGGTGGTGAAGATGAAGATTCGGCCATAGTTGCTTATCAGGCAACTAGGCGTGATCAAACGAATGTTCTTGTCGGTGGTGAGATGTGTGTAGAAAACAGGATTCTTTGCAAAAATATTTTTTCCAACAAATAACAAGCGTTGACCCCCCTCAACAAACAAAATAACAATTGTTTGGGGGAGGGGCAGTCAACAATAATAGTTCAAAACAGTAACAAGAAAATTCCAACAAATAACAAAACTTTTCAAAGCAATAACAATTTTAACAATAAAACAACTTACTTTTTTCAAATTGAAAAGAACTCAGACAAAAAATTCACATTTTAGTCTGCTTTATTTCTGTGTAGTGTACACAGAAGGCACAAGGCCTTGAAGTTTTTGGGGAGGGGAAGGGAGCGGTCATACTTTTCTATATAAACTAAGGAGACCTAGCTAGCCACATTCGCCGACCCATTCAACAATACAATAAATATCCATTCATCCATCGCCTTTTGCGCTACAATCACCACAATACCACATTTGCTCTATGAAGAAGTCCTACTTAAAATCCCGAGATTCGTGAATGATTTTATTTACAAGTATGATTTATTTACAATGAATGTGATGGGAATGGGAGAAAAACCCCGAAATATATATAAAAACAAGGAAAAATCCCCCGTTTGGTTGCCCTCCCATCCCCCCGTCTATAAAATTGGAGGCCGACTGTTTTCCGGGGCGAAAGAACCGGAAACAAGTCGGACCTACCCTAGGTGGGGCAGGGATCCTAATCTACAGGGGTGAAAAGAATTTAGGGGTCGGGCGCGGTATGGGTTAATACAAGTAGGTGATATGATTTTTATACATATGAATGTTCAAGATCTTCAGTAAACCTGGACTGGGATACGGATTGAGGTACAAAAATAATGGGGATGGGGAAGATCTTGAGAACTAACAACTAGATGACGGGGACAATGACTCACAAACATACTGCTAACTAGGTACCTGGGTACCAAAAGAAAAAGGGAACAGTTTTACTCACCAGGGGTGGGGTCCCTAAGGACCCGTACCGTAGACGCCATGAGCCGGCAGAGGAGGGAAGGATGACTCCAACGTTGCTCCCTTTCGCACGACCAGGCTCGCTGCATTCACCCACCTTTTGCTGAATGTTATGCGATCCAAGCGTTTTCTATCGCATCTGATTTTGACCCTCAGCTGATGCCGAAAATACAAAATCAGATCACGATGAGAAAAGTTTGCATCGTCATACAATCCCTTGTTTCGCGTCGTCCAAATCACCATTCTAGCTACAGCTAGGATCGCGAGAAACACCACACGCTTCTCACCCTGATACGGAGGAAGAACGTTGTCCACGACGTAACCAACGTCGAGCAGCACGAGCTGTTTGGGTTCGATGCGAGCCGCCCACTCGCCGACGTGATCCCAAAACGGGCGAACTCGCTCGCAGTAGTAGAAGGCGTGCTCAGCCGTTTCTTCCAAGCCACTGCCGCAGCGAGCGCAATCGGGCATGTCTGCCAGGCCCGCCTTGTAGTTCAAGCCGACAAGGGGCAACGCATTTCGCACAAGTCGCCAGGTGAGCGAGAACTCGGAGTTGTTCAAGAAGCTCGATCCTGGCGCCCAATTCCAATGAGAGCGAATCTCCTCCGCCGTCCAGCCGCGCCGCTCGCTGAGAGGATCAGAAGCGGAACCCACCACTAGCTCCCGATATAGTTCTTTTCGAGGCCGTGAAAGGTCACTGGACCCAAGAAGGTTACGAAGGGCCGTTCGGCACTCGCGGACAAACAGTGTTTCGCCCAAAGGCCTACGTCGACCTTCAGCCTTTGGGTCTGACTTTAGGCGAGGAAAAGTCCGACTCGCCTTCAGTCTCCACACTGCGTCCCCCGTCAAGGCTCTGCCCAAGTATGCAAGTCTTTCAGCAAGCCAGTGGCTCTCCAGATCAGGCATACCTAGACCCCCGTTGCGTGTACGTTGGATACAGACCTGCCTACGGACCATCGGCCTTGCACCTCCCCAGAGCAATCTGGAAAGGGATCGTTGCAGCGCCAACCGATTTACCTTAGGCAGAGGAAGTACAGCCAATCGGTAAAGGATCAAGGGGAAGACGTACACGGCGCACGCCTCCGCCCTGCCCTTTAAGGACAACCTCCTTGAAAGCCAGATTCCCACCTGAGCATTCACCTTGGCTTGTATTTCCGACCAATTTCGCTCCAGTTGGAGGCCGGGCCCGAACCACACCCCGAGGATGCGGACGGGTCCGTCACTCCAGCGGAACGGCCCCGGAAGAGTATTGCTACCCCTCCAAGCACCGAGCCGCAAACCTTCGCTTTTGTCAAAATTGACCTTGGCTCCTGCAATCCGCTCGTACTCGCTAACCGCCTTCTTCACAGCCTTTATATCCAGACGGCGGGATACAAACACTGTGATATCATCGGCGAACGCGGAAACCCTTGCCGTAAGAGGGCCAGCAAAAGGGACACCGCGCAGGGCCGGATTTGCCGTCCTATCCCTAAGCCTACGGAGCAGGGGCTCCAAAGCTAGGACATAGAGAAGAGGAGACAACGGGCAGCCCTGCCGGACCGACCGCTCGACCGCCAACACCGTCGAACGCCTTCCGTTCACCTGCACCACTGCCTGAGGGTTGTGGTACATCATGCTAATCCATCTGCGGAACTCCGGTTTGAATCCGGCAGTCTCCAAAACAGTCGCCAAAAACCGATGGTCAACCCTATCGAAGGCCTTGGACTGATCTAAACTGATCAGCGCGGCCTCGGTGCCGTCTTCTATACCCTCTAGGACCTCGCGAATCAAGTGCAGGTTGTCCTGGATCGATCTTCCCTTCACAGCAAAGGTCTGCTCAGAGCCGATCAGATCGCTAATGACAAGCTGTAAACGATTCGCTAAGACCCGGGCCAAAATCTTTAACTCTGTGTTAAGCAGAGTTATGGGCCTGTAATCGTCTAAACCCTCCCAAACATGCCTGCCACCTTTCTTCAGCAATGTGATCACGCCCTTGGTAACGCTACCAGGGATGGCTCCCTGGGCGAACCAATGGTTGAACATATCCGTCAGAATAGGCACAAACATGTGCGACATCCTCAAGTACACTTCGTAGGGCAAACCATCTAGTCCCGGCGACTTGTTCAGGCCGACCTGCTTCAACGCGTCACGGACTTCGCATTCAGTAACCACACCCTCGCAGCTAGCCGCTTCAGCCACCCCAAGGCGGGGAAAGTCGGCAAGATAGCTACGAAACTCCCGGAGCGGGAGATCAGTACAGCGGGCAAAGCGATCCCGAAAGTGCGCCCGAAAGGCGTCACGAATCTCGCGAGCCGATCGCAGCAGTCGCCCATCCGGGGCCTTGACAGAACCGATATACCGATCGGGGAACCTTCGCACTTCTTCTTCACGCGCAGTCGCGTTCGTTTTCACAGCTTCGTTGAGAACTCTCTTTAACCTAGATCTAACTACGTATCCCTTGTAGCGCTCGCTACTCTCGCGCTCAAGGTCCCCCCTAGCTAGCTCTACGTTTAGGGAGTCCCCCCCAGCCACCGCCCGGGAAAGTCTATCGTCTATAGATTTCGCTTCCTTGGTCCTATCTAGGTTGAGCTGTCGACCGTACTTGGTAGCGAAATCTCTAATCCTATGTTTAAGAGATCCCCACCACCTATTCCCGGTAACCGCCCCCACTAACGCCCGCTGAATTAGGGATTCCAACCGGTCCCGGAAGTCCCGTATCTCCAGTAAGGAGGTATTGAACTTCCAGTAGCCGGCCAGACTAGGCCTATTTGCTAACCGTAGACTGACTCTAACAAGTTTATGGTCAGTCCACGCTATCAAGTGGAACGTGGGACAACTAACAAAGTTAATGTCAGCTCGTCTCACTAACACTCTGTCCAAGTAGGAACCTACTTTGGCAGAGGGCGAACTATCTAGCCACGTCCACATCTCCCGCCCTGGGTGATCCAGACGAAACCTGTCGACGAGGTCATGACGAGTCATGAGGCCGGCAAGGCTGCTTTCACACCTTCCCACACGCCTAGCTCCCCGCCCGACCTTATCTATCTTGGGATCAAGGATCGCATTCCAATCACCCATTAAAACTAGCCGCTTCGTATCGTCCAGGAACGGCGCCAACCGACGAAAAAAGGAAACCCTCTCCACAACGATATTGGGCGCATAAACCGCAACCAGACGAAACTTGAAACTTTTCACGGCAACATCGGCCACAACCAGTCGGCCCCCGTCACCTGCAAAAACAACGTCAACATCAGCATCAAGGCTGCGTCCAACTAGCAAAGAAACCCCAACGCTGGTACGGCTGCCGTATGCTGAGAAAACGTTAAAATCGCTTTCCAGCACACGACAGTCGGCACCGCAAGTGAAGTGGGTTTCCTGCACTGCAGCAACATCTACGCCGAGAGTTTTAAGTTCACCAAGCAAGCGCGTACACTTGCCCGGATCCCTCAATCCCCTCACATTCAAAGTAGCAAGGTTTAGAGCCATCAATCCCACTTACCTTACTCAGTGTCGACTACGGGCCGGAAATCCTTGGGAGTAAGGATGCCGACGGCCTGACGCAGGGATCCGGTGCCGAGCTCAGTACTTACTCGGTCGTCCCTGGTAATTCCACCGACATCCACGGGGTACCGCAATTTTAGGGACCTATAGAAGGTAGGGTGAACTAAAATCGGGACCCTGCCCGAACAAAAAGGAAGCAATTTTTTTAAACTTTGGTGGCGCAAATCCGCCAACATTGCGTCCGCTCGACTGGCCCCCTCAAGAAAGTGCCAAAGCTCTTTGGTTCGGGGCCCAGCCGAACGGACGAATGTGGTCACCATTGCGGCACTCTTAAAAAGATACGGGTTGGTGATGTCCTTGCCGTCTATTTTTTTAAGTGATGATAAAGGTTTTAAAGTTTTTTTTAAAATGTGGTCCATGTTTTGGGGCTCGAGGATGTCCTCGCAGAAATGAAAAGCGGTGAAGGCACGTCGGACTTCGTTTGAAGCCGACCGTGACCTTGGCTTGAGTTCTGTTGATGATGGTGATGCTGCTGCTGTTGGTGACTCCCTGGTCACCGATTGTGCCCGTGTAAGGAGCTTAGGGGTTCTGATTGGTGAGAGTGAAGGTGATTTTGGGGAAAGTGGGAAGTCAGAGAGGTGTGCTGGGGTATTTTGATGTTTTTGTGGGGGAGGAATAATTTGGGCTGGTCTTTCAATTTTTTCGCCCTTTTCTTGAGGTTGGGAGGGTGTTTGGGACTGTGTTGGTGTTACTTTTGCTGGTCCCTTTATATGTTTTTTCTCCCCCTCCCCAGCTACTGAGTCCCCACTATCCCTTCGTCGCTTTAGGTTTATGGTGCAATCCATGGGTTCATTTTCAATATTTTTTTCTTTATTTTTCTTTTTTGTAGATGACGATGATGATGATGATGATTTTGTAGATGTCGATGATGATGATGGTTTGGCTGTGCTTGTGGTAGGAGTACTACTAGAGTCAATTTTAGCAGTCGTGGTGATGTTTGGTTTGTTTGTAACTGTTGCTGGTTCTTTGATGGGGGTTTGTTTTGCTGGTTCTTTGATGGGGTTTTTTTTCTTTTTTCCCCCTTTCACTACTTGGGTCCAGCCCTCTTCTTTGTTGGGGCTGTCCCCAGGTTTATCTTTTGATGTTTCCTTTGGCTCGGCCACGGTCGCCGCTTCTGCTGCTGCTGCTGTAGTTGTCGTTGTTTTTGCTATTGGTGTTGTTGTGGTCGGTGTTGTTTTAGTGGTCTTTTGAGGGCAGGATTTTGAGAAGTGCCCCAGCTGCTTACAATTCCAGCACTGGGGCTTCCTGCCCTCAACCACAACCGTCATAGCCCTGTCCTCATATTCTATTACATGGGGTATGGCTGTGAAGCCCCCTCTGTCCAAGCACATGGTGAAGACGTAATCTCCGTGCGCTGTCCCGTTGGTCGACTTGGCTTTTTCTATATTCTCGATTTTGCCATACTCTATTAGGTAGGCCGCCAAGACCTCTTCATTAAGAGCAATGGGGACATTGCACACGGTGATTTTGATTCTACGCCTCCCCATGTACTCAGGCTGCAGCCGGAAATATTTAGAAGTGATATTTCCCCCGGCCAGCTTCGCCGCTTGTTCTTCTGAGGGCATTAAGACGTCCCAGGTTGCAAAACTGCGTCAGCAGTAATATTTTGCTGGGATGTTCGCTGCCCTTAATAGTTCTTCAAAAGTGTCCTTTTTGATACCAGCCAGCCTCCTGGTTCGTACTTCTGTTATTATAAAAGAAATTGTTTTGGGCTGGAATTCTTTTATCAGTTCGGGAATAGGATGAATCCTATTCCCTTCGAAATACTTTTCGTACTTTTCCCGGCATTTGGTATAATCTACCTGGGATTTTTGCGTTAATTTTTCTTTCCAGGAGGCCGGCAATGATGGCACTCTCTGGGCGGGTTGTATTGTACTGGCCGGAGAAAGTGTTGGCCATTTATTTTCCGGCTGTGAGGGGGGACTTAGGCCGTCAAAAATATCAGGCGGTGAATGCGGTGGTGAAGATGAAGATTCGGCCATAGTTGCTTATCAGGCAACTAGGCGTGATCAAACGAATGTTCTTGTCGGTGGTGAGATGTGTGTAGAAAACAGGATTCTTTGCAAAAATATTTTTTCCAACAAATAACAAGCGTTGACCCCCCTCAACAAACAAAATAACAATTGTTTGGGGGAGGGGCAGTCAACAATAATAGTTCAAAACAGTAACAAGAAAATTCCAACAAATAACAAAACTTTTCAAAGCAATAACAATTTTAACAATAAAACAACTTACTTTTTTCAAATTGAAAAGAACTCAGACAAAAAATTCACATTTTAGTCTGCCCTGGTAATAGTAGCTACTGCTATATATGGCAGATGGACTAGTTCATTGTGTGGAAAAAGGTGGGTGATACTCAACATATATATATACATAAAACCATTAGCAAAAAGAATTTTGGATAAAAGATATATTCAATATAATATCACTATTTACACATTATTTAGTCTTTTTAGTTCTCTACCAAGGTTTTTTATGTACTCCTCAAGCTATCTTCAATACTGGCGAGTCCTCTTCTTCCTTCTCTTCTTGACAACTATCGGATGTAAAGCTCTGTACATCGTCATCAACTTTCTTGTTCTCTGGTCCATTTGTGTAAGTTCCCCCCTTGTCTATTTGAAGAATGGTCTTAAGTATTTCACAAGAAGGATTGCCCTAATATTTATTACTTTGATGAGATTCCTGTTGCAGAGTGTGGTTTCACGAAGTTTTCTCGTTCATCTAAGGTACTCTTCTTTTTTTTCTTTTATCTCCGCTTATTTGATGGGGTCTACTTCTAGTATTTCGAACAACTTGTAAGTTTCCTTTTCTCAAAGCATTCTGATTTTTTCTTGATTTGGTTGTTCGCTTCCTTCCGTTATTTGTCCCTTTCTACTTTTCATTATGAACATGGCACATTCTTCAACTCTATTTTCGATTCCTCTATCCTGACAATATATTCTTATAGTTTGTATCATTCTTCAATTCTTTTTCTTTCTTTTTTTGCCAACAGTTTGATGTCGTCCCTGTACATAAGAAGATAAATCTTTTCTGGTGATTTTATAAATTTGTATCCCTCTGTGCCTTTCCTAAGTGTATAATAGAGTGGCATCATTGAAAGTGCAAACAGTAAATGCAAAAGCGCATCTCCCTGGAAGATAACTCTCTGGATTTTCTCCACGCTGCTAATTATACTTTCTAGTTTTTCATGGATTTTGTGATGAAGTTTATGACCTTTTCGGATATTTTGTACATTCTTAAATATTCTATTATCTATTATTCTATTATCCACGTTTTCGAGATCATATAATAGGCCTATTGCAGTTGATCCAAGCCCGGGCAACTCTTTTTTGTCGCGTTTTGCTCTCTTTGGGAATGTGCTGATCAACCCCAGTAAGTCACCTCTTCTTCTTGCCCTGATATTTGGTGATAATTTGTTTACCATTTTGGTTTCTACCTTCACTTTTTTTTTGTTTCTGAGAGATGGTAATGTAGTATTCTTTTCTGTCAATATTTTCTTTATTAACTCGAAATTAATTTGGTCTTCTTGCGTTAACGTTTGTTTTGCGATGCTGGGGTCTGTAGTGTTTCGGTTATCAGTAGCTTGCTTTTCAATTCGGTTTGGAGGCACTCAATTTTCAGTATTTAGTGTTTCGAGTCGAGTCGAGGACCTTGTTCATGTTTATTTGTCCACTTTTTTCTAGTAGCTCAAGGTCAGAAAACCAACTTTTCTTTAATATTATTCTAGTTTGGTTAGCAATCTTTTGGCTTATTGTATTAAATCTAGGAGATTTTTTCAAAATTTTTATCTTTCTTTTTTATAGCGTCTTGGTGTAGGATTGCTCTTAAAATAATAGTGAAGTACATTTTTGTCGTCTTCTCAAGTCTGTTTTGTCTCTTTATGTCTCTTGGTTAATTAGTTGTTTTGGTCGTTGTTTGTGTACCTGAAATTTGAACAGCCAGCATTCGCAGGATGCTAGTCCAGTCTCCATATCAAGGTATCACCTGCTGATCATGACATTCACATCTGTAACCTGAATCCTAAAAAGATTTAGATTTGAATTTGTCATTTTTTCATGGGTTGTATAATATGATAATACCAGACTCGGGTTTTGATTAATATCTGTGCTCCTGTCACAATGTGGCCTAGTGTTCTTCGCGGGTGGGAACAATTTTTTTTCAAAAAGTGTATACTTACACCTTTAAAATAAGTAAGTTTTAACTTAAAATAAGTTCTCACGACTCTTCCCTTCATAATTTTTGGACTTGATATTAGTCGTTCGTGCTGGTATTTTGATTCTGATGCATTTTACAGATAAAATTTTTTATCGCATCTTTCTTTTGCTTCTCCGCTTCTTTTCAATTTTTTACCGAAGGATTCTAAATTCAAAGGAAGATTTATATTATATCAAAGGAACTTTATATTCTGTTAATAAAAAAAAATACTGATACAAATGAACAAATCAGTGATAGTAGGGCTGAAAGTTTTAGAACTTCCTGTTTTTTTTTTTGTTTTTTTGTTTGTTTGTTTTGTTTTTTGTTGGGTTTTTTTTTTTGCATTTTCTGTAATCTCCTTGTCAATATGTACAGTAATTCATTTTATTCATCTTTGGGAATAGACTAGGATAATTGCTTTACCATACATCTACAGTTAATGATAGGCATTTTTTTGTATTTTGGGGTGATTTTCGTAATTATAATTATTATTATCTATTAGAGTTTTTCGCATCAGCGTAAGCTGATGGTCTTTCACTGGAGATTGAGTGACAGCAAGTCTCCTCAAGTCTCCAGGACTCTTCTCAGTATTCTGGTCGTTTTCAATAATACTGTTGTTTGGATGGTCTCCACTCGGCCGCTAACTTCCAAATCTTCCAGGCCCTTTAATAATCCTTTAGTTACCGTGCCAAAAGCACCAGTCACAGTTGGTATAATTGTCACCTTCATGTTCCATAGTTTTTTCAATTCTCTAGTAAGGTCGAGGTACTTATCTCTCTTTCTACATTCTTTCAGTTTTATTCTGTGGTCTGCCGGGACAGCAAAGTCTACAATTTTGCAGATTTTCTTTTTTGTTTTTTTGTTTTTTGTTGATTATTATAAGGTCTTCTGGCCGAGATTAGGTGATCCGTTTGTATATCAAAGGAGTTTGTGTGTGTCATTTTCTAGGACAGGTGCTGGGTTGTGCATATACCATTTGTTGGCATTGTCAAATTTCAGTTTCTTGCACATTTCCCAGTGGGTCACCTTGCCCACCTAGTCGTGTCTAGCCTTGTACTCCTTCTATTATTATTATTATTATTATTATTATTCTAGGCCGATCTTAACAATGCTTTAGTTTGAAGGGTCTTTGCTCGTCCTCCGATTTCTACTCCTTCTAGCCTCCTTACCAAGTCTTTGGAGATCGTTCCGAGCACACCAATTATAACTGGTATCATCGTCACCTTGAAATTTCGTAGGTTTTTTGTTTTCTGGCAAGGTCTAAGTACTTATTTCTCTTTTCGTTTTCTTAGATTTTCACTCTGTGATACGGCAAAGTCCTCTATTTGGCAAGTTTTCTTTTTTTCGTTGACTATTTCTAAGTCTGGTCCTCTGGATGGGATTAGGTGATCTGTTTATCATTATCAATGTTGTTGTTGTTGCTGCTGCTGTTGCTGGTATTGTTGTTGCTTTTGATTTTATTTCGTAAAGAAATTGATTATAACTCTCCCAAAAGATTAGAATCAAAACATTTTTTCCTGATAAAGACTAAATCAAAAGACCTGATTTCCCGGTGTAAACACAATTTTACTTTTTGTAAAAAAAAACAATGAATGGGCCCACAATGCAAACACAATTGTGGAAATATTATTTATTAGCGAATACAGATTTTGAATACACTGCGTGCACATGTGTGTAAGTATTTTTATGACATTACTAGTGTGTTCCAAGTCGCACAAAAAGTAACTATTTGGGAGGGTGCAATTTCTGAGTTAACAATAATAATAATAATAGTCAACAAAAAAGAGAACCTGCCGAATCGGGAATTTTTTCGTTCCGGCTGACCACAGGATAAAACTGAAGGAAAAGGAAAAGAGAGATAAGTATCTAGACCTTACTAGAGAACGGAAAAAACTATGAAACGTGAAAAATTTAAAAAGAGTATCCCAGTAAAACGAGAAAACTTATCGAAATCAATCTATTTAGCAGACAACAAAGAGATAAGTACCTGAACTGACCCCCTTGTAAGATAGTCATGATCATTTCAAGTAAACAATGGAAGAACCTCAACAAATGGAGCAGAAAACAAAAAAACATGGATTCAAGCTTAAAAAAATCATTTCAGACTATGACAGACTAGCTCTACCACTTAGTAAATGCCTAGAAAAAGCAAGTATACCCAAATGGATGACGAAGAGAAAGCTCCAGTGATACAGAAGAACCCCTCCCTCCAAAAAATAACCATCTCCAGCAACTATAGACCGATGACATGTTTACCTACGATGTGAAAAATCCTAACCGCACAGAGTAAAGAAATCTATAACTCGCTTGCACGCCACGGACTATATGCGGAAGAACAGAATAGATGTCACACGGGAACAAGGAGAGATGACCTACTATATATATAAAAAAAACATACGTAAAGAGACTGAAACAAGGCAGAAAAGTATAGCCATGGCATGGATTGAAAACTGAAAGGTCTACGATATGGCCCTGAAAACGTGAATAATAAAATGTCTGAAAATGTACAATATATATGACAAAGTAATAAAGTTCATCACGAAAGCCATGAAAAACTCGAAAGGAGGAGGAGAAACCTAAGAGAAATAACAATTTGAAGAGGTATCTTTCAGGGAGATTCATTCTCGCCATTACTATTTGTTATAGCAATTATGTGACTCAATTACATACATAAGAAGTGCAATTAGAGCTACAAATTTACAAAATCACAGGAAAGATTAATCACCTAATGAACATGGATGATATCATGCTGTTTGCAAAAATAAAAAAATACCGGGTGTCTCAATAAGATGAGTCCTGGAGACTTGGGTAGACTTGCTGTTACTCAAATTCCAGTAAAAAAAAATCAACTAACGCTTATGTGAAAAACTCTAATAATAATAAGGCTTTACAGACGACATAGACTATATGCATCCAGAAAAGAAGGTGGAAGGAGACTCGCCAGCTGAGAAGACCGCACAGATTCATCAATACAAGGACTCGAAGACTACATTAAAAAGAACAAAGAAAGACTAATTACAGCAGACAGTGACGATATAAGGACAAACAGAACATTAACTCAGAAACTAAAATAGGAATAAAACAAATGTATAAATATTTCAAGCGAAAAACAAGCGAAATTTTACACGAGAAGACTTGGACATGGTTAAGAAGGGGAAAAACTTTAAGAGAAAAACTAAATCTCTTCTTATAGCAACGCAAAACAACTCACTAAGGACCGGTTATATTAACGTAAAAATCGATAAGTGTAGATTATGTGGTAATAAAGACGAAACAATTAATCTTCAAATAAGCGAATTCATCAAACAAGCTAAAAAATTATATAAGACTAGAAACATCAAGGTGAGGAAGGCGATCCACTAGGAATTGTATAAAAAATTGACATCTGACTATACAACCAAATGGTACATACACAAACAAGAATCCGTCCTGGAGAAATACACACTCTGAATTCTCATGTTTTTTGAGATACAGATCACCTAATCTCGCCCAGAAGACCAGACTTAGTATTAATTAACAAAAGACTTACCGTTTAGCGGATTTTGCTGTTCCCGCGGACCACAGAGTGAAAATCAAAGAAAACGAAAAAGAGACATATATTTGGCACTTACCAGAGAACTAAGCTCTGGAACATGAGGGTGACGGTAACAGCAATTCTTATTGGCGCGGTTGAAAAGGTTCCCTAAGGATTGGAAAAGGAGTTGAAAGTGTTTTAAATCGAAAGACGAATCAACACGATCCAAAATACAGCATTATTGAAATCGATTAGAATACTGAGAAGAGTCCTGGAGACATTCTAACTCTTAGACTCTAGTGAAAGACTATCAGCTAATGCTGGTGTAAAAAACTTGCAAAGAGTATGTTAATAATAATAATTGCTCTCTTCCTATAGTCCAGAAAAGAAAGTACGATTTATTCATTCTTTAATTGATTTAATTCGTTTAGAGATATGAAACATTTTAAAGCTGTTGAGAAAAATCTCGCCAGCATCTTATGGCAATTATTTGACACCAGACTGATCAAAGTTTCCGAAAGTACACATTTTAATACAATCAATATTGACTTAATTTGTTTTTATTGCTGGTAAAATTCGCAATGACTCAAGCGTGCTATCAATAATGTTTTACCATTAGCACGGGACACTTTTAAGTGATTTTCTTTGCTAACCTGAAGTATCTATCAAAGGCAATCAAAGAAAATCGACAAATAGCATATATATATATATATATATATATATATATATATATATATATTAATGATCATTTAATCAGAAGAACCCCATCTCAAGTGAAAAATGGTGAACAGTAGAGAATGATATGTCAATGATGAAAATAAAATAATGAAAGAAATGTCCACAAAATTGGAAACGCCATCAAGAGAAATCGACATGAATAAAAGCAAGATTTTTAAAGCAAGATTTTTAAAATTAATAATAACAAAGGGATAAAGAATTTTTTTGATGGGAGAAAAAGTTATCTGCAATTTGATACGTGTTACAAGAGAAAGAATATTGGCAACACAAGAGTAATTTGGTGTTTGTAGTTCATTGATCAAAACAGAGTCAATCCTAAATTCTCGAATATTGTAAAAAAAAGTGTTGCATTTTCCAGTCCATCTCTTCTAGCATCGTATGGACAATAAGAGAAGATTTTTAAAAATATCTACGCAAGCGTAATATTAACAGTTCATCAGAGTGCAGGTCCTTATAAAGAGATTGATGAACGCTACAGTAAAACAGAAGGAAGTTTATATCAGAGGTCGGGGGGAAGATGGCGTCTGTATTCTCTATTACATACGACACTGAAAGAAAAGGGTTTGTTTATCTATTTATCTATTTATTGAGCGAAATAATCAGACATTTATTTGTATATTTATAACTAACCAAATAGCACAACACAATCTTCCCACTTCTTATTTTCCATATACATCACTGTACAGAACAAAATTAAACTTAGTAAATATCTATATTTATATTTTTTACATTTCTGCTTTATCTTTAAGGTAAGATAATTTTCGTAAAAATGTACTATTTGAAAAAATACCTGAGACTCGTACACTGAATTCGTATCACAGAAGGAACTTTGATCTAATGCTTTCTGTAGAACCTCAGGGTCGACTTCGAATTATCATTGTTTGAACCGAAACTAAATGCTGATTTTCAAAAATTTAAATGAAAGGTCCCTAACCCACGGTTCGCAAGCCATAGCAGGCCTTGAGGTCCATCCTTTTAGCCTTTCACCCAACTTCCAAAATTTTCTCTTTGCCTTTTGATGCTGACTGAGAAGTACCATTACAAATGCTAATGGAACTCATTGATCTTCAGTGTTCAGAAGATTTGAAGTCCAAGTTTCTTGCTTGCCTCAAACTCGATTTCTGAAAGAACACACATTCCCATCTGAACGATTCCCCAAATCAATCACCTACATCCAGCAAGTAGTGAGCATGTTTGTCACTTCATAATGTTGTGATTTGTTGTTCTAAAATATTAAGCATTCCAAGTGTATGCTGCATTCGCAACTGTCAAATCATTTGCTTCTCCAATCTGCTCCTTCGGTCAACCCTTTCATTTGACCCCGATATTACATCTTTTATGGTTGCATTAATAAATTGTGAATTTTGCTAGGATTATTTTTCTCTATTATTTTAATATCATGGCGTCAAACAGTCAAACTTTGTGGCCCTTGGATTGGAAAGGTTTGAATTCCTACCTTAAATCCTTCACTATTAAACGAAAAAGGTGCCCGTGGTGTAACGGTTATCGTCGTAGGAAATGGACACGACGACACGAGTTCAAATCCTGGACGAGGCTGATTGTATTTCACATAGTACTAATACCCTTGGGAAAGGTATGAATCCCATTATTCTCCCTCCGGCTATGGGTAAAATAGTAGGGCAGATTAGGTTCTTCAGCCTTGGTAAGGCAACTAGTCTAGGAGAAGGACAACTCTGAATTCAAACCTGTTAAACTCCGCTTAAAAATTGACCTTGTGTCATATCCTGCCCGAGCGGTGGGGTTGGTAAATATGATTAAACAAAGAATCACACTTTTCATCGACAGTCCCCGAGGTCTAGTAGATAATATGTTGGACTTCGATATCGTAGTAAGCCAGTTCGTGAATCCAGTCGCGCTGTTATGTTCCCTTTCGGGCTAAAGACCCCTGGAACAGGTATGAACCCCCTTATCTCTGCTAGGTATAGGTTAGATCACAACTGTCCATCTACAAGAATGGCTTTGACATTAGATAATCCACGAAGGTTGATATACCATAAAACGAAAAAATCAAACCAATTCTTTCTATTTTGATTTAGCCTTGGACAGTAGAAAGTTAATTTGATCAATTATCAATAGAAATGTAACATCTGTCACTTAGATTGTTTCTATTATAAGCTATTCTGTTACGCCAATATTAAAAGCTTTTTGAATGTGATTATTATAGTATTGTTTATTTAATACACATATATAATTAATCACGTCAGTACTCAAATGTTTCTTCTCATTGTACATGAACCTTCCTAGATATTTATCTAGAATCGGCTTTCCTTTAAAATTCATTGCTTTATTAGCACTTTCCGAAAAAAAAATTTTTACCATAGATTCCCATTATTTATGGTTGTCACTAGTCACAAAAAGGTTAGTCCTATAAAGAACGACATACAAGTCGGTCCAAAAAGCCAGTCAGGTTTTTTTTCCCCGATGTTATACTTTCTTCTTCTTGCAGGTCACAAAAGAAACATGTGGACTGCTTTTTCCCAGCCGATCGAGGAAAGCAGACAACCTTTCATTTATAAGCCACCCCCTCCTTATAAGGGGCGGTTTCCCTCATGTTCCCAAACTACTGGACTTTACCCTTTGAACCTCAGTCCTAACTTTTTTTAATCTCCCAAATGTCACGTGTCCTCAACAAAGAACTTAGTCTTGTCACCTGTTAATAAAACTTCCACAAATGTCCGGCATATCCACTATCCAGCATGCTGAGGATGGTAGACAGCTATTACGCTACAATATGCATTAGACATTAACAGAATACCATAAATATAGATACAATATTTTGAAAATGTCTTCGTTATCTTTTAGTTGGCAACCATAGTCGAGGGTAACCCGAAGGCTCCCTTTTCGATAGCTACTACACCAAGGTGTAGGGGAGAGCGCTACAGAAAGA
Source organism: Sepioteuthis lessoniana (assembly GCA_963585895.1). Taxonomy (NCBI): domain Eukaryota; kingdom Metazoa; phylum Mollusca; class Cephalopoda; order Myopsida; family Loliginidae; genus Sepioteuthis; species Sepioteuthis lessoniana. Next base: position 80,533,269 of record OY757905.1, read on the forward strand.
AAATCCCAATTCGTCTTATTTGAATGGAGTTTAGAGTGAAGTTAAAACATATTGTGCGACATCAATGGAGAGACTGCAATTTTTTTGTGTCTTATTTATTGCGGGGAGGGGTTATAGATGATAAATTTTGCGATCACTCAGCGGAAAACACGAATCTGAGTAAATAGAGACCGATTTTAATTTCAAATTAATTCATATCGGCTGGACTAATCTATAATTTGTTTTGTTACACGAAAATTGCGTTTATGTGGAAATTAAATGTTTCTTTTCCATTAATTGAATTTTGTGCAATGTTTTCTTCAAATGGTTTCATTTTCACATTTTCGCTTTTGTTTTTCTAATGAATTAACAAACCTCTTAAGCTGAATAAAAAGCCATCGCTGTTCGTTCTTCGTAAATACAAAATGCTTTTGATTTTCTCTGTTCAAAACAAAATTAGAAGCTACGTTTTCCTTTAAGTTAATACATTCTGATTAATCTATTGTTAAACTTTTAATTGGCCAGAAATGTATGCTTAACTCTTAAATTCAAAAGTCTTTCCGAATCATTTTTTTATCGTTTAAAAAGATATTATATGCATTTCTTCAATACTCTAGTAAAGAATTTTTAGCGTTTGTCTTTTAATTGATAAGCATGTTTTTTTTAGATATGAAAGCTGATCTTTCAGGATATTCATATTAAAATTAAATCCTTTAATGCTTTTAATGTTAAATTTTTCTTCATACAAATGAACATTGTCACATACCTTTCAGGTAGATTACTGATGCTTGTTTTTTTGTTGTTATTGGTTTTTGTTTTGTTTTGCTTTTTTGTTTGTTTGTTTTCTTTTTTTGTTGATTTTTTTTTTACTTACCAGTATATTTAAAGAGTCAAGGCAGAATATTACTGAATTTGAGGTCATTTCAGAATCTATGACACTCACCACCAAAAGTAAAAGAAAAAATTAAGTTGAAACCTTTAGAAAAAAGCTTTTATCATTTCTTTCATTCAATCAAATGATTGACTGGATGGTTAGAAATATTATTTTACGGGAGACAAATCTTGTTTTAAAAACATATGAAACCCTAATAAGCCCAGGTATCGACGATTGTACTCAGGCCTGGGTCTCAGTGTCTATACATGGAAATTGGAGTGTAGTATTGAGATTGTAAGGCATACAAAGTAAAGTGACAAAACTAACAAAAAAGTAAAAGAATACAGTTATAGGGAAAGATCGGAGAAATTACAATTGACAATTTCAATAGAAAAAAGAATGAAAAGTGATCTAATTGAAACTTTCAAAATAATTAGTGGAATTTCTAATGACGATAGACATTTTTCACTTTTCTCTTCGAACTGTAAATTACTGTTGAGGTAGATTTCAAACACGATGTCTATTCACCATTTTTTTTATTGACTAGAATAACATTTTTTCTTGAACAAATCAGACCAAAAACAGTAATAGTTTGTTTTGTTTTTTAAATCTAAGATCGAATTGGATGATTTCAGAAATAATGGTAAGAAAAAGAAATTAAGAGAGTATTCTAGAATTTATCAGATGAATTACTTAACAAAATTTGTTTTGGTTTGGTTTGGTTTGGTTTGGTTTGGTTTTATAACATATCAATTATTGTGGGTTATTCAATGCCAAATCTATTTTTATATAAATAAACAGTTCTATTTCAAACAATTCAGTTTAACATAAGTACAATGTTTAGTACTATTTAATCCATAGATAGGACCCTATTAGGTGCTGCCACCTCAGGCCAGAGTGGAGCTGGGAGTGATGACAATAATAGGGTAATCTGCGTTTCCCAAAGCTCCAGAATTATTGAAGCCTCACCATCAGATTATTTAGTATCATATCCAGGACAATCGTTGGAGGAGTCTTTCCCCTCTGCAGTTATGCAGTCGGTGTATTCTACTGCCCTAGCTGACTGGGCCGAACAAAATTTGATCAGTATATAGATATTGTATTGATATTATATAATGTTCTGTGAAAAGATTCTCTTCTTTTCAAGGTTGATGTGATAAGATAATAAAAAGGAAGGTACCAAGGAGAATAACAAACAAATAATAAACAGACAAAATAGGTCCGGAAAGTATCCCGCCATTTTAAATATCTTAAAAACCAGTTGCATATAACGGATGCACCTTACCAACTAGCCAAAAGAGACATTACTGCATATGATTGAAGAATAAACCTCCCATGAGGCCATTCAGCTGATTGTAAAATGCTGTTTGGTAAACTTCTGTACTTTATGACCAACTGTCGCATTCACTATCACAATGCGTCTACCCATTGCCACACTTTGGGCAATGTTTTTGTCAAAGAATTATATAAGCACCTCATCTATAATCAGGGTTTTTATTCACAGTAACTTCTGGCTTTACTCAAAGCTTATACATGTCAGAACGTGGACGAGGTTAAGGAGATTGCAAACCTGAAAGAGGACTTTCCGAACTGTTTTAAAATTGGAAGAGGAAGGGGGATACCATTTGGAAAGAATTCATATGTTATTTATGAGTGGTGTCAAAGGGAAAACAGAAGTAAAATAAAAAAGAGCTCATAATTCGATCTTGCATTCCCAGGAGATTTCTGTCCTTTCCAAATAAAAATCAATCTTATTTCGATTCGAATCAAAAGGTTTTTAAGCAAACAGTCCTAAAACCTACGCTCAGCGAGGAATGAAAAGGTATTCTTTCTAAAAATTTTCTACAATGTTCAGACAACCAACTTATAAAGAAGAATGAATAACTTTAACATCAGAATGCTTATTCTTTCTGCCAATGTTTGAACATACGGATGGTATTTCAAATATAAACAAATTAAAATGATAGATAGATAGATAATCTCCAAGGTATGGTCGAATTAACCTTACCAAAACATGCATAGATCACTAAATTATATTATGCAGTTATAATTCGAAAATATTCTTTTTCATACTGTTCTTGTAAACACATTGCATATTATTAATACTGCAAATACATCTTTATGGTAAATTTGAATAAAACGTTTGGATCAAATGTCAGTTGGGTTAAAAGCAGGTCAAACAGCATTAGTTGAACTTCTAAAATGGATTTATAAAACAAAGAGCAAATGTGAATAAGATATTCTGATCAAATGTTGATCGGATTAAAAAATTGCTTGCCCACAGGAACTCTACCTTTAGAAGATAGATATGCTTTCTGCGAGGAACATATATTATTTATTTACCTTCTTCCTCCTTTCTATTCACAAGTCTTATTTAATAATTTTCTTTAAATACATTAAACTGGCGGTTGTAAGACAGACTCATAAGTAAAGTTGGCGACCATAGTCGAGGGTAACCTGAAGGCTCCCTTTTCGATAGTTACTACACCAAGGTGTAGGGCAGGGCACTACTCCTTTCCCTGGATTGCTCCACTTTACCCTTGATCCGTACCTTATAATGCTGATTGTTAAGCAAGGAGGCATTAAGTACCATTTTTTGAGTCTTTGGTATGACCCGTCCTGGGATTGAACCCAGATCTCCCAGGCTATTGGTGAACACTCATGCCAATGTCCGGTGAGTGTGTGTAAATATTCAAATATTTTAGGTTTTATTCTGCTCTATTTGATGGTGTTCAGCACTTTTTATGGCAATTTCACAGAGTGAGATAGATAAATTATCACCATTCTAAATTAATACATTCACACAACCGTTTTGTTTATTTCATATTTTGTCTACTGAGTAGAAAACTAGAATCAGTTGGACACTGTCTATGAAGAAAGAAGCACTATGACGTAATTTTCACCTCCAGGAATTTGGAAAAGACGTACTGTGCTGTTGGAATTCAGGGCGGAAGCACCAATACGAAGATTTCACAGCGTTTAGGTATCAATTTAAGGAGATTGCAGAGGATTTGAAAAAAGGAGAATGAGTTCAGTCTGTAATGATTAGAAAGGAACGGTAACTCAGGAGCCTCTCTCTGATCGTTCTGATTATAGAACTCCCGAATTTGATGGTGATATTCAGATCATGATTAACAACGATACTAGCATGACAATCATGTCCAGAGCCAGGAACAAATAAATGCCTGACTTTCTTATCATTCAGGTAGTACACGAAGACATTCCCTATTTCTCATTGAAGACGAGAAAAAGACAATTTTTATCAGAGGACAATACGAACAAGAAAGAGTGCGCTGTAAAACTTTTCAACAAACACCAGCTTCCCTCCAACCAAACTTACTTTGCCTTTTCTCAGATGAGAAAATTCTTGCTCGGATCAGAACCCACAGAATAACCGTTGGCTGGCTCTGTCCCCAGATGTACCGATATTGACGAAAATCCAATTCACATCTTAGTGTTTGGCATGGTCACGTGATAGTGACCTTATGTCTCCATTCACCTCCTTCGTCAGACTCAACACGGACACCTATATCAAGTGTCTGGGGGAGGTAGCGCTGCTCTGGATCGGAAGTTGCAGCTGAGCGACCCTACGTCTGACAACAAGGTTCTGTGCTATGCCACACAAGCAAGGGAGCCCAATGTTGGCTATAAGAAAATTTCTACGACAAAATCGTCCCAAACATCTGGCTGCCTAACTCCCGAGATTACAACCTACTTGATTTTTATGTGTGAAAAGGACACCAACAAAACATTGTGCAACACAAAAGATGAACTAAAAGCAAGGAAAACAGCAGCATTTACCAGTTAAAACTAGAAAACCATCCGAAAAGCTTACTGAAAATTCGCAAATCGTCTCAAGGTCGTGGTTGAAACCAATGGCGATTTTTTGAATGAATTTGATAAATAGTATTTCAAGATATTTTTTGTAATTTTGGTAAATAGATATGATAAAGTAAGATATTGTCATTTTTTATTTTTCCGTCATTTACCCGACAATCTACTCATCAGATCCAATATATATATATATATATATATATATATATATATATATATATATGTGTGTGTGTGTGTGTGTGTGTGTGTGTGTGTGTGTGTGTGTGTGTGTGAAAAAGTTTCAATGTTTTTGTTCGTTTTTTTTTTTACGTTTTCGTTTTATGCTTTGCTTTTATTTCTTTTTGTTGTTTGTTTGTATGTTTGTTTGTTTGTTAATTTGAAAAATCGATTTTCTGTTGTCTGTTAAGTCTCTAATTTCCAATAAAGAGGACTCTGGCAACTTTTAATCAGACTTTATAGGTACACCTACTTATATTCGCACACATACGCACACGCACAAGCATATATGGAGTTTAAGAGAAAGTAATATAAATGTATTGATATAACTTTTTTTTTCCTAAAGAGCCAATGCACACATTAATTATCAATAATCATCTGCTATGTTTTGGGTTTTTTGCGGGGGTGAAAAGGTTGGGGTTTTTTTGCATTTTTAATTGAAAAATCGGTTTTCCATTGTCTACTCTGTCTCTAATTTTCAATAAATGTGACGCTGGTAACTTTTACTCAGATTTCATAGGTACGCCCACTATATTCGTACACACATACATAAACACATATACGTATACATAAGAACATACATATGGATACTCAAGCAAATATAAAGTTAAAAAGAAAGACAGAAGGGAAAATTAATTTAAAAAATATATGAATATAGCTTTTTTTTCCAAAAAAAACCTATACACGCATTAATTATCAATAATTATCTGCGATGTTTTGTTTTGAAGTTTTTTGTTAGTTTATTTTTTTGTTAGGTTTTTTTGCGGGGTGGGATCTTAAAAGACCTCCACCCACTAAAGATTAAAGCTTGCAAAACTAGGACAAGTTTTGTTAAAACGAAAAGTTTTATAAAACTTTTAAAAACATCGAAAACGGACTGATACGATTTTTTAACAGCTTGTATTGCTTTATATGATTTTAATTTTCATATCAACATTCTTTCATGTTTCTGACTTCATTATTCAGTTTTCAAAGTTCCCAGGGCTTTCAAGTTGTCATTTATCCTTTGTATTCCACTGAAATAGCTTTTTATGTCCTAAAAAGCCATTTTGAAATATCAGAACGCATTTTAAACCAAATATTGTTTTCCCGGATTGTCATTAGTAATTCGCCATAATGTGATTTTTTTCTTTTTCTTTGAAAACTTTTTTATTCATTTTCCTATGAAATAAAAAAAGCGATTGAATGTGCCATTGTTTGTTATCATTTTCTGTAAATAATTGAATTTTTCTGGTTTTATTATCAGTTTTTGCCATTAAGAAGCGGGACTAACAGAGGAAGTTGTAATCAAATTCTTTATTTTTGATAGTTTTTAAGATTGTTTTAGAATTTACCTTCGTTTTTCCCGTCATAAACCATTTAATAGAAAACTTCCTTGTCTGAATATCCGGTAATACCGTTCGTAATATGGCTAAATCTTTTTCCAAATTATTAATTACCAAAACTCTTCTGGAATTAAATTATTTAGTCTATAAAGCGACAGGGATCGAGAAATAATTTAGAATTTGAAATATAAACTGTTCATATTAACAGCCAGGAATATTAAATAAACAGCCAGAAATATTGTTGAAATAATCGCAATTTCACACGTTAAATTTTGTTTTCGTCAATTTGCTCGGAACCTCTCTAGTAAATTAATCGTTGTGTTGTCATGTGGATATTTCATCACTAAAATTATTATATTTTTCCACCTGTTGAGTCTTTAACCACATTAGTTTCTGAGAATGTCACTGACATGAATGACAGCTCAATGCACCAACCCTCTCGTATTCTCACTAGTTTTAGTCGTCTAAATAATTTTAATTCTTCTTTAAATTTTATTTCTTACGGTATTTTTTCAATGAGTAAAAAGATCCGGCTAAGCTGTATCAATTTCTGTCAGACCAGTAATAATGTTGAGGGATTGAAATCAAAAGAAGATAGGAAAGATGAAGTTTGTATGATAATGACTTATGAAATATGCTTCCCTTCCACAACTATCTTTTTTTTTGTCGGCTGAGAGCAGTAGAATACATCCCCCCGATGAGCAACCCAATCAACTGTGACTGTAGAATACATCGGCCTCTCTGAAGAGAGAGAAAACACCGACCTCCAATGAGTGTCCAGGCTATGATATTAAACCATCAAATAGTGAGGCTCCAATCTTAGAGCTTTGGGGATTGTGGAATACCTTTTCGAGTACTCCCAGGTTCACACTGATCTGGATTGGAAGTGCTTGTGAGTATCTCATATATGGGTCAAATAGAACTGTTCAATCATTTACGATACTGGAAACCATTTAACTGTGTGCATCTAAATGATTAAGATGATTAATATTAAATTGAATTATTGATATTAGATAATAATACTTGAAACCATTTAAATGAGTGCAAATAGATTTATTAGTGTTTCTAATGCCTGAAACCATTTAACTGTGTGGAAACAATAAATTGCAATGCTTGAAACCACTTAACTGTGTGCAAATAAAACTATCAGTGTTAGCAATGCTTGAAACCATTTAACTATGTGAAAACAAATGAGCTTTGGTTCGTTCAAAAATGTTACTACAAAAGATTCGTTTACAAATCCAATAACAAGATTTGAGATTAAATAAACTACATGAGTTGATATACGATAACAAACAAACAATCAGCCAAACAACCACAAACATGAACAGAACAATTTCCGAGAAGGAAAGGCCAAATGTTCACTCGAATGAACTCTAATTCAGGTGCAAGTCAATAACACAAGACATGGGGAAATTCGAAAAAAATCAGTTGGTACGAGAGAGTGAAAAGTTAAGTCAATTGATTCATAGGCTTAAGTAACATAGTCTTCTACATGAGAGGGCGAATATTATTAAAGAAAAGGAATTCCTTCGTTCATTCATCTGGTCCAGTCGGCTGGGGTTATAGAATACACCGACTACATCGCTGCAGAGGGATTAGACTCCCCATGAGTGTCCTGGATATAACACTAAACAATCTGAGGGTGAGGCTCCAGTAATACTGGAGTTTTGGGGAATGCAGACTACCCCTTCATTGCCATTGCTCCTAGATCCACTCAAACCCAGAGTGGTAGCACCTGATAGGGTCCTATTTATGGGTTAAATAGAATTGTTTAACATTTAAACAGAGAGGAAACAAATGACTTATCCTAAACTGAATAGCTTGAAATAGAACTGTGTAATCATTTAACTGTGTGTAAACAAATAGCTAATATTTGAATTGTTAGTGTTAAATAGTAATACTTGAAAAAATTTAATTGTGCGCTAAGAAATGTCTAATGGTAAATAGAATTATTCGTATTCGATAGAAATAAGTGAAACTACTTAACTGTGTGCCAAACAAATGAGCTCAAGCTCGTCTAAAAATGTTATCAACAAAACGTGTTTAAAAATCATATATTTAATATATATGTATAAAATGGTTTGGCATTAAATAACCTACAATGATTGATATGCCATTAGTAGAGTAGAGTTGGTGACCTTAGTCGAGGGTGACCCGAAGTCTCCCTTTTCAATAGTTACTGCACCGAGGTGTAGGGGAGGGCGTTACTCCTTTCCCTGGATTGTTCCACTTTACCCTTGATCCTTACCTTATAATGCTAAGTGCTAAGCAAGGCGGCATCAAGTACCATTTTTTGAGTCTATGACTCAAAAGTTTGAGTTTATGACTCAACCAAGGATTGAACCCCGATCTCCCGGACCATTGGCGAACACTCTACTCATTTGGCCAATGGCCCGGTAAAATCAAAATAAACCATCCTCCATTGACGAAGAAAACCACTCCACGTATTTTGATAGTTCTTATCGGCTCGAAGATGTAACATCCGAAATAAAACCTTGGTTGGTTATGTGAGAATGTGTTTGTTCTTTTGTCAACGAGATAAAATGACAATCGCTTCTTCTCACCCTTTATTCGACAACCTTTCGGGATCTCAACAACACAACATTTACGGTACAAGCGAATTTACTTTATGATAGAAAATATCCTTATCATTGTATTTTGCAATAATCTCAGCCGATCTTGTTTTTTGTTGTTGTTTTTTTTTGTTTTTTGTTTTTTTGTTTTGTTTTTTTTTTTGTTTTTTTGGTGGGAGGGGTTAATCCCCCTTATTTATTGAAATCTTCTTATATATACACCCTGTTAATTATAGTAAATTGCTATATCTATAATTTATAATTCAAAATTTTGTTGAAATTTTAATTTTTTTGAAATTTCATAAAATTAAAGGGGATCACTTAACAACTTATATCCTCAAAATCATTCCAAATTTTTCGTAAATAAATTAGCTAATTTTCACCCCACTGCTTAAAATCCTTGAACGTTCCCGTAACCTTAAACCATAAAAAATGGATTTTCAACTCGTTTAAATACTTCTGATCAGGTCTATCAAGGTAGCGTAGTGGTTGATATACAAGGCAACGACATTGTATTAAACGAGTTCAAACTTCAGTCGCGCAATTGCGCTCACTTTTGGATTACTACGCTTTCGCCCCAGCAATGTGTCAAATAGTACCATTGCTGTCCCTTTAAAAGGATGGATTTGACGTTAAATAACTCACGAAGATTGATATGGCATTAAACAAAGAAACAGTTCTTTCAGTAAGGTAAATCTCATAAAGGTGACAGAAACTGCGCGTAATAAGTTACCAAAACAATCTATGAATGTTACTATAATAATGACTTTAATTACCTAAGCTTTGCTTTGTTTAGCACAAGGCCAGAAAAAGGCACCCAGTGAGAATCAAACTGAGTAACAATTGTCTGCTTAGTTGAACTTATTCACCATTACACCAAGAAGATGCGCTTAGTGTAACGGTTATCTTGGTTGGAAATGGATTTGGTGACACGAGTTCAAATACTGAATAAAGGCTGCTTGCGTTTCAGTCCGTAAAAAAACATAAATTCATTCATAAATAAATAAGTTCAGAAGATTTTATGGAAATCAGATAATAGATTTTGGAAGATCTGGTTGAATATAGTTGACTGATTTTTATGGCATGCTAACCGGTCTATGGTTATTTTATGCCTGTGGGTTAGAGAATCGAGTTCATTGTATTTTTATATTTATATTTTTAATGTATTTGTTTCTTAAATTTCATTTGGTCATACGGTCTGATCGAATATAAATGATTTTCAAACAGATCTATTTCTCCCATGTATTCTGGTTCAGAGTGGACCAGGGAGTAATGCAAAAAGAAGAGTTACTCCAGATACCTCAGAGCTCCGGAACTGAAACCTCACTATCAGATGCAGTTTACTTTACATATCCAGGACACTTTTTGCTGTAATAGGAAGTTATTAAATGTTGACCAATTATTTTTCATCTAATTAACTAACACAGCTCATAGATTCACGCAGCAAAGTGTCATAATTAAGCTGAAAATTGTGGGGTAAAACTGTTATAAGACTACCATATGTATACGCGAGTGTGTTGGGAGAGAGATTTTGTCATTATAAGGCCCCTTTATGCTTTTACATTTTGATAATCTTATTTCTGTACATGATAAAATTAATTTGTAAAGCGTACAAGTGGAAGTGTTTATTAGATTTAATTGATTTCTTCTTGAAATCCTTAATTATGTCGATCGTCGTTATGCAAATATAATTCGACGAAATTCTGAAGTTCTAAAATAAATTTTACATTTAATTTTCTGTAACACACTGATTCACATAAATTATTCAGTTCGGGTTTTATCTGAAAAGCAATGGTTTGTGGAATTAACAGATGTCTTTACATATCCCCATAAAAATAAAACTTAGTAGTCTCAAATCCAATAATAGCAAAGACCAAGAGATTAGTCAACTTATGTAACGTGATGTGGTAAGTTATAAAGAAAAGGAAAGGCTAATTTCTTAGGAATTAGAGAGAGATGAAAAAAATAAGTAGGAAAAAGGGCAGACATGGGGGTAGGTAGTTGACCTCTAAGTGACTTATGTTTTGGAATGTATTAATTTTTCTGCAAATCACAATTTGCTATCTCTTCTATTAACACCGGTGATCAATCTTAATTTTGCACATGAAATAAGGAAATGAATAATAGCTAATACTAAACAAAAATATCATTTTTAAATACAATAAAATAAAGGAATCATTCATCTCTATTCTCTTCTGAAAGAAATCATTTTGTCTCGAACTGAAGTCATGAAACTTACTCTGCAAAATTTCTATAATTACTACGTGTGTAGATACGAGTGTCCTTCAATAAATAAAGTGAAATATTACCAATGGAGTTTGCAATAGAAAACCCTGTTTACAATTGCACCTTTCTCAAGAAAATCAATGAGCTTTTTCATGCCCAGAAGACTGTTATCATGAACTTCTTTACTGACTGCTGTGCCCGGAATTTTTTCTTTACCTGAGATTCAGTATGTTTCTACTCTATGGACTGTATTTTTTACTCATGTTTATGAAGGAAAACATGTTTAGACCATTTGTAATTTTTTTAAATAAAACATGCTTCTCTATACACATCACACGTTCTTCAGTCACCCAAAATTTAATAACAGCCCGCTGATCAAGCTAAGAACATTCTATTCATTTTACAGGCATTTTGAATTACCTTAAATCAAATATTTTTGCGAGATTAAAATCATTTAAGCGATTAACCTAAATATAGGTGTGTGTGTGTGTGTGTGTGTGTGTGTGTGTGTGTGTGTGTGTGTGTGTGTGTGTGTGTGTGTGGATAGAGAAAGATGGTTTAAATGATAAGATATAATACAGTTCTACAAATTTAATTAATTTGATTTTGATTTCTTTAACTAGAGTGAAAAGATTGTTAAAAAACAAAAAAAGTTGCCGTTTCTTTTCTTTATAAGAAAAGGTCATATCCGTTAAAGTGTTAATATGCCCCACTATGGTATTAGCAAGAAAATTGTTAATAGCAATTTGCATTGTTTTAGAATTAGACAATATATTATGTATGTGTCAAAGACTTTTGAATGAATGTCACATAGAAGCAAAATATATTTATACGCTAAGCTTAATAATCTGTTGTAAGGAATGTTATATCAGTGAAAGCAGTATTATCGTAAAGGTAAACAAGAAGAAATATATATTTTTGCTTGTAGAAATAGTTAACCTATGTTGAAATTAAATACAATCTAAAGGAATTGAATGTTGGAAATTACTGAAATTCATTCAATAGAAATAATTTCGAAATGAGCTGCTATAGCGCAATCTCTATGGCGTACAAAAGCTACACAACATTATTGCTTTTTTTATAAGATCTTGATAGACTCCAAATTAGATCAAAAGTAGATTAATTTATCTATGAATCTAAATGGTTAAGATATGTTTTTAATAATCTAGCAGCAAAAAGATTTCAATAAAATATTTTTGGGTTTTAATCATTCAAATTTTTGCAAGGCAATTCAAATTTTATCGTCTGCAAACCCAAAGAAAGTAGGCGTCTCAAACAATGGTGGTGATTGATCAAGAAATGCAAACATACAGATTCAAATTTTAAAGCTTCTTTGAGCCTCTTTTTGGATCAACAATTACATTTTTATATAGTATGGAAATCAATTGATCTTTCATAAATATTTCCCTTCTGGATACGGAGTTTGAGCACTCTGGTATCCTACAGCGTAAAATGAAAACAAACGAATGCTAATTCGTACATATGCGTTATAATTCCTAAGCAGACTTATGTCACTGAAATGGTTGATCGGTTAGATACCATGTCAAGCGTAAAATTAGGCGGGTTTCGATCCCAGCTTGAAGCGTCCTGCGTGTCTAACCACATTGAAGAGTAGTGATACAACGAAACAGGCTATCTGTGGATGACAATATGTATGCGTGTGCGTACGAGAGTGACCTAAAAAGTTTATAGGCTACAACGTTCATATGATGATGTCACTTTTTTACCAATGGAATACCAGCACTGAAACACCGATGGAATGTATGTGTGGACTGGCCGTAAGTTTATAAAAAACAAATCTCATTTGATTACATTTAAAGAGAGTATCTTGGTCGGCCAATAAATTTTTCAGCCGGCCCTCTTATATATATATATATATATATATATATATATATATATATATATAAACAGAAGGCAGAATTATATATATATATATATATATATATATATATATATATATATATATATATATAATTCTGCCTTTTCACATTTCTATGACTATAAACATCGTGCTATAGTTGTGGTTACAGAAATGGTATTGGATTTATAATAGATCTTTGAATTAAAGAGTTGAACTCCTAAACACCTCTTCAATGTTTAAGGACCGAGTTATTACCCGTCGTAATTTACATAAAGTTCTTAGAAATCATGCATATACTAGATCAACTTACTTGCCTCATAGCTGAGATAGTTTCCTTTTTCCACTTGTAAATGTCAGGCTTTAATATGCTTATTTCCTCGGAATGTAAGTCTTTCTACTTAAAAGAATGACAGAACACAAATTTCTCCATATGGTTTCATATTTTTGACCTTGTGACAGTTCAGTTTAGTATATAATTCTACAAGATATCTTTATCGTTAATCATTTCGTTCAGATGTTTGACTGCTGTGGAGATATTTCTTCCACTTCCCTCCTCTTTGCACAGATTTCTGTATTTTGCACATTCAAAATGGCTAGTGATTGAAAAATCCACGATAAATATCGGTTGAAATTCATTCGTAACACCATTTTGTGTGATCTTCTATCCCAGATATTCTTATAATTTATTTGCAGTCTGTGATGGTTTTCTTTTTCCTTTTCTTTTCTCTATTTTATCTTATTTTTCATTTTTATTTTTTTTTTTACTGATGGTGGGATATTAAACAGCAGTGAACTTAGATAAAAAATCATTTTACCAAAATTGAATGCTGCAAAATTGGTCCACATTTTGCATAAGGCGAATCAGCGGCAATAAAGTGAAACCTGACAAACCTGATAAGAATCAATTAAATTTCCTTTCTTTTTTTTTACCTTTTCTCCTTTTTCTTTCTCTACATTTTCTTTCAAATATTTTACTATTTTCTTTTCTCTTTATTCCTTTCTTGTTTTTTGTTTTGTTTTTTTGTTTTTTGTTTTTTTTGTAATTTATTTCTCTTCCTTCCTTCCTTCACTTTCTGAGTTCTCTTTATTCCATATCTCCTTCTCTTCTTAGTTTTCATCAGTTTTCTTCTTTTTATGATTCTTACCTTTTTTAATTAATCACCTATTTATTTATTTATTTATTTTTCTTTCTTTCTTTCTTTCTTTCTTTCTATCTATCTATATCTTTGCATGCTTATACCCTTTCTTTATTTATCTATCATTCTTTCTTTTTGTCTTTTTATAGTTTCTTTCTTTCGCGTAGAAGTATTTTCCTCATTTCTGCGATCCTTATAACTTCTTTATAAAACAATATTTTAAGATGAAGACACCTTTTATGCCATTACAATTATCGAATCATTCTGATGTTATGCTTGAGATCCCAATACTTGAAGATATTTGGACTAAGAAATCCAGACGAGACAATCATAGATATATCTACTTCGTTTCTTCTCGTTTAAAAAGAGAAGCGAGATGTAGATTTCGTTCAACTACAAACATCGAGTGACGAAAAATAACATCATTTTTTATCACCGCAAAAACTGGTTAAATTCTTTCATAACCCGCAAGACGTGTAGAGTGTCTATATCTATATATGCCATGAATGTTTAAAGGATATGATTTGGACTGTGAAGAAACTGTCGCCATTTTAAATTAGTAATTTCACACATACGCTTTGTTTGTTTCAGGTTTTGTCTACTGTGCAGCAAATTAGAGTCGGTTGGACACTGTCTGTTATAAAAATAGCGCAATGATACAATTCACTCCTACAGGAATTTGGAAAATACATGCTGCACCGCTTAACATTCACTACGGAAACGCCAATACTAAAATTTTAGTGTTTGGGTGTCAATCTGAAGACAATGCAGAGGCTTAAAAAAGAGTTGGATAAGTCCAATGATGATTACGACGGTAGGGCAGCTCGGAAGTCTAACTCTAATTGTTCTGATGGCAAAAGAACTTCCGAATGTGTTGTTGAAATCCAATTCATGATTGACAACGATACCAGCACGTCAATAAGGCCCATAGCCAAGGATATGGGAATGACATTTTTATCTGGGAAGTAGTGCATGATAACATTTGGTATTTCTCATAAAAGACGAGAAAGGGCCAATTTTTATCTAAGGCCGTGAAAAATTAGAGGAAAGATCCTGTTGCAAAGCTTTTCAACAAACTCAAGTATCCCCTCCAATCAAACATGCATTGCAGTTTCTCAAATTAGAAAAATCTCTGCCAGGATCAGATAATGAACAAAAAGAATAAGCGTTGGCTTTCTCTGTACCCTCAAGATGTTCCGATAGTGTTCAAAACCAAATACCCTGTCCACATCATCGTGTCTCCACCCATCTTCCCACGTAGCCTCAGACTCTACCCAGACACCTACATCAAGTACTTAGAGAATGGAGAACTTACAATAGTCGAGAGGGTGACTACTGGATGACTCTATGTTTGGAAAGAGGTCTGCTTCATGCCACGCAATCAGAAGAACTCAGAGTTGACACGAAGAAAATATCAGTGACGACATCGCTCTTAACATCTGACCGCCTTACCCATCAGATAGCAATCCCCTTTACCATTATATGCGGGGCGCAGTTGAGCGAGAGAAGCACAAAACGCCGGGCAATACAAAAAAACTGAAGGCAAGGATAACGGCAGCATTTACAAATTATGACAAGGTATCCGTCGAAAAGACAAACCAGTCGTCTTAAGGGTGTGGTTAAATTCAATAGCGATTTCTTTGAATTAATCAATAATATTTCAAGATATTTTCATTTATTTTTGGTAAATATACCTACTAAAGTGAGTTGTCATTGTTATTTTCATTTTTGCTTAATTTACCCGACAGTTTATCCATATTTATATATATATATGTGTGTGTGTGTGTGTGTGTGTGTGTGTGTGTGTGTGTGTGTGTGTTGTGTGTGTGTGTTACCAGATGTAAAGAAGATTACAGATAATCAGAACAGATAACCAGATGTATAGAAGAATGCTGCAATACCAGAACAAATGCTAAGAATAGTACTGATGATCAGAATAGGCGAAAATATAATAATTATAATGATTATCATAACAGGTTTCTAGATTATAAATAATTATGCCACTTACTGGAAAAGATAACTACATATAACTTAATGCAGTTTATCAGAAAAGATGCCAGATTTGAAAATCATACAGCCTACCCGTACAGATGATCTGATCTAAAGAATAATGCAGCATGCTAGATGTTAAGAATTATACTGTTTATGAGAACAGATGACCTGATGTAAAGAATGTATTATTAACTAGGGGCAAAGAATAATAATTCAACGGATCAGCTGTAAAAAAAAAATAATACAGCTTACCAGAACAGATGACCAGATGTAAATGATAATATTGATTATCATTACAGATGACCAAATGTAGAGTATAATACAGCTAACCATAACACACACACACACACACACACACACATATATATATATATATATATATATATATATATATATATTGAGAGAGAGAGTCATGAATTTGAAACATTTATAATTATTACTTAGAATATATTTAAGAACAGAATGGAAGTTATCTAAAAACTTGGAATAAAGCATTTTTGCTGTTCCATTCATTTATTGGAATACGTGAAAAAAGAGGCATGTGTGAGTTTATCAAGAAAGATTATAAGGAAACTGAGTATGGAAATCAATATTATGTGAGATGCAGTGTTCAGTCGATCTATATGAATTCAATAGGCATTAGAGGAAACTATGAAGCTGTTATTTAAAATAATGTCACCCTTTCTATCATTTTATCAAATTGTATTAATTATTTCTGGTTCTCTTCATAAATTACACAAAAACATACATCGAGAAAATGAAATAATGAAATAAATACTCCATAGGTCAATAATCAACGATGACGTTCAGAAGAGACATATTGAAAATAGAACTCTTTTTGTTTCAATAGAAAGTTATTACTTTTCTTAAAAAGATAAACAATCAAACGAGAGATGAATTTCTTCTTTTACTCAGACGCGGGAAACACTTTGTCTAAGCAGACGAAAAGGTAGTGAAACAAAAGCTGACGATTCCTGATTTCATATGCTAATTATTTGCTATAGTTAGCTGATGAAGATTTTTAATAGATTTCCATATAATCGTATGTATATAAATCATGTGATCTGAGTATACATTGATAAATTCAGTTTGTTTTTAACCATATATTCTAATTGTTATTCTAGTTTTTAATCATTCATCCTCCATCGATAATTTAGTAAAAAAAATCATTTCGTTTTATCAATTACTTATGGGTTATTTGATTCCGAAATCTGATTCATTTGTAAACGTTTGACTAAAAATAACTAGTATTTGTATAGAATCATTTGTTTGCTCGTTATTACGCTATATCAAGTATTCCTTTCTAATTGAAAAAAAAAAACAGCTGAAATAAGTCGATTGAATGCCAAGGGGTCAATTCTTTAGAAAAATTAATGTTTCATTCATTGTTCTTTCCTGTCTTGCTTAATATGGCTTCAGTCTCGATACTTTTTTAACACACCTCATATAGGGATATTCAGTAGTGTAGTTTTTTAATGATATCCGCTTTTTAATAATATCCGTTTTGACTTAATGTTGTTTTAGTAGAAATGATAAAACCCTGGTTCAGAAGAAAATTAGCTTCTCATGAAAAATTCTAATGAAGTATTTATTTATGGGTGAGACTGTGTGCCTCTATATGTATATGTGTATGAATAGAGTCGATGCGTATCATGATTAATGTTGCTTATTATCTCAAATATAATTATTTTACTGTGACACATAGTTTTGTTAGCCTAATAGATGTCTAAACTGTATGGAATTGTACATCAGACCCTTATCCATCAAAATCGAGATCTACTGGCGAAAGATGGATGTTTTTTGAAAATTCTGACGCAAAATGGATCGGCTAAAAACGTTTTGATAAAAACCGCAACGAGATTATGCAATTGATAAAATCTAATAATAAAAAAAATGCATACAAACAATTTCATCGCTTAAAGCTAAATAAGTAACGAGCATTACTTCAATGTTAACAATAAGAAGGAATCTTTGTAATAAGTAAGTAAAGTTAGCGACCATAGTCGAGGGTGACCCGAAGGCTCCCTTTTCGATAGCTACTACACCAAGGTGTAGGGGAGGGCGCTACTCCATTCCCAGGATTGCTCCACTTTACTCTTGAACCGTACCTTATAATGCTGAGTGTTAAGCAAGGTGGTATCAAGTTCCATTTTTTTTAAAGTCTTTGGTATGACTCGACCTGGGATTGAACCCAGGTCTCCCGGGCCCTTGGCGAACACTCTAACTGCTGGGCCAATAAAAATAGTTTATCTTAGAAGCTCAGTATAAAGTGCTAGTAATAGAAATAAAGTAACAGAGGAATCAAATAAATTTTTCTCTTTACCCTATTACGAAGCTTAAATTATTTATTTTTGATTAAATTAAATCATTATATATTAGAATAAGGATGTGTTCCTATTTTTGATAGTAGAGGTGTGATTCCATCTTTTGAGCATAGGTAGGTTGGTTAGTCGGTGGGTTAGTTTTACAGCATGTCAACCCTTGTTGGGCTACTCAATGCTGAAATCAATCTTTTTTCAAGCAATTGATTTTTAATTAATAATAATGATTATAATTTATAAACAAGTAATTTATTTTTAATTAATAATAATGATTATAATTTATAAACACTTATAACTTCAGTTCAGTATTCTTAATACAAATAATTTGGACACAATCATATAGTTTAAATATCTCTATGCAATAAGAATTTTAAACAAATCTTGATGACCCATAAATTGAATCCTAACATGTAATACCATGTCAGAGAGGACGTGGATGTTATAAGAACGACGGAAGTGACACTACACTCCCCATAGCTCCAAAACTAAAACCAAACCCTCGGATGCAGTTTTATATCATACTCAGAATATTCGTTATGATCATATTTTTTACATCTGGATATCTTTTCTTTATTATTGGTCATCTGTTCTGGCTATCTGTATTATTCTTTACATTAATCTTTACATTATTCTGTAAACTATATTATTCTTTACATCTGCTCATCTGTTCCGGCGGGTGTCCTCGTGGTGTAATGGTTAAAGCGATGGACTGCGGAATCGTAGTAAGCGAGTTCGTACTCCAGTCGCGCTATTACGTTCACTTTCGGGCAGATACCCTTAGGAAAGGTATGAACCCCCTAATCCTCTCAGCTATGGGGTAAATAGTACCACTACTGTTCTTCTAGGAGAATGGCTTTGGCATTAAATAACCTAAAAAGGTTGATATGCCATTGAACAAACAAAACAAATCATCTGTTCCGGTAAGCTACATTATTCTTTACATTTGGTCATCCTTCCTCTGTGTCTCATCATCTTGTTCTGTTAATCAGAATCATTCTTTGCATAAGCCGCATTATTTTTTACATCTGCTCATCTGCTCTGACAAGCTGTATTATTCTTTTTTATTCAATCATTCTTTACAAATGAGAATTTGTTTTGGTAAGCTGCATTATTCTTTACATCTGGTCATGTTATCGTAGATGACAGCAGAAAGTAAGTGTGGGTTTGGAATGGACATGCTGCTTGATCACTAGCTGTGAAAAATGGTGGTAGACCACAAAATCGATTTTGTAAAAATGGGACCACAGCCATAATATTGTACCCTTAAGAAAAAAAAACCTTTAACATAAAACTAATCTAAACATTTGAAATAATGCATTTCTCTAATAAAAAGGTTCAATACATGTGATTTATGCATATAAAACTTGACGGCTATTCAAACTCTCTTTCAGATTACATTGACCTGTGTTTGACACGTGAAAAAAGTATTTTAACCAAAATTCATAGCTTCTTTATTTAATAAAAACTGAACTGAGAAACAAAAAAAGGATAGACAAAAAAATGTTAAAACGCCTGTAATTTCCCAGAAGATTTCAGAATTTCTGATACTTCGAAGTAGTTAACAGTTTGAATCGATTTACGCTAAAATAATTCAATATTAAAGCTGAAACATTTTACATAAAATCAATACATTGTGTGCAGTCCCTAAAAATGTCTTCCTACAAACCGGAAAAATGGACTGAATATGAAAATAATCTATGAAGAAAAAAAGAAAGTCTGCAAATTATAATCTATGTGAGGCTTACATTAAAACACTTATGCATGGGTTTACATACAGGCATACATACACCATTATATATATATATATATATATGTGTGTGTGTGTGTGTGTACATATACATATACGTGTGTGTGTGTGTGTGTGTGTGTGTGTGTGCATATACATATACGTGTGTGTGTGTGTGTGCATATACATATACGTGTGTGTGTGTGCATATACATATACGTGTGTGTGTGTGTGTGCATATACATATACGTGTGTGTGTGTGCATATACATATACGTGTGTGTGTGTGTGTGCATATACATATACGTGTGTGTGTGTGTGTGCATATACATATACGTGTGTATGTGTGTGTGTCAGTGCGTGTATGTGTATGTGTCCTACGCAAAGATTTTGTGAAGGACACGTACGACGTTACTGCCAAAAAATTGCATATGTAGAACAATAGTTGCAGCAAACGTCATTTTAGTTGGATATTTTTTAAACTGCATTTCAACTGTCTCGATACAGGGTTCGATGGTTAAGTTGTCGTCTGAATTACGCAAAAATAAAAATAACACGGATATCTTCTTTTATTTGATAAAATAACCAAAATTACATGAAAATATCTTAAAATACAAAATTTATACGAAAAAATCTCCATTGACTTTAACCACGGCCTCGAGATAAGTTCGAAATTTCCTGTTTGTTTTTCGCTCAGCTGGGGAGTTTGGCAGGCAGAGGTTAAGAGTGATGTGGTCGCATTTAAATTTTCTCACAGTCATGACTTGTGTAGCATAGCGCAGAGTCCTGTTGCCAAACGTAGGATCTTCCAGCAGCCATCATCACGATCCAGGTTCTTGATGTAGGTGGTCGTGTTTTAATCTGGTGCCATGTGGGATGAATGGAAAGAATAACGTCACTATCGCAAGGGAAGATTCCAAAAACCATGATGTGGAATGAGTATTACATTTTCATGTATGTAGCAATATATTCGTTTATGGTTCCATGTTTGCATATATGTATTTAAAAACTTGTAAGAACACACCCACACACACACATATATATATATATATATATATGTGTGTGTGTGTGTGTGTGTGTGTGTGTGTGTGTGTGTGTGTGTGTGTGTGTATTTACGAACCCCTCCGCTCGGGTAGGATGTGACATAAGGTCAATTCTTAAGCGCAGTTTAACAGGTTTGAATGCAGAGTTTTCCTTCTCCAAGACTGGTTGCCTAACCAAGGCTAAAGAACCCAGTTTACCCAACTATTTACCCATAGCTGGAGGGAGAATAACTGGATTCATACCTTTCATATATATATATATATATATATATATATATATATATATGGGGGGTCGGTTTGATGTCTTTGTTTAAATGGCATATCATTCTTCCAGGGTTATTTAATGCTAAACCCATCTCTGAAGAAGAATATCAGTGATACTATTTAACTCATAGCTAGAGGGATGATGAAGTTCATGATATATATATGCATTATCATATATATATATATATATATATATATATACATGTGTGTGTGTGTGTGTGTGTGTGTGTGTGTGTGTGTGTGTGTGTGTGTGTGAAGTAAAAATTCATATCTTTTTTCTTTTCTATAAAAGGTAGATTGAGTTTCTTTCTTTTGAAACGACTGCCTATTTGAGTCATAAGTTTTGGTAGCCCATATCAGAATATGCACTCTCAAGACACTCAGACAGCAATTACCACGTTACCAAGAAATGAGATACGCTCCCACGTTGTGGAAGCAGAATGAAAGAATCGTGTCAAAAAAAACATTACAGGGTCGTCTCATTAAAATGTATTGCCTGTGTTAACATCTGCCTAAATCTGCTGCTTAAGATTTAAATCGATTGCAGGAAACCAGAGTTAAGATTTACTACAACACACAGGATTCCTTTGTTGTTTCTTTTTTTTTAACCTTTGTTTTGTTATTTTTCTTTATTAAAAAGGTCCTTTCAGATCGAACAATGTTGTATCGTCTTTCCAACTGAATTTCCCATTCATATTCAAACTCACTGTTTTTACGTCGACATCACGTGAGTTTAATTCGAACCTTCTATCGTTAGATTAACGTTTCGGTTGTGAGCTCCTTGACATTCCCTGAAAGTTTCTGAATGCAGTAAGAATTGTAAGACTAGGCTACATTTCCCCCTGGCATTCGAAAATGTAACGAAAGTTCAACAAATTCTCATCGTATCGAAAGAATTTCAGCTTCTGCCACGGCTGAAGATTTAAATCGGTTGCAAGAAACTAATGTTAAGATTTACTTCAACACACAAGATTCCTCTGTTTTTTAATGTGTTAGAGGTAATAATACTTTAGTCCCAAAACCATACCTGACCATAGTCATCATCTGATGAAAATTTTGTTGGCGGCCCGGTAGGTTTTTTTCTTTGTTTTCAGCTGCTGAAGGTGTGGGGGGTGCTAATCTCTAGTTTTCACAAAAAAGTCGACATTGATTACTTTGGCACACACTTAATACATCATGCATCATAATTTAATTTGTTAACGGAGTTAAAATGCTGAAAATAAAACTGCATGAATCAAAATGAAGATATGCACAACATATAATAAGTGACTCAAATTTTTTATGCTGCATGTCTCCCATCACTAAAACAATGATCATGTTCAAGAGAGGAGCAGGAATTAAGGTTAGATATAACTTAGTATTAGTATTGCCGCAGGAACAGTCATAACTAGTTTAAATACAGTGACAGATTTCCTAACAGACTCCAGCTCTTGGTTTTGAATTTACACCGATTGCCTTTCACCAGGACGAGTGAGTTCAGTCTTCTCTACTATTTACCCATTACTACAGGGAAATGAGATGGATTCATGCCTTTCCCAAGATCCTTAACACAAACTAGGAGGATCATTTAATAAGTTTCCAGACTTTTTTCGTATGGGCACTTTTATTGATAGTACACACATGAAACTCTACTCTCCTTCGAAGTAATCTCCTCCGGCTGCAATGCACTTGTTATACCGTTCCAACAACTTCTAGAAGGCTCCATTGTGAGCGTGTCAATGACTTTCGTCACAGCCTCTTTCATCTCCTTAATTGTTTCATAACGACAGTCCCTGAACTTAGGGAATAACCAAAAGTCATAGGGTGCAAGGTCTGGACGATAGGGAGGCTGAGGAGCTGTCTTGATGCCCAATCTGGGTCAAATAGTCTGTGACAAGGATGGAGTTGGGGACTGGTGCATTGTACTGATGGAAATGCCACTGAACCGATTTGAAGAGTGCTGGCCTCTTCCGACGGAATCTCTTGCTGAACTCCCTTAAAACCTCAACATAGTAACCCTAACCCTAACCCTACCCCTTTGGCCAATCAACTGTGGTGTATTGACTTCCTGACTCCTCCCACACCTCTCCCTCACCGACTCCCTACCTTCCTTGAATCTCTTATGCCAGTCAGAAACTGATGCTCGATTCATGCAAGATAGCCCCAAAGCAGTCTGAAGCATTCCATACGTTTCTGTGGCATTTTTTCCAAGTTTAAAACACCATTTTATTGCATATCGTTCTTCTAAAGTGTCCTCACGTCCAGATTGCATTTTTGAAATTCACCAGCTGTAACAATGAGGCTTTAGTGGGGTGTATTCCAATTCCTGCTGTAGCTGTTTATTTGAACCTGAAATCATAAAAATTGATCAGTCATCTCATAAGATGTATAACAATAACATACTGAATTTTCAATAGTCTACGAGAATTTTAAATGCCGATACAAAAAAGTCTGGAAACTTATTGAATGCCCCACGTATCTCGTCTAGGATTTTAAGTTCGCTACAACGAGAAATTAGTCTACATCAAACGTGACACGAATAAGCTCAAACACTCTCAATTTCGGATCATGATATACCTTTGAAGAAGACCAGGAGGTAATCAGTCCAAAGTTTATAATAAGATAGAACAACAAAATAAAGAAATCAACCCGAGCATAAATAAAATAGGAAAAGACTTTGACTGAAAAAAAATCAGACAATATCACATGATATAGTCACGCAGCTTCCGTCTATTTTTTACTTGCACGCTCATGCTTATTGTTGACATGAACTCTAGTACTGATTGCATTTTCTTAAATTAAACAAACCTTCAACAAACTATTTATCTAGCTTTCTTTCTTGCCGATTATGTTGTAGTATTTCAAATTGTCTTGAGTATTTTCATTATTTCAGAAATGATTAGATTCGTGCTTTATCCATCTTCTTACTCTTTATCAGGATCCTTTCGATCAATATGTTGAATAAGGAAAATATTTAACCACAGAACCCAAAACAATTCAAAGGACTGCTACATGGCTGTCAACGAAAATGCCTCAAAGACTATTACTATTCAATTCTTACTGAGTGTTCACAGTTTCTACCTTGTGAAAAATTTACCTCTGCCAAGAAAGTTTGTCACTCAAACAACTACTGCTCAAAAATGGCTGTCCATACATGTGTTAAGTTTAGTTAATATCAGCACAGATTACTGGTTATCAATATTATCTCACAGACCACTACTACTATTATGGGTTCGATCCTCACTGAGAGCAGAATGCCCTTTTTATATTAAAAAAAACTATCTTGCTTTGCATAAAACATTTTTTTCATATAGGTATTTAGCTAAAAACTTAGATTTTTGGTCTGTGTCGTAGAGAAATAATGGAAATCCCAAGTCACTAGGACCCTATCTTTTTTTTTTTTTTTTTCAATTTTACTTTTTATTTTGATAACTATCATAAAGGAAGAAGCACGATTTACAAAATAAAAATACGACAAATTTTATATGATTTGAAAAAAGCAATTTGTATCCACTAGCTTGACGGCAACTACACAAAAATGCTGCGAGCAATATTGAACAGTCATGAAGGCAGTACCCAACAAAGCAGCAGTTGTACGGCCACCTACCACCCATCACGAAAACTATCAAAGTTAGACTAACCAGACATGCGGGACACTGCTAGAGAAGTAGGGTCGAGCTCATAAGGGATGTACTCCTGTGGACCCCTTCACATGGACGAACATAGGCAGAACGTACCTGCTAGAACCTACATACATCAGCTCTGTGCCGATACGGGATGTAACCCTGAAGACCTGCCAGAAGCAATGGACGATAGGGAGGGGTAGCGAGAGAGGGTTAGGGATATCCGTATTGATGGTGCGACGTGATGATGATGATGATATTACAAGTGACATGTCTCTGGGTCGCTGTTTTATGCAGGCTTTCTAAAAAGATATCTTGTGTTTTTGGTTTCTTCCGTATGCAAAATATGACTAGTTAGTGCTATGTATTTAATACCATGGAGGGATACTAACTGATTACCAGTTGATTATAGCTAATTTTTGTACGTCTCGTCCTTATCCAGAGATATCCAAAAGTATGGAAAGATGTTTTGAAATTATGCTTGAAGCCAATTACAGTTAAGCATAAGACCGCTTCACCGAATAAAAATGTATATGTGTAAAAATTTTTACTCGTAAGGTTGTGTATTCGTGTCTTGTTCAAAGCTATTTCTTAGTGATTTTATTTCAATTTAAAAAATACATACATTTTTTAAAAAGTGGGCACAAGTCCTGAAAAGTTTTGAGGAGAGGGGGAAAAGGAAGAAAACTGTGCAATTCAATAGTTTTTCTAGGGAGCTATTTCTTAGTGATGTCATTGAATAACTTGAAGGCCAAATGATATATCTACCAAAAGAAAAAAATTCGTTTTTTTTTTTGTTTTTTTTTTCCAGAATTATGAGTAGCAATTGTTTGTAAGCACTGCAATTGCCAATTGAGAAGTGAAATTCCCAGTAACCTTTTTAAAATTCATAAATCATTAATATTCTTTGAATAAATCTGTAATATTCCGCTTCACATCATTTGAGAGTGAGTTTCCTATGCATACAACTGAGGCTATTTACGTCTTTATTTCACTTGCTACTGTGTATTTTGAGAAAAAGTTTGATATCGTCTTCTGAGTTTTGCTTTTGAATTGTATCAAATCATAAATGTTGTTTAATAAGTCAGTTGAATATAACTGACCAAATCACATATAGATATTAATCGCGAATAATCTATGGATTAAGTGTCTGATAATCTCTTTTGTCTTGACTCTTTCCGGTTCCGACACCTTGAAGAGAAAATGAAAATGCTAATTTTTTTAAATAAAACGGAATGTGACATCTACAGGGAAATGTATTTAAAATCGTTTCGAAGGTGCCTGTTTTACTCATGAGTGATTCGAATTTGGTCACAAAAGGTGTTGGTGAGCAAAATATGAATCGGTGTATGTATAAGTAAGTGTAAGTGGTATATCAATGGGCACGAAATATTTTGCTGAATTCAGTTTATTTAGGTTACATCTCCAACAAGCTAACAAAAAATACGTTTTTCTACTTTATCTCAAATAAATTATAATTGCATATAGAACGTTGCAGTAATAAATAGTAAACGTCTCAAAAAGCTTTTATTTTCCTGGATAGAATTTTCGAGTGGGTTAGAGACATGTTTTTAAAAAAAATTTCATAACTACTACGATATTCTCCAAGTATATTGTAAACGAACTTATGAAAATGTAATCTAGTATATTGAAATATATTAAGTGAGATTTTCATCATCTATCTGGCTGTATAAGTTGGTGCGCAGTTGTGTATGTATAAGACCATATAAATGTGTGCGCATAAAGTCCTATAAATATGTACATGAGAAACTAAGATAGATAGATAGATGAGATAGATGGATAGATAGCTGGATCAACACTATCGATAAACTAATCAAATAATGATATCGAGAAGCTGATGGTAGTTGTCAGAGACAGTCGAGTAATGTAATTGATCAGTGAAAATGTTCCAAGAAAAATAGATGAAAGACAAGATATTTTTTATTACATTTCATAAAGTACTGGGAACAAATCTTCATCATACTACAAATAAAAATTGGTTTCGATACTAAAATATCATTGTTACTACACCAAGCCAGCCTAGGGCACCTCTGGTGGTGTAATGGTTAGCAAGTTAGACTCGCAAACCTACACGAGTGAGTTCGAGTCTCATTGGGTGCCCCATTCATTTGCCCTTGTGCTAAATCGAAGTAAAGACCTTCGTAAATTACTACACCAAGCCAGCCTAACAGTATCACCTGAAATTTGTCGATTTTTGCAGTTTGAATTTATACGTATATATACACCCAACAACTCGACAATGGGCTGGATGTGACACAAAGTCATTTTTTAAACGGAGTAAAGCTTGCTTTCCTTCTCCTAACCCTACCGAACCAAGGCTGAAGAACTCACACAACTCAACTAGATTAACCATGAATAATGGGAGAAGAGGTGGATACATGCGTCTCCCAAGGAAATTAGCGCGAAGTGAAATGCAATCAAATTCATCCTGAATTTGAACTCGGGACACCGATTTCATTTCCTATGAGAATAACCGTCACACTTCGCTCGCCTTCAAAATCAATTTATTTGTATAATTCAGTATTTACTTGCCACAAATTCAGTTTCAGCTTTCGAAACAATTTTTACATGCTTTTACATGCTGAAAAGGAAATATATTCCATCAGTACCGAAATATACTTCATCATTACGGAATTCCTGTAGATTCTACACCGTCGCAGTTTTCAAAATTTTCCCTTATAAACCCCATTATGTATTTTAACAAAAAAGAACTGTTCCATAATTTTAACTATTTTTAATTAACTGATTTGACAATGAGACAACTAAATTTTATCCACTAGTCTCCGAACAAGGATTAAATTGTTGTTTCTGTTTATCTCTCTCAGTTGTGTTTATGACTTCGGATAGGCCGCAGTAAAAAAAAAACGATTCTGATTGCAAAGATTTCAACACTATGGCAATAACCCCTCAATTGGACTAAAGTGAATTGGAGAATGTGAGAGTGATTGCAAGAACCAGGGGTATTTTTGCTTTTCGCTAAACCAACCGCGCGACACAAACCACACCAGATAAGGTTTAGTAAAATAGGGACATTTTGATAAGTTCAAGTAATTGTATATATATATATATATATATATATGTGTGTGTGTGTGTGTGTGTGTGTGTACATATACCCACAACTCCGCAATGAGCAGAAAGGTATACAAAGTCAACGGGATGTGGCCCAGAAGACCTGCCAGAGGCGATGAACGATAGGGAAAAGTGGCGAGAGAGGGTCTGGGATATCCGATGATAATCATGATGATGATGACAGTTTCCTTCTTTTATACTGGTTCATTTACCAAGACTAAAGAACCCAACGGGAGTGAAGAACAAATGCTATCATGCCTTTTTCAAGTACTTTAAGCACAAAGTAAAATGCAATTAGTCTTTCTTCAAGACACGTAGTGATGGGATAGATTTTTGGTTGTAAAAGATTCTTGTCTTTCCCAATACATAAGCTTATTCTGATACCGCACCGATAACTCTGTCATAGCTAGGAGAGAAAAGATGGATTCGTATTTTTCCCAAGGGCTTTTAGCACAAAGAGCTTCATCTGAGATTTGAACTCGAATCACTGATTCCATTTTCTAAGACGATAACCGTTACACTAAGGGTGTTTCTTTACAGTAATTGCAGTTGGACGCACAAGACACACTTTGAGATTAAATAAGACTTGCCAATGTCATTTAAGAAAACAGGTTTCAATCTAAAAATGTTTCCAGAAACATTGAGAGATTTCATTTGTCATTTTGGAAAAATTCCTATTTGCAACTTCACAAAATGTCGATTTATAAGCTCGTGATAAAAATTTATGACTAAAGAGAATAAATTCATAATTTGTTTATTCTACAAACTTTTGGCGAGGATATATGATCTTGGATTCCAAAATTTGAAGTTGAAAAATAAAAGCAGAAGGTCATACTCAATTTTTATATGGACATTGTACATTTTACTCTCCATCTAAATAAAATCATTTCATGTTCCAGTATCAATATAACATGATCCAAGCTCCTTATTGTGTTTGCTCAAAATAAGATAAGTTCCTTTTCAAATAAACATTTCTTTTTTATGTGTTTTTTAGTTTCGATTATCTCCTACAGTCATCGACACCTTTTGGTCGGAAGGGAAGCCGGTCTTTGCTCTTCTTAAACAGCTTACCATTTCCTTCAATCTGAAGCCTGATTCCGCTTCTTATCTACATCTTTCACTTTACACATTCCCATTGGGTTGATATTATAAACAACTGAAATTGCTGAATAACGCCGTATCAAAAAGATGCAAGATTTGGTGCTTATTGGCCTAATAACTAGAGTCTCACCAATGGTGCGGAAGACCAGGATTCAATCCCAGGTCATGTCATACCATAGACTGAAAAATGATACTTGATGCCGCCCTACTTAACACTCTGCAGTATAAGGTAAGGATCAAGGGTAAAGAGGAGCAATCCAGGAGAAAGAGTAGTACCCTCCCCTACACCTCGGTGTAGTAGCTATTGAAAAAGGAGCCTCTGGGTCACCCTCGACTAAGATCGTCAACTTTACTTATTTTTATAGTCTCAGTCCTGATTATTGGTAGTTGAGAATCATAGTTAAAATGAGAATATTATTAAGATATTATCATTATTATTATGAAAATATCTTGAAGATATATTTAGTCATTTCTGAGGATTTCTATTATTTAAAATATTATCACATAAAGATATTCCGAATACATTATTCATATCAATTACCCTAAAGATATTGTTTTAATTAAGATATCCGGATGATATCTTTAGTCATTTAGATTGTTGCAAGAGAACCATCCTCAAAACTGAATCAGCAAACTGAAAAGACACTACTGAGGATTTTCAGAGATTTTGAACTGAGTTTCCATTAAAAAAATATTTTTATCATTTTTATTTTTTCTTTCAATATAAATAGTTTACGATTTTGTGAATATTTCTTGTCTGACAAACTGAAAACAGTCTGACTGATGTTGTTTGCGAATTGATTGATTGAATGATCGATTTTTACGGCATATCAACCTATCTAGGGTTATTCTGTCCCAAGACTTGCATTCATTATACATTGATATTCACATTTATTGTGTAACTCTTTCTTTAATTTTTTTTAGCACGGTTATATGATATCAAATATTACTATCTAATATAAATGATTTGAACACAATTATATGGTTTCAAGTATTTCTATTTAATAATGATAATTTTATGGTTTCAAGTAAGTCTTTATACTTAGTAATAATAGCCATTTGTTTGCACACAGTTGTATGGTTTCAAGTAACTAATAATAATCCTTAGTCAACAACTTTCGCTTCAAGTAACGATTCTTAATACATTATCAACAGTCATATCATATCAATTATTCCTATCTAGTACTTATCTTTTTCAAAACAGAACAATTTTATCCATTGATGGAACCCTAACAGATACTACCTCTCCGGTTTAGAGTGGACCTGGGAGTAATGGTAATGAAAGAGGGGACTCCAGATATCCTGGAGTTATAGAACTGGAACCTCGCCACCAGATGTAGTTTAGTGTCATACACAGAATAACTTTTTAGAGGGTTGGTCTGCATGAGATGTAGTCGGTGTATCATTGTACGAGGGACAATTTAGATTTGAAAAGTATATATCAGTGGGTGGTGGGGCTGTTGTTTGATTGTTTTTTGTCTTTGTTTTTTGTTGTTGTTTTTTTCTGTTTTTGTTTTTTGTTTGTTATTTTTGGCGGGGGTTCAGGAAACTATTCAGTAAGTAGACAAAAGCTTTGATGTCTTATATTGTTTTATTCTTCTGTTTCAACTGTTTTCATTCTTTTAGTGACAGATTTTCCATAGAAAATGTCGTTTCTTGTCTGGTGTAATCATTTGTATCAATAAACAATAATTTGCAATTCACAAAGTTACTAAAACACTTATGAAAGCACTTAGCACTATTTAATGAAATCTCTGGTATCAATTTATTGCTCAGGACTGAACAAACTATAAAACTCCTTCTTAATATTGGTGTTACTCAAAAAACGCCCGTTTTCAATTTTAGGTTTGATTAAATAAACCTAATAATAATTTCATTTAAAAAAAGGCTACAAAATAAAAAAAACCATCAGTTATGATAGAAAACAACTTAATCACGATAATCTTATTTTAACTGAATTATTTCAATGACAATTTACTTGTAAAATAAGATAAATCAATACTAAGGAGTTTGTTACATTTCGATAATAGCCATCATTAAATTTCACTATAGGAGGAGCATCTTCACGTAAAGAATTAAAGTGAAATTAAATTGTAATGAAAACAATTAGAAATTGAAGACGAAGTTAAATAATAGCATAACAAAAATTTGATAATAATGAAATGATAAGTTGTTATCTGCTAAGCTTTCCTTAGGTGTAGCACAAGGCCGGGTACATGAGATACTCAGTGAGATTCGATCTCACTAGTAATGGTTTGGTTTATTTTTTAGCATATCAACCTTTGTAAATTATTTCATGCCAAAGACATCCTTCAAGAAGAACAGTAGTGGTACTATTTATCCCATAGCTGGGAGGATAAGGGAGTTCATACTTTTCCCAAGGCTATTTGTCTGAAAGTGAACATAATAGCTCGAGTAGTGTTCGAACTCGCTTACTACGATTCCGCAATCCATTGTTTTGATCATAACTCCACGGAGACACTCACCACACTTGTATTGGTTTGCTCGTCTAGAGTGCCTATGATAAGTGAAAGTATTTGAGTGAAAAAAGTAAAATTGTAAACTGCTGTCATGTAACAGAAATGAATAAAAAGATGAAAATAACTTTTTCGCAAATTAAAATTGAACTTTGAAAAAAAAGCCTTTTTAAGAAATGAAATTAAAGAAAAAATAAATCAAATTAAAAGAAAAAGCTAATTCTTTCTGCTGCCACCAATGTAAGATATCAAGATGGGGGACATTTAAATCGAAATTCCTTTTAATAAATTATAAATTATAAAATCTAGCTACACAGTTTATTATAACAAAATAAATTAAAGTCCCCAACTCAAACTATAATATTTCACTTTATTACAATTCACCTTTAACCATTCATTCGTATAAGGGGGTGTGGGGCTTCGTTTAAAACTTAACTTTGTGTCGCACTCTGCTTACAAAGGAGAAACGAGGTAAATACGATCAAAATTCTTGTAAAGATTTATCATGGAACTATTTTTAAATTCATAATTTCAATCATTCAGTCTCATTTAGCGAGCACAAACAGACTCATATATATATATATATATATATATATATATATATATATATATATATATATATATATATATATATAATTCAATCATACATCCTAGATGCATGAAGGTAGGTCCTCAATGACGCACTGTCTTCATCGCTGATTTCGGGTTCTGCATCATATCGGCTCTCACAGCAACCCCGACATGACTCTGGAAGAGCCAAGCCGCCTCCTTGATCGCGACGTGCTATGCGCTGTGCCTTCACCAAAGCAATAAAACTCGTAAGGCCGGACTTCGGCCGTTCTTTATAGACTTCTGTCCTTCAGTATCAGCCAATGAAAAACAGGGCATTCACACTCCTCTACTATATAATACCATCTTTACTTCATCCGGTTTCGGTTGACAACTTTCGGATTCGATACCGAGGTAAGATGGTATTTTTAATACTCGTTCACGTCCATTATTTACACTTTAACAAAACCTACACGTATCCCACCCCAAATCTATCCGATACTTCCAAACTAACCTGAAATAAGCACTTACGCTAACTATTCAGTCAGTCTATATATATATATATATATATATATGAATCAAAAATAACTGGACTTCTTCAGATCATATATATATATATATATATATATATATATAATCTGAAGAAGTCCTGTTATTTTTGGTGTTATTGATTCATAACAATACTCATAACAGGATGGAAATTCATAATCCTAATGTGACCGGTTTTTGCTTTTCGTAAAGGTATATATATATATATATATAATTTGATATCAATAATATAATTTGCTATATTAAAAAATAAAGAGGGCTCAATATTGTTGAGGCATCAAATACAATTTTGGAGTTTTTGACATGTCTGGACCGGGGATTAAACCCCGGCCTCCCAGATCATTAGCGAATACTCTACCCACTTATATATAGAACGGGGATCGACGCAACTTTGTCGGAACTTCTTGTGATGGTAGGTTAATATGAATTAATTGCCGAAGACCTTGACAATTTCAAGAAGGAAACAACTCAACGGTAACTATAATGATATAAGTTTTCACTGTAATGTGATTATGTAACCATATATAATAGAAAAGGAAAAGGAAACAATTTCGCATACTTGATAGGAGAGAAAAGACTCTGTGAATAAATTGGCTGGCTTTATGCTAATGAGCATAGAGTTTTTGCAGCAAATATGGTCTTGTTGCAGTACGAAAAACTTTGGAGGCCTGGAACTTCGTTGGTTCTTTTGTCAGATTTTTCTTCCAGCGGTAAGGTTTTCTTCAAGCAGCAAGTTCTTTTAACGGTAACTTCTTCTAGCGGTAAATATCTAAGTCTCGTATTTCTCTACTTCAAACAAAGTCGGTGCCAATATTTCATAGAAGGATTTTCTTACCAAAATTAGTCAACCAACCATGGATCATGTCATATCATTTCGTATTTCGTTGGCCAGCCAATTAGGACAAAGCTTTCACTCACAGAGATGGAGGGGAAGAGTAAAATCAGCCTCGAGTACGTTCAACCGGCTTGACCTCTGACCTTTCGGTTTCGCCAGGTGCGATTTTGGAGATGTCAGGAAGTGCGATTTGCTTGCACCAGAGAGTTGTACCCAGAGCTTTTGAAAGCTTTGATAAACTTATCTTCGTAGCTCCAGTGACACTCTTTTGAATCAATAAACTCACTCAGAAGAGTTAACTTTTATCCAATATTTTATGGTGCCCAGTCGGCTGGGGCAGTAGAATACACCGACTGCTTCTCTGCAGAGGGGTAAGACCCCCCCCAATGAATGTCCTGATATGACACTAAGCAATCTGATGGTGAGGTTCCAGCAGTGCTGGAGCTTTGGGGAATGTGGAGTACCCCTTTATTGCTATCGCTCCCAGGTCCACTCTGGCCCGGAGTGGTAGCACCTGATAAGGGTCCTATCTATGGGTTAAATAGAACAAAACCATGCTTCTTTCACTTTACTGATTTTTGCATTTGAACTGCGTATTTATGCTAAACTGAATTGTTTAAAATAGAACTGTTTTGACATTGGAAATGCGTACTAGTGCTGAACTGAATTGCTCGAAATAGAACTGTTTTTGACGTCTAAACTGTGTACTTATTCTGAACTGAATTATCTGAAATAAAACTGTCTGACATTTAAATCTGTTTATTGCCCAGTCAGCTGGGGCTGTAGAATACACTGACTGCGCCTCTGCAGAGGGGTAAGACCCCCCCCCACCAACGAGTGTCCTGGATATGACACTAAACAATCTGATGGTGAGGTTCCAGCAGTGCTGGAGCTTTGGGGAATGCGGAGTACCCCTTTATGGCCATCGCTCCCAGGTCCACTCTGGCCCGGAGTGGTAGCACCTGATAGGGCCCTATCTATGGGTTAAAATGAACTAACAGCATACTTATGCTAAAATGAATTGAGCAAACTGAATAGCTTGAAATAGAGACGTTTTTTACTATTAAACCGTACTTACACTTAAACTGTGTGCTTATGCTTAACTGAATTGTTTCAAATAGAACTGTTTTTCGACATTAAAACTGTATTTACACTTAACTGAATTATTACATATAACTGCTTGAATAGTTAGAAATGGAAATGTTTTTGACAATTAAACTGCGTACTTATACTAAACTGAACTGTTTTCAATCGAACAGATTATTTACATAAAAATGGATTTGGCGTTAAATAACCTACAACAGTTGCTATGCCATAAAACCAACAAACCAACCAACCAACCAATATTTTATATTTTAATGCTTTTTTTTATTTCAACAGAATCACTTCTGACTTATATAAAATAACAACTTTTCTTTTCTCGTTCACAAAATTTAAACGTTAGCGTAATTGTTATGTTTTGACCTTCGACCCGGCCCAAAAAAAATGCTATTCCAAGGTAATGCATCGGAGGGAACTGACACATTCCAATGGCCAGTAATCGAAAGAGATCACGTGGGCGGATTAAGGCTTATAATATGGGACAAGGTAAAGGTCCCACTATGCCAATACAGACTGATGCACCGGAAGAAAGTGACCTCTGAACTGCATGACAGTTATTTCCGCTTGATGACGATTAAACATTCGATTTCAAAGATCCAGTGGGCGATCGTGTGGGCGTTGAATTATTATTTAACTCAGTTGAGTTCGAGTCCCAGAAGCAGTTGCCAGGAGAGTCCAGACAGCTAGAGACAAGATGTGGTAGGAAAAGCCACACCCGACCGAGGGGGCCCTCGGAAACCCCGATGGAGTTTGGGGTCCAGAGAAGATGCTGATAAGATGCAATAAAGAAAGCAGCATCCAGCAGTGGGCCCTAGGCCTCCGGTTGAACAGCACTAAAGAACGAGAAAGACACAACGTGACGGTCATAACCGTGGGTTCAAGATATTACAGTTTATATTCGGTCTCCAGCTCCCTCTCACATGCAACCCTTGAACAACCCTTTCGAACCGGTTGAACAGCACTAAAGAACGAGAAAGACACAACGTGACGGTCATAACCGTGGGTTCAAGATATTACAGTTTATATTCGGTCTCCAGCTCCCTCTAACATGCAACCCTTGAACAACCCTTTCGAACCCTTGCAATAAAGTGAGAGGTATATATTTTTGTAAAGAAGTCTTCCTGCGTCTTCCTTTATGCGTCGTTTATTACTGCGTCCTTATTTATTGTGTCAGTATGTATCCAGCATATATATGTATATGTGTGTATAAGCATATTTATTATGTGAGTATACAACATTTATCAATTTGGTGCATGTGCCAGGCGAGTTCTTCAAGGACTCAGAATGAACCTAGTTACCGTAAACGGCAGTCTTAAGCATCACAACACGACATCAAGAAAAAGGACAAGGAAAAATGCTGGAATGCAAAGAAGTAAAAAGAAAAAAACAAGAACAAACTAGCAACAAAAAAAGGAAGGAAAAGGAACCGACCGACGCGAAAAGAACAAAAAAAAATTGTAAGTACATTGCTCATTCACAATACTTCTATCTCTCTGTCGATTAATTTGGGTATAATAGTGAAAGATTTGTTTTAATGACAAGGGCCTTTCTAAAAGCATAAAATTGGAAATTTTTTTTTTTAAATGTGTGATCCCTAGATAAAAATTGAGATTACTGCTATGTGTAATATTGTATCGAAGTGAGAGAGGATAAAAGAAGGGAACAAAGATGACTATGGGACAGTTCCTGTCCGTTTTTTGATAGACAGCAATAATAAACAATAAATTTTATGAATGGGATTTTTATCGTAAATAGGTCTTTGTGAGTAAAAATTTGTAGTAACTTGTCCGTGATGATTGAAAATTAGAATTTCAGTCCAAGATATGGAATCCTGCATATCTGTAGTTAAGACCTTTTGGGGCAGGTTTTCATGTTTGGAAATTGTGTATTGGAAATGAGAGTTTTAATCCGAGAAATGGAATCCTGGGAGCATTAATGGGATTTCCCAAAGATTTCGCACATTGGTGGTTTGTCTGAAGAATGCGCATGTACTTTTTCGATATTTATGAAGTTGGGAGAATCGATATTTTCGGCGCTGGTAGAATCAGGCCGGTTGTTTTGCTGTGGAAATTGTTGATATCAGTTATTGAAGACATAGGTATTGTCTTGAAAACGGTCTTGCCGTGGAGACAGATGTTTTTGTGTCTGACGAGATATTTTGTGAAAAGAAAAATAAAAAAAAGAAGAAGAAGAATGCTCGTAAGCTATTGAAAAAGTTGTATTATAAATCAGGGTTAATTTATGGTAATGTAGACTGAAATTGAATAAACTGGGAAGCGAACCTATAGTTATCGTGTTAAGGTAAAGACAGAGAGGCAGATATAAGGTTGAAAAAAAAGGGACATTGAATGAGCAATTTATTATGAAAAAAAAAAAGAAAAAACATGAAAACAGAAAAAAACAAAAAGAAAAAAAAGTTACAGGACGGTGAAGATGGAACAGAAAGAAAAAAAAAGAGAAGAGAAACTTGAACATTGTTGAACACGGCATATGGAAAAAAAAGAAAGAAAGAAAGAACATTTTTTTAAATAGACAGTACATAGATTGAAAAAAAGAAGAAAGAAAACTGAACATTTTTGAACTGTGATTGTAATATTGTTTTGACTTGTAAAGTGAAACTTTTTGAGTTTGTTTGAGTTTAAAGGTGACATTAGAATTTTTTTTTCCTGTTCATATTATGAAATTTGACGAAAACCATTATCAGAGGATTTTATACTAGGTTTACAAATATTTGTAATTATATTGATTCTAAAATTTTTTTTTTAGAATTTGGGGTTTTCGTGGAATAGGAAATATTTGGGGGGGGTCTGTTTTTGAGAAAATCGTGGGCTGACGAGAGAGTAGGACAGACATTCATTCAAGTGGATTTACAGATTGTTGTTGAAAGCAATTCTATCGAAGAATTCGCCGACCCATGAAGCTGTTGAGGGCCTATTTGGCTTCTATTTTTTTAGTAGGAGTTCCGAGGATGGAATAAAAGAAAAGAGGCGTGGCCTACTCCAATATTTTGTGGATGATGTCTGAGTCTTTCAGTCACGATGATGTTTTGGATTCGTGTGTAATTTGACGAAACGAAACGAATCTGGGAAAGGCGAGGTGCCTATATATTGGTAGCCACGAGGGTCCCTGATTAAATTGAAAAGAAATCCGGCGCGGGTTTGATCAGGTAAAGCTTGTTTCCTCAAGGGCTTGCAAACCAATGGGCATGGAAACAGAAACTTAATGAAACAAAATGAGTGACATATTGCTAATTAGTTTTTTTGCGTGGACTATTTTAGGTGGTTTACTGCATACGTGTCAGATTGTGATACATTCAGATGTATTGTGATACTTTGTTTTGGGCCGTGATTTTTGTAGTTTATGGGGAATGCTTTGGGCCTTGAAGATATTGTGTTTTAGTTTATGAAATTCTCCGGTTACTCCAGGTAGGAACCTGTTGAGCAAAGAACTGGAGTGTGGTCATAAGGAATCCAGGCGAAATGTATTTCTGGAATGACCAGGGTCACGGGGTTTGAAACCAGGATCTGGGATCAGAGTATGGTCCTTTTAGGGTTTTGAAATTTCTTCAAGGAATTATGGAGGGCCCGTTGTGTTGAGAGGATAAA
Organism: Sepioteuthis lessoniana; assembly: GCA_963585895.1. Classification (NCBI taxonomy): domain Eukaryota; kingdom Metazoa; phylum Mollusca; class Cephalopoda; order Myopsida; family Loliginidae; genus Sepioteuthis; species Sepioteuthis lessoniana. The sequence continues at coordinate 80,571,550 of OY757905.1, forward strand.
AGATGCATCCGTATTGTACCTTGATGCACACATGTCAAGATGGCCAACCACGCAAATATAGTAAGACAAATTTAGATAATAATTAGCCAGGCAAGTGTT
>OY757905.1:80576648-80721648 GCA_963585895.1 Sepioteuthis lessoniana
ACAGCACTGTTATGACAATCATATTAGTTTTAGCCGGGTTGGTGATATTAAGGTGATCGTATCGTCCCAAGGGGCTCCCCCGCCATCGCAATGTACTGCTTGATTACCAGGGCTAAGTTTATCCCTCGGCGCCTGGAGCACTCCAAAAGGGGAATGTCGAAGGGATCAACCATTTTTATGACAGCTACGCATGAGTTTCGATTCATGCGTGGATCCCCACAATTAAATGACCTTGGGTCAAATTTGGCCAGCTGGGAGGATGGATAAATCTTTCAATGCAGTTTTAGTTTAATGGGTGTGCTGAGGAAAGTGGAATTCAAGATGTTTGGAGACCTCTGTAAAACTCGATGATTAGATTAAATGAAACAAAATTAGTTGATACTATTTCTCATTTGGCTAACACTACGATGATTATTACTGCTGCTATAATAATTATATTTACTGCTACGACTCTGCTATTACTACTATTAGGATTTTAAATGCTTTTTGTTATTATGATTACTACTGTGACTATCAGAAAAGCAATATCGCGTCAAAAATTATTCTCCCACCCCGCTTATTGCTGATGGATATCGCTTTTTTACTTTTTTTTTTTTTTTTTTTTGTTAGGATTCTTTTTCTCCGCTTTGAGCTAATCCATTGTTGTCATGACGTATCCTGAATGGGAAGGGAGAAAATTTGTTAAATTGTTTACATTTTCTATAATGTCAAAACGTGAGCAAGTTTTTTGTTTGTTTTTTCTTTGTTTTGTTTTTTGTTTTATTTTTCCTTTTGTTTTTTTGGTTTGTTTTGTTTTTTTGTTGTTTTTTTGTTTGTTTTGTTTTTTTGTTCTTTGTTTTTTGAGGGTTTTTTTTTCTTTTGTTATGTCAAGCAAAAGATGAAAGACTCTGGAATTAGTATTAAACTGTCAAAAATTTGAATGGAGAGTCCTCATTATAAAAACACAAAACGAGTTGAGAAGACGGGATGAAGAAAAAGGAAACGAAATAAAGAAAAAAGAATGGATGAAAAATAGAAGGGGAAAAAATAACAGGAAAAATAATTGATAAATGGAAATTTTTAAAATTAAGATACAGCCGATTGTTAATCAAAATTATATTTTTTTAAATTAAAATTGGGACATTTTGAAAAACGAAAACAGTCGGAGTTCTCTATGATTCAAAAAATAGAAGAATTAATGACAAAGTGGAAAATTATGACAAATGGAATAAAATGGCTGTTTCCAAAACATATCTTAGTCAGGCACAAAGATATAGTAATGTCATAGCCGATGATAAATGAATTCAGAGTACTTGTAGACTGTTTAGTGAGGTTTTCTTACTAAATACCGCACAACAGGCCACACATGTTTATTAAGCTTATACTTGTCTGATATAAGGCCATTTTAGTTGATCACCCTATGAGTATCAAAGTAAACTCACTTGAAATTTTGGTTTGCGAGATAAAATTATGCGATCTATTTTATTCATTATCATTTAACACAATGCCACAATCCTGGACATCAGGGTTCGGACTCAGTAATGCGCGAAAAATATGCAGTCCATTGCGGGGCTTTTATCTTTTGACTAAGCTTAAACATATGTTGGTCACTCATTAAGGATCGAACTTACAACAATGATATCATTCTGTAAGCGTAACTCGCTAAGCAGAATTTTAAGGAGAGACACTAAATAGATATTTACAAAGCTTAGTGGAAGCTGACACAATGGTCAAAGTGTAGGGCACTTAGTCAGACTCGATACTCAGACAGTTGTAGTAGTTGTAGTAACTGACTTTTACCATTTTAGATGAGAGAGAATAGACTGTCTGAGGGGAGGACGACCCCCCCCCACTCTGAAGTCAAGTGATTCAATGTATGGCTGAGCCCGAGACGAAGTCCAGGGCGTTATTTACCTAACCCCTTTGCCACTGGTCGGATGCGACGCAAGATCAATTGTTTAGACTGAGGTCTTCTCATGATCGAATGCACGATCGAAGGCAGAACTAAAAATTGCTTCTTCGTCAGCATTCTCTCCTTGGAAGGCTTCTCTGGTATCAGAAAATGGCCCATATTGTTTTAGGCAATGAGGCAAATGCCATTTGGAGGGGGTACCTTTCAATCCAAGCCCTTCAATGTATGGAAAAGTTGAAAAAATATTTTTGTTGCCAGTTATATAATTTGATAAAGGTTACTTCATTTTCCTAATGAGGTTAGTTATTTTGGATATTTTGCTGCAGAATTCGTTTATTACTAAAAGGGGAAAGAAAACCGATGACTTGCTAAGGTAAGATTGAAAACAAATAGCTGAATTTAATTATTAATTTTAATCTCTTTTTATGATTAATTGATTGATTTATGTTAATAGTATGACAATCCACGTCGGGTTCCATATCGAGAGGTTAGGAAATCGCGTTCTTAGTACGTTTATATTTTAATTTTTTTTTTTGTGTACTTGTTTCAAAGAGTTTTTTATACACAGTAAGATGATATCAAGTATTCCGATCTAATACGAATAATTTGCACACAGTTGTATGGTTTCGAGTATTCATATCTGAGACTAATAATTATATGGTTTCAAGTGATTATTTCCACCAAATAAGAGCCATTTGTTTGCACATAGTTAAGTGGTTTCTAGTAACTAATAATAACCCTTAGTAAACAATTATAGCTTCAAGTAACTATTTTTAATAGAAATGATTTACAGTTATATGACATCAAATATTGTTATTGATTATGAATAATTCTTAAACTGACAATTTGAACCATAAATGGGACCCTTACAAATACTACTCTGAGTTACAGTGAACCAGAGTAATGTAATAAGCAGATCTTTTTATCTATAGCTTTTACGATTATTGTCTGCTTTTGTTATCAACCTTGATATTTTCGTTAACGAGAGTCTTTTCGTAGATTAACATTGCACTAAAATGATTCTTTTCTTTTTTAAGTCTTTTCAAAGGTAACAGAGAAATGTTTATTTTTTTAAATATGGCTACTTACTTGACAAAAAGGTGAATCTTCATTTTTTTTTTCTATAGAAGTTTTTCTTTTTCCTCTAATCCTTATTTTTGTTTCTATTCTATTTATTTATTTACTTTTTTTCCAAGATTCATTTACTTTTTATTGTCCTGTATATGTTTTGTCATAAATTTAGATGATTTTAGAAAAGAATATTATTTATGGATTAAATTCGTACGTATATTTTACATGTATTCCATGATATAACTACGTAAACAGCTATTTAAAAAAAGTAATATATAAAAGATGATACTATAAATCTTCGTTCATGCAACGAAACCAGCAGTGGTAGCTCAAAAAGCTTTCATCAAACGTTGAGGAATTGTTTTCAGGCTGAAAATTCTCAAAGACAATTTTACTTTCTTTTTTGCTTGACTTTTTTTTTTTTTTTTAATTCGTTTCCTTTTGTTTGGGCTGTTTTTAATGGGGAGGGGTCAATAAACAGTTTTTTATTTTGCAATGTTGTAACTGAGCAGAATGGAACTGGTTGGTGGCTGCTGATTTTCTTTCAACAAACTTTTTTTTTCAAACTTGACAAACATTTGGCCAACGGCTTTATTTCTTTCTATTTCTTCTAAATGGAATTCGAGCTTTAAAAAAGACTTAGAATTTCTATATTTTAAATATTTTGATAACAGTTATTCCGTAGAACTATTAGGGTGAGTCAAAAGTTTCGCAATATTTCGTTACGTGCTAGTTTGTGATGCATATAGCTCATGACCGTGATTGTTAGTACTATGGTAGTTGGTGCGCTGACACGTTGTGCATTGCTTCACTTTCTGTTTGATTTGAAAGCTTCACAGATGAATGTGCAATATAGTCTAATTTGGGAACTTATGCTTTGTGAATTTGAACTGAGCCATAACGCTGCAAAAACGTTTGTTGTGCGAAAGATGATGCAGTTGATCACAGTAGAGTGACAAGATGATTCAAGAAATGTCGCTCAAGTTGCATTTTAGACCTACTTGAATTTTAGGTGGGTCTAAAACCGTAGATTCCGAGACCGTTCCCAAGCCATAGAGGCAAATCCGGCGAGTAGCATTCGGTGGTTCGTTATCTTCACGACCTTAGCAAAAGCATCCGGAGCTACCAGATTGTACTTCGCGTTACCAAAATATTGCAAAATTTTAGACTCACCCTTGAAGTAGAAGTGTAACTCACTCCTTAACTATAAACTATTGATAGATCCATGGGTAGGAAATTGTTCAATAAGTCTGAAGCTTGATATTCGCCTAATTTTTATATGAAAATTTCACTAAGTAATGTTTGATCTATGTCATTAGGATTCATCACTAAATTAAGAGCATTAACAGGAAAAGAGATTATGTTAAAAAGTAAACAGTTGTTGAGCAAAATAAACGCTTTTTATAATTAAAATACGGACTATTTTTTGTTTCGAAACTCTTATGTACGCTTTAATCTCAAAAGTTATGAAATAGGTATTCACAGAGTTTAGTATAATCTGGTACAAGACTACAAGCGTAGAGCGCCCAATAGGAATAGAATTCACTTCACAGCAATAATTACTTGAAAGTAATACTCACACGTAAATTTACGAGAAAGGAAGGTCCAAAAAGTGTATTTAATATATTCTATTTGTCTCTTACTCTGTTTGTTCTGGTTGAATAAAGGGATACCTACAGTTACGCAATAATTGGCAAGCTCATTTTACCTGTTCAATTATCGATTGGGCTCGTTCATTTCTCGGAGCTCTGTTTTTAAAGTTTGTAAATGATGTCAAAGAAAGGAATGGTTGGTGCCTAATATAATAGTTAACAAATTCACTTAGCAAACTAAATCTGTTTAGAAACTACTTGTATTCGGTCGGGTCGTGTGTAAAAAAAATAAAATAAAAAATTTTTTTAAAAAACTCTAAAAAAACGAGAAAAATATAAATATGAGCGTACAATGAACGCAGTTCTATTATATCTATGCATAAAATAACCCTGGACGAGCTATCATGCCGTTTAAATCAATCAATCAATCAATCAGTAAACATGAGAGATCTCCCTTTTCAAAAGACAACTGTAAGTAGCTGTGTGATTGATACCAACAAAATATTTGAAAGGAAATTGTCTAAGGAAACTTTTTCAAAAGTCAAGTCGGTGTTAAAAAAATCATTTCAATCTCGTCTGGAGCAGCTAAGATTGGTGACTGTGAAATAGACCATAATATCAAAAAGTGGCTGAGTCTCATCTGGGTGATGTGTGTTTATTCAGGTGCAGCGAAGAATTTGCAGTGAATTAACTGCATTAAGATATGTTTGTAATTCTGAAAAGAAAAATGGATAGAAACACATTCCAAGTAATTTGTTTTAATCAATTAGATCTAGTTGGTAATAAATGCTCAAAATGGTACTGATAGTTGATAGTCAAAGAAAGTAAGAATGGTATTTTAGACGGGAAATTAGATAAAGACCGGCAAAGGGGCAGGTTATATCGATAAGAACTGAATAAAAAATAAATACGGGTAGACTGAGATGGAAAGATGTGAATAAACTGGTAGATATATAGATAGATTGATAGATAGATGTAAACCGTTTAGAATATATAACTACAGACGTTTGATAACCTTATAAAAATGTTCACTCTGTAAGACGCACCATGAACGATTTTCCAACCGACCAAAATATTCGTAATTATAGTGCTGAGCTGATTTAATCACTGAATAATAAAAAGAACTAAAGAATCCGGGATGAATATCGGTTATTGGTAATTAAATGCAGAGAAATTAACTATTGATAGAATTTGGCTGTTATTAAAGATAATCAGAAAGAAGTTGCAGACTGATTCTTCTTCTTTTTTTTTTTTTTTTTTTTTGTCTGTAAATGATGATCACTTTTGTCTCTCGAACACAGTCGGTTTCGAAAATGGCGACTTTTTATCAACACTAAACTGATATTTATTTACATATTTATCAATAAATTTTTAAGCCACCAATTCGTATATATCACTGCATTTTAATTTTGCTCTCTCCCTAATCATAATCTCTCTCTCTTAAAAAATAAGCTAAATATGTTTAGAGATACAAGATAATTCATCCGCAATGTCACAATAATGGAAAGCTTTTTTTTTTTTCGCTTCTACCACTGCGATTTTTATCCAACTCCTTAAATCTTCTATGATTAATTATTCATCCCCACTAGATAGATAGGAGGTGCCCGTGGTGGAACGGTTATCGTCGTAGGAAATGAACCAGGTGACACGAGTTCAAATCCTGGACGAGACTGATTGCATTTCACATAGCTCTAATACCCTTGGGAAAGGTATGAATCCAATTATTCTCCCTCCAGCTATGGGTAAATAGTAGGACAGACTGAGTTGTTCAGCCTTGGTGAGGCAACTAGTCTAGAAGAAGGAAAACTCTGATTTCAAACCTTTTAAACTCTGCTTAAAAACTGACCTTGTGTCATATCCTGCCCGAGTGGAGGGGTTAGTAAATATAAATAGATAGATGTGTGTGTGTTTAGCCACTTTATCTTTATCTTTTTCTCTCAGAGTGTTTTCTACTGGAAACTTTTATGATGAGAGAAATTATTATATACACATAGTGAATTGTCTCTAAGTCTAATTTGCATACTTTTATATACACCACAGGCTTATCTCGCAGGCTATTGTTAGTGAATGAAGTTTCATCTTCATAGGACCTTTGCGTCAAAATAAGTTTGCAAACATCTTGATTTTGGGGGCCTGTCGTAAAATTAGGTAACTTCACAAGCCATTTTAACGTAATCAATTCGATCTAAGATAGATAGATAGATACGAAGAGACCGAGAAAGATAAGAACAAACTGAGATAGATAGATAGATAGATAGATAGATAGATAGATATTGTTTATCGACAGTGCATCCAGTAATATGGCATCATCAGGATAATGATGCACACGTACCGTGACGTCCACCTTATTCAGAAGGATGTAAGTTTCATCGAACCAAACCACGTTTTTCATTAATACAATCTCAATTTCCAACGTTCGCTTGCCCATTGAAGACACTTTCGCTGATGAACATTTGTTAGTATGGGTATTCTGCTTAGCTTACGACTCTCAACACCAGATAGATAGATAGATAGATAAATAGATAGATCTTCTCAGCATGATATAGGTTTTAGCCAGAAGAATTATCTTGACACTAGAAAATTACCAAAATTGAGTTAATTACCTACGGTTCAAACAAGCAGAAGATTTGAAGACATTTTCTTATTCTAATTGTAATTTATGATTCTATAAAAATGTTTGATAGGAAAATCGGATATGATAAAATGTAATTAAGAATTCTGTCTGGTGTGTTCACTGAAAGAGTTGGCATTTCTTTTGCATTTATTTTGTATACTACCTTTACCAAATGTCTCTCTCTCTCTCTCTCTCTCTCTATATATATATATATATATATATATATATATATATATATATATATATATATATATATATATATATATGATAGAAATATGTGGAAAGTTGGATAAATCAAGCACTTAACTCACATTTAGAAAACTTAGAAGGAAAATAAGTATATCGTCGATATATCTGAAATATGTGGTGTTGCTTGGTATTCTGTATTTAAAAGGACTGGAAAAAATTCTAGTAAAAGACAGATTTATATTCCGCTAAGTGGATTTTCCATAGGGAGGCCATATTTTTGTTTGTAGAATTTGTTGTTTAATTTGAAGTAGGTCATATTTGACTTTAAATCCATCCCAACTGTTCCTGCTTCAACTATAACCCCTCCACTCTCCTCACATGCTTTTAAATAGAAAAACTCAGAAAACAGTTTCAGTCTTGAAGAAGTTCGTGAAGATGAAATAAAGCCCGAACGAAATATCACACATCTAATTCTGAGTTAAGTGTTTGATTTATCCAACTTTCCACATATTTCTATCGTACTATCAGATTCACGACAAATCTATCTTATATATATATATATATATATATATATATATATATATATATATATATATATATATATCCTTTTTCAATTGTAAATCTCGTAGATGTAGACAGGATGTATTATTAGTGCTTCTAGACGCTTACATTTGACACTAGTATCAATTAGTGGATTACACAAGTGGTCAAGTGGCAGCAAGCGTCCTCTCTGCGCCATCACTTTCCTCGGTATTCTAACTGACGAAGAGATTTTCTTTTTTTTTTCTTTTTCTCTCATTAATAAGTTAGAAAGTTATATTATTTGTATGTCTCATCATCGAGTTTTAACGAGTGGATCCCATTGAAAATCAATTGATAACAAGAATTTTTACTATTTCAGCTTTCATCACATTATTTGTACTTGATTCTAGTTATGCTTTTTTTTCTAGATGTTTTGAATCTTTCTCAGACTTCCAATTCTCTCGCAAAATTCGAATATTTTTTCAGCTTTTAGCTTTTCCCTTAATTTTACTTTTTAATCTGTTGAATATAGAGCCATATTCAGTTTTTAAAAGTCTTCGTATCTTTATTTGGAACGAGTTGATCCCGTCTCCTAGTCTGGAATGGAAAATCTGTTTCAATTTCAAAATTTCATTGAATTGTGTTTTTCTATTTGATAAGTGTTTCGGCAGACCGGAGTTCAATCCCAGGTCGAGTCATACCAAAGACTCAAAAAATGGTACTAGATGCCGCATTGCTTAGCACTCAGCACTATAAGGTGAGGATCAAGGGTAAAGTGGAGCAATCCTGGGAATGGAGTAGTTCCCTCCCCTACACCTCTGTGTAGTAGGTATTGAAATGGAAACTTTCGGGGCACCCACGACAAAGGTCGCCAACTTATTTGATAAGTTTATTTCTGATTTGTATAAATATCGATTTGCACGGGGTCAAATCCCAGTAACTTAGGCTGATGACCTTTCCCGCCTCTTCATAGATGTGTATTACTTCAGAGTTAAGTTGCCTCATAAGCTTTTTATGATTGACAGTCTTATCTACACTGTCTATATTTGTTATTTTAGAATCAGTGCAATATCTGTGTGTTCTGCTTTCGATTGGTGGTTCTCCCTGGTTCTTGATTTATTTTTAGTGTAGTAGCATCTCTAAGTTTAACTTAACTTTGTATTTCCAAGTTAATTCTAACGCTTTGTTCAAGCAGCGGAACACCGCCTCACTGGATATGTCGCTCATGAGATTCTATATATTTTCTTGAACAACCTTATCTTTCTGGTCATTTTATTTGTTTTCTGGTCATACCCATTGCTTTTTGTCTTCAGTTGTTTTGTTTTTGGTTTTGGTTTTGGTTTTTGGGGTTTTGTTATTGTTTTTGTTCTTTTACAGTTTCCAATCGTATCGCTGTTCCTATTCAATCAGGTTTCTTACATTGTCTTTGACTTTCATACTTCATCCCAAAATTTATGTTGTTAATATTTTTGTATTTTTCTTTGCAATGATGACATTAGCTGATTTTCCGTGTTTTGTTTTGATATCATTAGTTCTTATACATTTAGCCAAGACTGCAGCCTTTCCTAGAGATTTTATGATGAAAAAAGAAAACGATTTCAAGTCTCCATTCTTCGTGATGACTAGAACAATTTATTCAATTAAAACGTCTCTATTTTCCTCAGAATCTTCTATTTCTTATGAGAAGATTTCCGGACAATTAAAAATGCTTCGATGATTATAAACAGGAAGTTTAAGTTTTATTTCTGGGGTGTCGACATCCATTATCCCACGGGTTTTCATTATCTGGCTTAGATGAGCCTTGTTTGCTGGCCTACATAGAGAATTGGCTTTTTTTATAAAGTTTACTTTAATGGAAAGAAATGTTTACTATTTTATAGATTTTATTCCTTAGCTTAAAACAAGTCTTGTTCACTAAGCCGTCTGTATTTCAAACTTCAAATCTTCACTTGCAGAAATATTTTAAGATTATAAATTTCTTTAGATATTTCTCTTCTAAAAATAAGCACTCATAATTCTTACTTTTATTTGACTTCATTCAAATCTTTTAACTAGTCATTACAATAAATGAATTAGATCGAAACTATGCAAATAACAGCATTACTATTGTCAGGATTCTGTGGAGAGTTATGAGTATAAAGCAGTCTTGTTGTCACTTGATCCAGAGAGTCACAACTTACTACTGATATCGAAAGTTAATGGCTAGAAGCACTAACAATATATCCTATCCATATTTACGTAATTAACTTGTGGGAAAGAAGGATAGATAGATAGATAGATAGATAGATAGATAGATAGATAGATAGATAAGACAATGATTAATAGGTTCGGGGGAATAGCAGAATCAAAAGGATGGTCGCCATTTTCCTATTTAGGATGTAATGCAGATACAAATAATCCTGAAAAATTTGAGAAAAGCAAAAGAAAAAAAAACAGTTTTGCTCTTAACTACCAAATCACTTTTTGGTTTTTACGTTGACATAAACTAAAAACAGAAAGTCATCTTTTGTCTAAGAGGAGTTAGCAAACGATTTAGATGACGTTTCATTGATTTGTCATCCAACAAAACTACTTGTGAGCTTTTGGATAACCAATTACGCCGCGATTATTTTACAGAAAGAAAGAAAAAAAAATCTCAAGTATTGGGCGAGGCTACGTCACTTCACGCTAATGCCCTTGTATATGAGTAGATAATGTCAGATTAGGTTTTTTAGCCTTGATTTGGTAACCAGTTTCGAATAAGGAAAATTCTGAATTCAAATTAGCTGTACTTCGCTTAAAAATTGACGTTGTGTCGTGTCCTGCCCGTGGTGGAGGGGTTTGATAAATACAGACAGTCAAAAAGAACGAAATAAAGAAAGGTTGTTTTATTCAGGAGTTGATTGGTTGTTTTAGTTTTATGGCATATCAACTTTTGTTGGTTATTCAATGCCATATCCATTTTATACAAATAATCAGTTCTATTTCAAACAATTCAGTTTAGCATGAGTTCACATTTTAACGGTTAAAACATTTCCATTTCAAACTAATCAGTATATCCAAACAGTTCTAATTCAAACAATTCCGTTTAGTATAATTATAGATTTTGTTTACACACAGTTAAATCTCAAAACAGTTCTATATTAAACAATTTACTTTAGTGTAAGTACAGTTTCAATGGCAAAAACAATTCCATTTCAAATACTTCAGTTTAGCATAAGCACGCAGTTTAGATGTAAGTACACAGTTTAATTGTCAAAAACATTTCTATTTAAAGCTATTCAGTTCAGTCAAACAGTTCCATTTCAAACAATTCAGTTTATCATAAGTACACAGTTTAATTCTATTTGACCCATATATAGGGCCTTATCAGGTGCTCCAACTCCAGGCTAGAATTGACCAGGGAGCGATGGTAATGGACGGGTGCTCCGCAGTCCCCAAGGCTCCAGAATTACTGGAACCTCACCATCAGATTGTTTAGTGTTATAATCAGGACGCTAGTTGGAGGGGGTCTTACCCATCTGCAGAGGTGCAGTCGGTGTATTCTACAGCTCCAGTCGACTGGGCAATTTATTCAGAAGTTTATGCAACGCGTAATATTAATGGTATGATTTAGCAAACAAATTGACATTTCCGTGATGACACTTAAAGTTACAGAAATAGCACACTGAGATCTGCCAAACGTCCTGCTAAGCAACCTAACGTGATAACAAGTTTTAAAACGTTATGTAAAAAAAACAATATTTGTGGCTATATTTGAACCAGTAAAACTGTGGCAAGATGTTTTTTCGTATTGCTTCTCAATGACTTTAACTCTCTTCTCTCACTCCTAAACTCTAGTCATTTTATGCTCTTCTAAACTACCGTATATGCTCGTCTATAATATGATCTTGTTTATAGGTCGAGGGTCATACAAAATGTTTATAATTATTCGACTGTCTCCTTTAATATTATCTATTATACTGAGAAAAAAAAACGTGTGTTACTATGCATCCCATGTACCCTTTTATGGCAATCAAGGTAATATCTGTATACAAAATGATTACTTAGCAATGAGATTACCTCCAAGTCGTTCCTTTTTAAATTAATGTATGGTCCATCTTAAAAATAAAATTGTCAATATTGCCAGAAATGGAATATACGTTCAGTACATAGACGACATTTTTATGTGAGTTAAAAAATAAGATAAGATTATATTATCCAGAAATTAAAAATAAAACGAAAGGAAATATTTGAATTTAATTCTGTCAGTTTAAATACGAACTTAAGGAAGCGCGCTTAGCGGAACGGTTGTCGTTGTAGGAAATGGAATCGGTGACCAAATGTTCAAATCTTAGTCGAGGTTGTTTACGTTTCATTTCGTGCAAATGACTTAGGGAAAAGCATGAATCTCTCCCCCTTACCCAAGAATGGGTAAATTGTAGGGTAGACTAGATTCTTTGGCTTTGGTTTGGCAACCAGCCAAGGAAAAGAAAAACTCAAGAATCCAAACCAGTTTTACTCCGCTTAAAAATTGACTTCGTTTCACATCCTGCCCATGGAAAAGGAGTAGAAAAATATATACATATGAAACTGACGTTAATTTTTTTTCAAATCTCATTCTTACATGTCGATTCTAAAAGTCGTAACCTGATAACCTCTTTTAAAAAAAATATTAAGACTAACTATTGCCTTCTTAACTACCAAAGTGAATATTTTTCAGATATAAGACAGCAATGACTTTTGTATTAAAAAAAATATTTGACCCCGTGCAAATCGATATTAATGGCTTTTGAAGGCAAGCAAATAAATTATCTAAATAAATAATTATCTAAAAAAAACAACCAAATTAAGCAGAATAACATAGTTTGCCACAACCAGATGCACCTAACTACAAGCAAGAAATCTTCTGAAAAATTATATATATATGTGTGTGTGCGCGCGCGCGTGCGTGCGTGCGTGTGCGAATAAAAGGTTCGACAAAATTGAATAAAAGATATGACGTGAAAATCAAAATTGGGTGAAGTATTCATTCATTTAATATAAAATTTTGCTCAATACAAAATTTATCAGATAATAAGTAAAAGTAAAGTTGGCAACCTTAGTCGAGAGTGATCCCAGAAGCCCCCTTTTCAATAGCTAACACACCGAGGTGTAAGGGAGGAGAACTACACCTTTCCCTGACCTGCTCCACTTTAACCTTAACTTATAATGCCGAAGACGGCATGAAGTACCATTTTTTTAGTCTTTGGAATGACTCGACCAAGGATTGAACCCCGGTCTACCGGACCGTTGGCGAACATTTTACTAATAAGGCCAATGCCCCGTTTTAGATAATAAACTAGAAATATATTAGTGCATTTGAAGTGTAAGAAGTTGATATTCTGAAATTCTCTAATTCACAGTTTGAATAACAGTTATATTCACAATTTTGATCGTTTGTTGTTCCCACATTTTAAAGGTTCACAATGATTGGCGTTCCTAATTACGTTAATGAAATTATATAGACAATGTGTCTTTATTAATAAAATTATATAGACAATGAGTCTTTATCATACAATCAAACATGTTTAAATGAAAGACTGCTGCCCAACTACCTATATATATATATATATATATATATATATATATATACATGAGATACTATATGCCATATTCTATTCATAAGCTCAGGAACATGGATTTTTTTCTGTTCATCTGTTCAGTTATTCTGTGTTTTCCATGTCTCGCCAAATATATTTCAATATCATTCCGCTAAAAAGATATTTTTCATTACTTTTTCTTTGTTTTATCGTATCTATTTATTCATTTTTGTTTAAATCATTTTGTGCCTCAGGCTCCTCTTTTGAATAATGTATATATGCCTCTGTGTGTTTGTTTCCACGCCGACATAAATATGCGTGTGTACATATCAAAATCAGTGTACAAATATATATATATATATATATATATGTGTGTGTGTGTGTGTGTGTGTGTGTGTGTGTGTGTGTGTGTGTGTGTGTGTGTGTGTGTGTGTGGCAGTTGCATTTTGACTCACATAAGTATGAATACATGTGTCTGTTTTATATGAAGTTGCATTAAAATATACTTTCCCATATTTTTGTAAACGTTTCGTTCAGAATTCTACCGCGCATAGTGTTGTCATAGATCACTGAAACCGCAATGACAATTAATGATAGCCACTAACTTACCGACCATCTATGAGGCAGCTGTGCCAACAATAGGAGCGATAAATCGACCTTATCGCTTCCTACTGCGTGGGTCCTAACAAATGCATTTTTTAATACATGTTCTCATCAATACTGATATAATCATCAAGTCGCAATGACTGGACGGACCCCCCCCTCTCTCTCTCTCTCTCTCTCTCTCTCTCTCCTTATCGTCGATCGCTCCTGGCAGGTCATCCAAACTACGACCAGTGTCCGCACAGAGCTCATGTAAGAAAAGTGACCTCGGAGCACAAAGCACTATTGAGGTATAACTCTTACTTCTATAACCGCTAAGGTTTATAATGTTCTGCTTCTTAACTGTATCAACCCTAAAATTGATAAAATTCTAAGGAAAAATTAGAACGGTTTTCGGAGAAATTGATCCACAACTTCACAGAATATAACTATCAGTCGAATCATCGAAGGAGTACGCGCAAAAAACCTTGAGGCAACACAATTGTTTGTAGATTTCTCCAAGGCATTTAATTCCATTCATAGAAAAAAAGATGGAGCAAATACTACTAGCATATGGTCTCTCCAGAGAAAAGTTCGCTCGACTGATGGAGACAGACTTCTTCGATGTTGTCACAGGAGTTTTGCAAGGAAATACATTAGTACCATATTTGTTTATATTCTGCCTAAACTACTTACTTCGAACGTCGATAGATCTGATAAAAGTAAATGGCTTTACACTAAAAGAGGCAAGAAACAGACGATATCCCGCAGAAACTATAACAGGCGTATACTACACAGATGATCTAGTGTTTCTTCCTAATATAACTGCTCATAGCTGGAGGATAATGGGGTTCATACGTATCCCAATGGTATTAGTCCGAAAGTGAACGTAACAGTGCTTATTTCGAGGCCACAGTCCAGCATTTTACGCCACGGAGACTTCCCTAGTAAGACTCGTTTAACGATAATGTTACGCAATTCTTGAAAGTGAAAGTGGAGAACTGCCAGCTTCGAAAATCAGCATTTAAATTCCTGAGTTAATCCGAAACAATACCGTTGACAGAACAAACGCCACCACTTTTGCCTATAAATCGTTGTTCTACCACTCTGTCGGATCTACATTTAAGAGTATATATGCACTTTGCATACACACGCGCGTTGCATATATATATATATATATATATATATATATATATATATATATATATGTGTGTGTGTGTGTGTGTGTGTGTGTTATTATTATCATCATCATCATCATGTCGTGTTGCTAGCATGGAATTCCCTGACTCTCTCTCGCCATTCGTCTCTATCATCCATCGCTTCCGGCAGGTCCTCACAGTCTCCCAAGGGACATTTGAACATATATACGACATTGTTCCTATCAAGAAGTTCAGTAGAGGGGGAAGTGTTATTAGAAATAATTAGGTTTGAGGATTTAAATTCGTTGTAGTATGTAACAAGTCTAACCTTTTTGGTAGGGTCGCTAGAGAGAACATTTTTTATGATAAGGCCTTTATTATATGTTCATCTATTTTATAATGACTATGAAATTGATTTTTGTTATATATATATACATATTTGTGTGCTGGTGTATATATATATATATATATATATATATATAATTTTGATGAAGGTTTAATGCTAAAAGCGTTTTCACTCAGTAAATTTTTTACTGAACTCAATGCACGAAAATGCGGAGCAATATCGCAATATATTTCAAGTATAAAGTAAGATAAAGATGATCAAAACTCATGACTCAGTTTTATATTGTTGATCCTCATATTGTCGATCCTCAAGTCAGGTAAATTTCAACGTCTGATATATATATCTATATCTATATATATTGTCGTTGTCATTATGATTATCATTATATATATATAATGTTAATTAACCAATATAATGACAACGACAATTAGCCAAGCATAATGTAAAAATGGAGGTTCGCATAAAGGATAGAATTTTTCAAATGCCGGCAAAGCAGTAGAGGAATAAAAGCGTGTATTTAACCAACCACTTCCCCATGGTCAGTGTGCAACACAAGATCAATTTTTTTAGGAGTACAGCTGGTTTGAATTCAGAATCTTCTTTCTCATGGACTGCTTGCAGTATCATGATTAAAGTGCAGATCTGCCCTACTATCTATCCATGGCAGGAAGAGATTAGGTTATCCCTTGCCTTTCCCAAGAGCATTAGAGCGAAGTGAAATTCAAACAGCTTCGTTTAGGTTTTGAACTAAGATTTTTTCATCTGTTAGTGAACACAATCATGTATGTGAAACGAGTGACGTCGCCATTTATATATATATAATTACATAATATATATATATATATATATATATATATATTATGTAATTTGCTGTTTTTAAATAGGGTGCTCAATATCATTGATAGAGCGTATATATTTAACTTAGGATAACGTAGATATTGATTCAGCATGCTCGGCAACTGTCAGTTTCAGGTCTATGCTTTCATAAGGTCAAATATAGTTATTTACAAGTTGATCACACAACAATGAGTAAAGAGAAACAACCCGTAATAAGAATTTTTCACAGCATATTCAACTACATAAATGCAGGAGCTTATGATAGAGTAATATTAAAATAATTGCAAATAAGCAGCTCCTCCCAACAATAACCTGAGAGGTACAATCTCTTTTAAAAAGGCTCGCTCAGTGCCAAAAATGACAGAACTGATCGAAAATAACGTACATAATTATATTTGATATTAATAATGTTTTCTTCCATGACGGAAGCTGAGCACTTTGGAAAAGTGTTTATACTTTGCCTAAATAGGTATCTGTGACACCTCCCTCCACAACATTACCGTAGCTACTTGTAGCATCTATCCGCCTGATAAAGGATTAGCACTAACAGAGCCACGGGGAATGCAGCTTGGAGTTAAATTTGTTACATCAGTTTTTAAACCTGGTCTTTTTTAGCATAGAGCATGTCTTTTAACAAAAGGTTGTTTTTTTAAGTTTATTGTCAAGAGGAACGACTTGTCAGCAGTTTATTTTGATATTAGATAGATAGATAGATTATTTTACGCACAATACAATAACCATTTATTTTGTTTCCATTTTAAAACATTTTTATAAATTATGCAAAAAAAAAATTGATTTTGATTGGTCTGGTTTGGTTTGGTTTCTTTATTTAATGACATATCAACCCTCGAGGGTTATTTAATGCCAAAGCCATTCTGGTAAAATAACAATAGTACTCCAATTCAACTATAGCTGAGGGAGATAAGAAGGTTTATGCTTTTTCCAAAGATATCTGTCCGAAAGTGCACATAATAGGGCGACTGGAGTTCGAACTCACTACGATGTCGCATTCCAGCAAGTCAGCCACGATGCTACGGGAACTTCCCTCTCATCAGATGGAAAGGGACAAACACAAAAACTCAAATTGTCTCAAGCTTTCTGACTTCTGCTGCTTTATTCTCTCCGTTCAGTCTATGAGGGTGTTGAAATTGGTGACAATGGGTAACGTTGTGAGGAGTAGTTTCTTCGTTCAATTTGGACTTGGCTCATACTGTATCTTTGATTTGTCCCGCGGTCTCTATTCACGCAAACGCTTGTCACCTCAAACCTCAGTTACCAAAATAGGGAAGAGTGGGTCAAGAAATCTGTCGTCTTAGACTGGGATTCACAGAACACCCAAAACCCTATTTACGCTTCAAAGGGGTGAGATCTTCCGGCCTGGCCCGTCAACACTTTGATGACCGATCTATTGGTCACTTTGCCGAATAATGGTCAACTGCTATTTTTAGTCGAGGTGCTAGATCAAGTACATCTTCTTAAACCTAGCCTACTGGATGAGATATTGAACTTTATTAACTCGTCTTTCTTTCAGTTGTTGGCTTTATATTGATAACTTATCTATTCTCACCTGGCTTACATTGTCACACTACACTGCTTTAGAGGTTTTAAAATATATATGATTGAGTTTTGCTGGTTAAAATTTGCTTTTAGGGTAACAGAATGGTGCTGCTAATGCTTGAACATCGAAAGTATGTATTTACCCAACCTCTCTGTAACGATTAGCATGTTACACAAGATCAATTTTTAAGCAGAGTATAGCTGGTTTGAGTTCAGAGTTTTCCTTCTTCTTAACTGGTCCAATCAAGGCAAAAAAATAGTTGGGCAAACTATTTAGTCATAGGCGTGGAGAATATATGAATTCAGGTCTTTCCCTAAAGCATTAGCACAAAGTGAAACGCAAACAGTCTCGTCCAGGATTTGAACTCAAACCGCTTATTCCATTTCCTATGATAATAAACGTTATGCTAAGTGTGCCTTACGAACTGCTAAAATAGTTATAATAATGCTGTTTAGCTAATTTTTTCTTCTCTATTTCGTCAGCTATCATGACATGCCAGTGACGAGATATTTTGTCAAGATATCTGATGATAGGATGGTAAGGGGGGATACCTGCTTTTTCCAAAAACATTCATATCAAATGAACGTAAATAGTCTCATCAGAAATATGAGATACATTCATAAGGAAACACGATCAGATTGGATGCAAGCAAAAGTATTTTTAACAACATATATCAAATTATTTATTTTATTGAAATAGAAAAAATTAAGAGAAATTTTATTTCATTTTGTAGGCGGCAGAAAATTCCGTCTTAATGTAGCCTACGCATAGGACCAATTTCGTAAATTTCCAAGAAATCAAATTCGCACAAATAAATAATTTTAGATTAAGGAAAACATGCAAAAAATACTTTATTAAACGTGTGTAAAAGTTTTTAGTGTTTTTATCGTTTTAGATTTTTCTATTTCGCATTCAGTCTTTAGTTTAAAAAAACTCGTTTGGAAAATTTGCACACAGCTTATCATGCAGGGAGGGGAATAAAATTTGAAAAACATAATCAAATGGATATAAGTAAAGATTATAAAATCTTCAATGTATAAAAAATCTTTATCGATGTTTCCTGCTTTCTCTCATCTTTGTCGTGGCAAAACGAGTATATTAAAAAAGTTAGATAGATAGATAGATAGATCGCTTTCAATGGCATCAAACCGTCTCGAGTTATTTTACGTCCAGAGATTAGAGAACCACGTTCATTGTACATTAATATTTGTATTGTTAATGTAGTTGTTTCTTTAGAGGATTTTTTTGTGATGGGGTGGCACATGATCCTATTGAATACAAATAATTTTTGAATATATCTATTTGACCCGTAGATAGAACCCTAATAGAGAGCGAGAGATAGAGAGAGAGAGATTGCAGTCCTTAAAAGATCCAGCCTATTTAGGGTAATTCAAAGGGTTCTTCTTGGGACCTCCAACACTTATCCCGATGTTCCTTTCATTGTTCAAAACAGTCTGAAAAATTCTCTTTCAGGATCGCCTTTTGCCGCCTTGTCGCATCTTCTCTTAGCTAATTTATTTACTTTCAATGTCGAGTTTAGCTTTGGGAAAAGACAGAATTCTCAGAAACAAAACTAGACAGGAGGGGGAGGCTGGCAGACATATCGTTGAGGAGATGTTTGGCATAAAGAAAAACTACCAGAGACAAGTACAATCTACTTATTTGATTATTTGGAAAACGATGGACGTACATTAATAAATTTAATCAATGTCTTGGTACTACCAACTGAGCAATCCCAACTGAGGGTGTCTTTTCAGACATGCACAATAAAGTCCTCTTTGATTGGTTAATTTTCTAGTTACGTCACTGATACACAACCAGTTATCAAGATACCTAAATGCCTTGACACTTTCAAATCAAATATATCATATTGTTTCCAATTGCTTGATCGGGTACGAGGCAACAAACGCTTTGCATCCAGGGTAGACTCCAAAGTAGTAAATCTGTTCCGCTTGCTTGTCAATTGTCACAGTGGGACGCACTAATAGATATTTTCTAAACTTAGTCAAGCACAATAGATTTTAAGATTGCCGTATTCCCTGCAAACCAGCTCGTTAACGGTTAGCCGACGACAAAGTACGTATCATTTATGGGAAAATTTAAATAAAACTAAAAGTAAGTGTCTTACTTGCGCAAAATATAAATCAGGTGGAAGAATTTCAATGAAAGTTGTGTCGTAATTACAACTTAGGTTTGTATTTACCCAACCCCTCCGTATAGAGCAGGATGCGACTCAAGGTAAATTTTTAAGCGGAGTTCAACCGGTGTAAATTCAAAGTTTTCCTTCTCTAGACCGGTTGCCAAACCAAGGCTAAAGAGCATAGTCTGTCCTACTACTTACCCATACCTAGGGGAGAATATTAAGATTCATAACTTTCCCAATGGTGTTAACACAATGTGGACTGCAAACAGCCTCGTCTAGGATTTGAACACGGTTAGCTGTGTCCATTTTCACCATTACACCACAACTTGAGAATGGGTATTGTAATACAGCAAAACCACAAGTAGTTATCTTATTAGATATATACTATATTTTACAAGCACACTGTTTCACGGAATATTGTTTGGATAATAAAGAATGAGTTGCGCCATCTTATATTTAGAGAGACTCTTCTGTCTTAAAAGTAAACAAAATTCTAGTTTTTATCTTTGTTCAAATACTGAGACATTAGAGACAAAATCCAATCGAACCGGTAGATAGATTATAGATAGATAGATTCCATATACTTATCTTGTTTTCCCTACGTAGTACACTTCAGTACATCGATAAACAAATTATAACTTGAGTTTCTTTATCATGACCATTTCAGCAATAATTTCTCTTGGGTTTCAATTCTCATCGACATGTCGTCTTGGGGAAAGTGTCGCGACACGATTTCAAAATCTACATCAAGGCCAATCAGAAACTACTATGATATTTTTGTAATACGTGCGTGGAGTTTCAAATTTATTCATAGAAAATATTTACAAATAAGCAAATAGGCATATATATTTAAGTGTAATCGCATAGGATTATACCCAAAATATATATATATATATATATATATATATATATATATATATATATATATATATATATATATATATATGTATGTCAGGAACATATCAGAATACTAGGAGAAAAAACTACAAATACCTGGCAGTATTAGAAGCGGTCAACATCAAGCAAACAGAAAAAAAAGTAAAAAAGCACCTCAGAAGAACAAGAAAACTTCTCTATACAAAACTCTGCTGCGGAAATCTTATCAATGGAATATAAACCAGAACAGTCTCTGTGGAAAAAGCTCTGAACAGTTCTTAAATTGAACAATAGAGGAAATCAGACAGATCAACCAAAGAATAAGGAAATTAATTGCGATGGACAAAGCCTTACACCCGAGGGATAAATAGATTCTATTTGTCAAGAAAAAAAAGAAGAGAATTCGCTATCATTGAGGATTGTGTTGATGCAACAATTCAGGAACTTGAGGAATATACGAAAAAGACCAAAGAAAGACTGATAACAGCTGCCAGTAATAGCAATACCAACAGGAACAACTTAGTGACTTACAGAAAAACATCAATAAAAAATTTAGAAAACAAAAATGTGAAGAAAAACAACTGTATGGATATTTCAAGCGACAAAAGAAATTGCGTACAAAATTACTTCTGGGTGTTTAAAAATTAGGAAATTTAAAGAGAATAATTGAATATCTTCTAATTGCAGCACAAAATAATGCAATAAGTACAATTATGTCAAAGCAAAAATTAATAATACGAGACACAATATCAAGTATACGCTATGTGGCAACAAGGATGAAAGGATTAATCACATAATAGACGAATGCAGCAAAATGGCACCAAAGGAATAAAAGATTGGGTGGAAAAGGTGACTCACTGAGAATCATGCAAGAGATTATTATTTGACCATGTTGAAAATGATATATACAAAAAATCTCTTGGATTTTGGTTTGCTTACTTAAATGGCATACCAAGCTTCATGGGTTATTTAATGCCAAAGCTATCCTTGTAGAAGAACAATAGTGATACTATTTAACCTATAACTGGTGGAATAAGGGGGTTCATGCCTTTCCCTAGGGTATTAGTCCGAAAACAAACCTAATAGCGCAACTGAAGTTCGAACTCGCTTACTTGGAGGCCTCAGTCCAGCTCTTTAGCCATTACGCCATGAGGACTTCCTTCGTGGGACTTTGAAATACAAACGGATCCCCGAACCCCGACCAGAAGACTAAATCTAGTATCAAATAACAAAAAAAAAAGATCTTCTCATCTAAAAGATTTTGTCGATGCAAAGAAAGTGAAAAGATTAACAAATACTTGGATCTTGAAAGGGAGCTAAAATAAAAAAAAAAACATGTAGAATATGAAAGTGACGGTAATACTAATTGCAGATGGAGCACATGGAACAGTCTCCAAAGGTCTGGAAAAGAGATCAAAGGAAAAATAGAGACTATTCAGACCACAGCAATGTTAACATTAGCCAAAATACGTAAAAGTATCCTGAATAATTGAGGAGACTTGCTATCAATCAGATTTCAATGAAAACCCACAAATTAAAACTTGTGTAAAAAAAAATTGCAAGGAATAATATAATGATAATGGAATTTAGCAAAAAAATGTGTTACATTTACTATGAAAAATGAAAAAGACAAATAACAGAAGTAGAACTGTCAAAGAATCAGAATGCTTGGAGAAAAGGAAAATTAAAAGTACTTCAAAATATCGGAAGCGGACACCATCAAACAATCGGCGATGAAAGAAAAAATAACAAAAGAGTACCTCAGACGACCTAGAAAACTACTTGAAACCAAACTATGCAAAAGAGATCTCATCAAAAGAATAAACACCAGGGCAGTCCCTCTTCTAAAACACTCGGAACTATTCTTAAAATGGACAAGGAAGGAACTAAGACAAATGGGCCGGGGAACAAGAAAGCTGATGATGATGTACAAGGCCTTACATCTGAGAGATGACATAGACAGATTATGTATGTCAAGAAAAGAAGAAGAAGAGGACTCGACAACATTGAAGAAAGTGCGGAGGCATCCATACGTGGACTAGAAAACTATATTAAAAAGAACAAAGAAAGACTAATTACAGAGACCAATAACTGCACTTATAACATGAGGACGAACAGAACAACAATAAATTAGAAACAGGAATAGGAAGAAAAACAAATGTATGGATATTTCAAGCGACAAACTGACGAAATCTTACACGTGAAGATCAGGAAATGACTCCGAAATGGAAACCTTAAGAGAAAAACCTAATCTCTTCTAATTGCAGCACAAAACAACACCACAAGGACCAACTATGTTAAAGCGATAATTCGCACTAGAATGGCAAATTTAGGTTATGGGGTAATTGAGATTAAACCATTAATCATATTATAAGCAAATGTAGCAAACTATCTCAAAAAGAGTGTAAGACAGGACACGACTGTGTGGGGACGGGGATCCACTGGGAATTGTGCAAAACAATGAAATTTGACTATACTGCCAGATGGTACATGTACAAACAAAAATTCGTCCTAGAGAACGAAATACAAAGAATTCTCTGGGATTTTAAGATACAAACAGATCACCTAACCCCTAGTGATAATTTACAAAAAAAGAGCCCACGACAATTTGAAATGCCTGTCCACGTAGACCACTGAGTAAAAATCAAAGAAAGCAAAAAGATAGACAAATACTTGGAACTAGATAGAACTAAGAAATGAGAGTAACAGCGATACCAACTGTAATTAACGTGCTTGAAACGGTTCCCAATAACTTGGAAAGGGGGCCGGAAGAGTTGGAAATTATCCAAACTACAGCATTGTCGAGATCAGCTAGAATTCTGATAAGAGTCCTGGAGTATTGAGGAGACTTGCTGTCACTCAGACTTCAGCGAAAGGCCATTAGCTAACGCTGGTGTGAAAAACTCACGAGTAAAATAATAATAAAAGAAATAAATAAAAACACTAATAAATTAAACACAAAAGAGTAAATAAACTAATCACAAAATCAATATTATATAGCTTCGTAAATAACTACGCAATATATACTATATCGCCTTTCCCATAATGCCCTATAAACTAGATTACCTTTCCTTCCCATCATGCTCCGAACTGGTTTCAAGAACACTCGCTTGGTTTACCGATACTCTATTAGTCCGCATCCTCGCAGGATTGGATATGTATGGGATATTTTAGAAAGATCCGTAAATTTCTGCAGTGAGATTCAACAGTTATAAAGGCTATTTTTGAGGATCTGGGATTGCTCAGAGTCCGGTGAGCGAACTTTTACTTTCGTGTTTTTATATAGCATCATTATGACTGCGACGATTTTTTTGGAGGAGTCTGTAGGTGATAAGTATTTGCTTCATCCTCTCTCTGTGTATGGATTCATATGCCTTGGAGTAGTTTACCAATAATAGTGTTGCCTCGAGTGTTTAAACTGAATTACTAAAAATTAAAGACAATAGCTCTTCCATTTACCTAGACAATGACAGGATAGGTGTGGATATATCTAAACATCCATGCTTTCAGGTTGTTTTAACGGTTTGGTGGTCAAAAGATTGGGTAAAAATCTCTTTAAATGAAGTCACTATATATATATATGTGTGTGTGTGGTGCATTCAATAAGTTTCCAGACTTTTTGTACAGGCATTCAAAATTGTCATAGACTCCTGAAAATTCAGTAGGTTATTGCTATACATCTTATGAGATGACTGAACAATTTTTATGATTTCAGGTTCAAATGAACAGCTACAGTAGTGTTATATTTTGACCTTCGACCCAGCCCCAAAATGCTATTCCAAGGTGATACACCGCAAGGAAGTGACTCATTCCAATGGCCAGTAATCGAAAGAGATCGCGTGGGCGGATTAAGGCTAATGATATGGGACAAGGTGAAGGTCCCATTGTGCCACTACAGTGATGCACCGGAAGAGAGTAACCTCTGAACTGCATGACAGTTATTTTATTGATGACGATTAAACATTCGATTTCAAAGATCCAGTGGGCGATCGTATGGGCGTTGAATTATTATATAATTGAGTTGAGTTGGGTGCCAAAGCAGTTGCCAGCAGAATTCCAGACAGCTAGAGACCAGATGTGGTAGGGAAGGCCACACCCGACCGAGGGGGGCCTCGGAAAGCCCCGATGGAGTAGACCCCAACATCAGGAGAACAAGAAAGACACAACGTAACGGTCATAACAGTGGGGTCAAAATATGAAGTTTATGTTCGATCTCCAGCACCCTCTCAAACGCAAACCTTACAAATAAAGTGAGAGGTGAATATTTGTAAAGAAGTCTTCTTGCGTCGTTTCTTCCCGCGTTTTCCTTCATGCGTCTGTCTTTGGTATTGTGTCGTTGTAATGCTGAATGAATCAGAAGATGACTATACAACAGTAGGAATTGGAATACACCCTATTAAAGCCTGATTCTCACAGCTGGTGAATTTCAAAAATGCAATCTGACTCTTTAGAAGAACGATATGCTATAAAATTCTGTTTTAAACTTGGAAAAAATGCCACAGAAACGTATGGAATGCTTCAGACTGCTTTTGGAGCATCTTGCATGAATCGAGCATCAGTTTTTGAGTAGCATAAGAGATTCAAGGAAGGCAGGGAGTCTGTGAGAGATGATGAGAGGTGTGGAAGGAGTAAGGAAGTCAAGAGACCGGAGTTGATTGGCCAAAGGGTTAGGGTTAGGGTTACTGTGTTGAGGTTTGCAGGGAGTTCAGGAAGAGATTCCGTCGGAAGAGGCCAACACTCTTCAAATCGGTTCAGTGGCATTTCCACCAGGACAATCTCCACAACTCTATCTTCATCACAGACTATTTGACCAAGATAGGCATCAAGACAGTTGCTCACCCTCCCTTTAGTCCAGACCTTGCTCCCTGTGACTTTTGGTTATACCCTAAGCTCAGAAGCTGTCGTTTTAAGACAATTGAAGAGATGAAAGAGGCTGTGACGAAGGTCATTGACATGGTCACACAAGAGGACTTCCATGGGGCCTTCTAGAAGTTGTTGGAACGGTACAAGTGCAATGCACCCGGAGGAGATTACTTCGAAGGGGACTAGAGTTTCATGTGTGTACTATCAATAAAAGTGCCCATACGAAAAAAGTCTGGAAGCTTATTTAATGATCCTCGTATATATGTATATATATATATATATATATATTTGTGTGTGTGTGCGTGTGTGTGTGCGCGCGCGCAGTTATTTACTTATCTGCACAATCAGTATATGACACAAGGTCAATTTTTAAGTGGATTTTAACAGGATTGAATTCAGAATTTTCCTTGACCGGTTGCTCTACCAAAGTTAAAGAGTTCGAGCTGTCATACTACTTACTCGTAACTTAACTCTCCATGCAGATATTAAAAAGTAAAGATTGGTACAAGGTCATATTTGTAGAATACCTGGGATATTTCAACTTCCTAGAAACCTTTCACGAGACTATATCACGCAATAGCCGTTTATCCTTCGTAAGCAAAGCCTATACTTTGTACGGTTCCTGAAATTCTAATGCTAGATATATTCAAGTACCTAGTATTTCAGTCGTCATCCGTTATTCTAAGAATGTGAAGTACTTAGTCTCATTACCCCGTCTATAATCTTCAGGGCATTTGTCTTCCTTTCCTTAGAGTAGAACTTAAACTGGCCCATCATCTTCTGTTTCCTGTGAAAAGTGAAGAGGCTTTTTCTGTTAAGAACAATATTGGCAAGCACCTTATAGGAATCCAAACTAAAAATTTCTTCTTACCAATTTTACAAAGATATTTTCCATGGTGCCACGTGAATCGGTATAAATAAAAATAGGAAATTGATGTGAATTATAAGGGATATCTATATATATTTATTCATAATTCTGGAGAGCCCTTGTCAGTTATAAGAGATATCTGAAAAGATTTGAATTTGTCTTAAGGTTATTGACAACTGTCATGCTCTAATATAAAAAGCTCGTCAACACTAAGGACTTTTTACGCAGGGTATTGAAAGAATGATGTGTGCTTATCTTGTTTACTGTAAGTGGTTATGTTAAGCGCAGTATTTTATAATTAACTATTACATATGTTGTTGTTTTTTTTTTCTTAATTATTGGTAATAACGGTAGGTGCCCGTGGTGTAATTGTTATCGTCGTATGAAATGTACACGGCGACACAAGTTCAAATCCTGGACGAGACTAATTGCATTTCACATAGCACTAATACCCTTGGGAAAGGTATGAATCCAATTATTCTCCCTCCAGCTATGGGTAAGTAGTGGGACAGACTAGGTTCTTCAGCCTTGGTGAGGCAACTAGTCTAGGAGAAGGAAAACTCTGAATTCAAACCTGTTAAACTCCGCTTAAAAATTGACCTTGTGTCATATCCTGCCCGAGCGGAGGGGTTGGTAAATAGGATTATTGGTAATAACAAGTAAATGATTTCATGCACCTGAAGGTAAAAGTAACATCTAGCTCTCTCACTTTTACCCAAATGAAGTTAGAAAGTAATCTAGTGACTTAGGGTCGAAGGGTCTGTCCTCATGGTGTAATGGTTAAAGCACTGGGCTGCGGAATCCTAGTGAGTTCGAACTCCAGTCGCGCTATAATGTTCATTTTCAAACATACCCTTGGGAAAGGTATAAACCCCCTTATCTTCCTAGTTATGGGTTAAATAGTACAACTACTGTTCTTTTAGAAGGCATGCTTTAGCATTTAATAACCTAAGAAGGTTGATATGCTGCGTATAACACTCTTTTAATGTGTTCGAATTCTTCTTTCTCATTCTCAACCAATTGCTTGTAAATAAATCTGAAGCACCTCCACTATCTTTGTGATCCAACACATTTTGCAGATCATTTCTGCTTTCTCTATTCAATCGATTATACACCCAGTCGGTGGGGCTCAGAATACGCCAACTGTATCCTCTGCAAGGAGTTATACTCCTTTTCAAAAGGCTCGTGTCCTGGATATGAAACAAAACTGCATCCGGTGGCGAGGCTCCTGTTCTTGAGATCTGGGGGATGAGGACTACCTTCTCCCTTGCCATTACCCCAAATTTTACTCGGATCCGAGGTAGCTGTACCTGTTAGGGACTCATGTATGGATCAAAATCTGTCTGCAAATTATTTCTATTCGATGGGAATACTTGATCATATAACTGTGCACAATAAACTAAAGAAACTACACAAAAAATGTCAGTATGAATGTGCAATGAATGCAATTCCCGAACCTCTCAGCATCAAATAACCCCAGACGGCTTGATATGCAGTTAAAATCAATCAATCGAATATGGACTGGCTTATACTTGACTTGTTCAACTTTACAATCAGTATTCAATTCAAACTGAATATCAATTCTTGCCGAAATTGCTTGCAGTTAAAGTTCCCCCAAGACACAAGTTTTTGTCTTTTCTTCTGGGTGTTTTCCTTTAAATTTGTTTTCATCGTCTTTTCATGTTGAAGCTTACGGTTGGATTCATTTATTTATTTATCTATTCTGTTTAACGTTCATTTCAAGTCTGTTGTCATAATTGGATGTTTGATGATCAATTTCCGAGGGTTTTTCTCGAGGGATAACTCGAGCAAATAAAATTACTTCTACTTTATATATATTATTTATATTGCGCAATATTTTGTCGAGAAGTTTAGCCCTAAATTTCCTCATACTCAGATCTCTACGATATTTTTGAACATTTCACTTGAAACAAAAATGAAGAATTTAATCGAACTTTATTGAATTAAGAGTTCGTTATTCTTTTTAAATGATGTATGTCAATCAAATGAGAATGAAAATTGTTGATTCAATTTAATGTGAGTCTGAATGAACGACATTTTTGATAAGGAAATCACGACACCTTATAACAAATCTGATAGTGTCAATGGTGTTCTTAGAAATTAAAAGTACCGTTTCAAATCTAATATTTTCCAAAGAGAAATTGTTTAGAAAGAAATCCATAAATCCATTTGAATTTCTGGACAATTATCAGTTTACATTCGGTATATAAGCGATAAAAAGCTAAGATATCAAAAGCCTTTTTAAAAAATGTAATTATTGCACAAATAATCAATGAATCTATATATAAACATATACGTATATAAATGAATATACGCTTCAATGTATGTATATATATATATGTGTGTGTGTGTGTGTGTGTGTGTGTGTGTGCATATATATGTACAGATAGAAATACTTGCGTGTATTTACATACATATATAAATATATATGTATACGTATTAAAAGTAATATATGTATGCTGATATGTATTTTAAACATATTTATGTTTGTGTATGTATGTATGCATGCTGTATAAAAATTGTTGATAAATATACATAGAGGCATAGATATACGTTTGTAAAAAAAAAGTTTATGTACATAAATATTTATTTAAAAAACATACATAAATATACATATATAGACACATATACATATGTTTCAACATAGACACGTGTGCACATATAAATGCATTTGTATACACACAATTTTTGTCTTTAAGTTAACAAACGTAAATATACATGTTTATCTGTGAAAACATTCATTAAAATACATATTCATGTTTGCGGGTTGATATATATATATATAGTGTGTAGTTTTACTAATATATATATATATATATATATATATAGTGTGTGGTTTTACTAATATATATATATATATATATATATTGTGACGGCAAATTCTTTAAAATCCCTAAAACGGGACTTTATTTTCGCACGTGTGAAGACGGGGCAGGTTGGCACATGATCCCTTGTAGAATAAGTCCTCGTTCAGAGTTTTTTTCTCGGGCATATAAGAACTGGCATACTATGTGGGGGATTAATTTATGGCTAGACTGACCGCCGCTAGCAAAGGGGGTCCAAATTTCACACTATACACACACCCACCAAGGCCGCTAGTCTTCCTCCCCTTGAACAACGGAAGATATGGACCTCTAGGTTTAGGTAATTATAGTAGTAGGCAATTCCAGTTTCCCCTGTGATATTTTAAAGGAATTTATAGGACAATTTTAAGCAAGATAACATAAGGCGACGTGAAGCTGGAAAAGAAACATGAAATAACAAATTCGTAGGAGACGCTACCAATAACAACTTCGACCACGTGGGAACATTAAAATGTATCAATCTTTTACTACACATAGATATACACCTTCAACGTATCAAATATATCATAAATGAATTGTCCATGAACAAAACTGTCTTTCTTCTTTTCTTTTCTTTCGTTTTTCTTCAAATTTTGAGAGAGAGAGAGAGAGAGAGAGAGGGTATATAAAATTGGGTATAAGGAGAAACAGTCCCAAAGTTACTTATCTTATTTAGATGGATTCCTGTGGAGAATCTTTCTTCTTTTACGGGCTGACAGACTTTATCTTATTTTGTTAGTACTTGCTAGAAGATATTTTTGTCTTCTTTTACCCTGAGTTCTTGGCTTTAGTTTCGTCCGCCACGAACCCTGTCCAACAACTAACTTTCTCTTTTCCTTTTTTCACTGACGGGAAGAAGGTGCCACTTCCGTTTTAGGGTCCCAGCCAATCACTTGGCTTCTCTCTTCCTCCCCCTGGTCGGGCGATTTCTTAGGGCTACTAGATGTCACCCAAGTCAGGTTACTGAGTACAGATAGCTTGACCCAATTTACTATCATGCCTTAACGGTCATTCTCTGATGGCTTGCCAATTCAAACACGAGGATAGTAGTAATCTTATTTCTATCGTCTCAGTGGGACACCACGTGACAATATATATTGTTGCGGTCTTCAGAAAAGACCGGTGGAAGAACAACTCAAACAACGGGTGATAGGTGAACGGTATTGTATTAGCAGAAAAAAAGGAAGTCATACAAAAGAAGTACTAGCCGTTCTCGGCTTACAGACTGTCTGTCAAATGTCTCGTAAGAAACGAGAAGTTATTTTCTCTGAGCGAGCTAAGCTCGGCGAATATGTTTAGGTTGGAGTATGGGGTATGGTAGGATATGTCCCCATAACATATATATATATATATATATATATACCTCTTGATATACCGATATATTCATATACATATATGTATGTACAGTAGCGGCTTTAACTTAGAGGCTGCAAGGCTCCAGACTCTCCAAACCAAAATGGTGAATAAATTTTACCTTCTATCAAAGTGTTGTTAAACTAAGAAATGACAATATGAACTAAACTATTTTTTCACAATTCTTAATGGGATAAAAATAGATATACATTCCAATCAACAATGATTAATAAAAGTTTATTTATGTAAATTCTGAGACAGCAAAACATATAGCTTTTCACGCAATGAAAATTGTGTAAAGATAATTCTCATCTTATAGAGATTGACACTTAAGCCAAAAAAGGCATCAAATTCATTTAAAACTCAATTTGATCAATAAAATCTTAGTGCCATTAGTAAATGGGAATTGTTAAAACATGTGTCAGAAATTATGTATTAATAATTACAATCAAAGTTGTACTGCAAAATATCATTAATGTAAGGTAGCACTTTTTGCAGCCTTTCGCCATAAAACACGAGTTGTTTTCCTATTAATCGAGGTTAATTAAATTCAGTAGAATGTTTATGAAAAATATATTTTAAAAAATTATTCCCGTTACAAAACAAGTTATAGAATTCCTTTTTCTTTTAGTTATTCTTTTTATTTTCTTTATAACTTTAGATTTAATTAGATTTTAACAGCTTATTTTAAATATGTTAATGAAAATATTAGAAGTTCCTTCTTAAATTTTTGCTTGGTTTTAATAGTTAGAAAATAACCCCAAAATATAATTTTTTTGAAGAAGTATAAATCATTAATATTGAAATAAACCGAAAATTCGGCCGTGAAAAATGTGATTCTACATTCAATTTCTTCTGCTTTTCCAATATTGCTTCCGTTCATATTGCCATATCATTGTTTAGGGCGCCTCTGGTGGTGTAATGGTTAGCAAGCTCGGCTAGCAAACCTACACGAGTGAGTTCGAGTCTCATTGGGTGCCCCTTTCATATGGCCTTGTGCCACATCTAAGCAAAAAAAAAAAAGCTTAGTAAATTTCCATTGTTTATACAAATATTTATCGATAAAAAAATCCATAAAAATTTACACAGGAAAATTTTCCATCTTTCAAAAATTGATGAAGGGATCTTTTTGTTGAATTTTAATAAGAAATTGTAGATAATATAGACCTCTGAAGGTGAATAAAATTTTGTTTGGGTAAATAAAAACTTAAGGTCCAGAAGTGGAGTAACTATTTACAAAGGGTCGCTAAAAACTAAAAATCCTGGAAATCATCCACTGAATGAATAGATAAATAAATATGAGTATTTTATTTGAATAATACTTAGTCTTTAATTTTTGAGTGTGTGGCTTTTTCTTGGATGATATTTTTTCTACAAAGGCTTGCAAGAGAAACAGTATAAAAAGCTTCGCTTTAGAGGGAAACCTTTTCCAAGAATTTGTAAACGTCAAAAAACACGGATTATTACGTTTTTTATCAACATGCTTTAGAAGAAAAGGGGCATGGCAGGCCAGGAATAAATCATAAGTTGGTGATAAAAAGTGCGTATTTCTTGTACATGCCTATTTATTTGTCTCTCCACTTTTAATGTATATTTATACATACTTTTAAACACGTACATAAATATGTGTGTGTGTGTGTGTGTGAGCATGTATATGTTTATGCACACACACACACACACACATACATATATATATATATATATATATATATATACTGACTGCCACTTATTTACATAAGAAGACCATCTCCTTGATTCGCTAAGAGTACCAGTGGGAGCGCGTCTGACTAATCAAGCTACGTATATTGTTGTAAACCCTATCGCATGTGTAACAAATGAATCAAATGTCTTTTCCATTGACATTGCCCACCTGCATTCTCAGGAGACTGCTGTAAACCCACATTTGTTACAGGATTTGTAACATTTGTTACACGAGTTACCTATAGGTTACTGCAGAAGGACTTTTATAAACCGAGTCTTCGATAATTTGCTGTTATATCATCTCACATAACTCGCAAACTCGGTTTTCAACAAATAGGTCCTCATAAAGTTGTTTAAAACATGTTCAGGCTGTTAAGTGTCAGAGATCGAGGTCAAGTCCGGCTTCCAAAGTGTTCGTTTCAAACATGTGAGTTCGATTCTCCAAGTTAAAATGCTTTGAAGCTTTCATAGATCACATTCTTCTAATTAGACTAATTTACTGTTATTTGCTCCCAATCTTCAACCAAGAGGTTGTTTTTGACAACATCCTAAAAAATAGATTTTGACAACATCCTTAAAAAAATAGATTTTTAACAATATCCTTAAAAAATAGATTTTGTAGAACGCATTAATATATCACAATGTAAATATTAATATTTAGATAAGTATGTATATATAGATATAGACATTGATATGTACACAGGTTGGGATATATATTTAAGAATTATTCATTTATTCCTAGCTATATATATATATATATATATATATATATATATATATATATATATATATATATATATTGTTTCGTAAAATTTGACAAGCAATGGTTGTTTATTCAATTTTTGGTCGCCTCGTAAAATATCGCAAATCTGGGTCAAGGCTCTATAAAAAATTATTTTAAAATGCTTAAGCTTTTTTATATGTGGTGCGAATATTTTCTATTATCGCTGAGGGTATTTGAACTAAAACTCTAATTCAAAGATATATATCTAGAATCGGATATGCTTGCATATAATAAATCTTAAATGTAAGAGACATGGTAGGAAGTTAAAAAAATCTTCAATAACAAGATTTTCCAAAACAAATCAACAATGAAAACAATAAAATTTTTCCAACGGTAAAAACAGACTCTGCTGTAAGCACATCAAATACACAAGTATCAATTTTTCTAGTTCTGTAACCAATAAAACGTTGTTGTTTTTTTTAATCTACCACGAATCAAAATGTAAATATTGTAAAAAATGTAAGAAAATATTATTTAGCTTTTAGAATGCACACGTCACTCAAAGTATATATATATACATATATATATTCTTTTTGTTTTTTAATTTTTACTGTTTATTGTTCTAGTCTATCGAGTTAACTTACTAATCAATCGAAAGTAAACATATTTGATTTAACCCGCTGATTTGGATGGCAACCAGCAGCTGCATAAAGAATTACTAGATGTGGGCATAACTTCGTTCTGCTCGTCGACTCCAGGAAAAACACACTCAACACTGAAAAATACTTTACCAAGTTTTTTGTCGACAAGACAAAAGCTTTCGATACCATAAACCGGACCACTTTCCAAACTATGTAAGAAAATCATGGCTGTCAATTAAATCTCGTTGGTGGTTTGGTTTCTTTGTTTAATGGCATACCAACCTTCTTTTTTTTTCTTAGAAGAACAGTAGTGGTACTATTTAACCCATAGCTGGGAGGATAAGGGGGTTCATACCTTTCCCAAGGGTATTTACCCGAAAGTGAACGTAATAGCGCGACTGGAGTAGGAATTCGCTTACTACGATTCCGCAGTCCATCGCTTTAACCATTACACCACGAGGACACCCTCTAAATTTCGTTGAGATGTTTAAATAAAATCATCATGACAAAAAATTGTGGTTTAGCTCTATTGGTTCATTCTCACAAGCAACTGCTACTGATTATGGAGTTAAACAAGGTGATAATCTTACTCTAACCTTATTTTCTGTTTGTTTGTTATTGGTGGTGGGTTTGTTTGTTTGTTTGTTTTATAATTCTTTTACACGCTTTTCAAGATTGTTACAGAACTACTGATCGGCTGTTCTATCTCAATCTCTTTAAGACCCAGTCGAAAACTCTCCAAACTCTTCTTATTGAGTTTATCTATGCAGATGATATGAATCTTGTCACACATACAGAAAAAGACATGCAAACAATTACAAATCTTTTCTCTGTGGTATACAGATCTTGTGGTCTTACCATCAGCTTAAAAAAGACTAAGGTCATATACACTCTAATTCCAGGACTGTCCTATGTCGAATTCAATATTTTATTCAAGGGATAAGAAGTTGTTAGTACACTTTCAAAAGACGGTACTCTTGATTCGGAGATTCATTAACGGGTACAGAAAGTTAGTTGTGCATTTGGAAGTGGGTCTGCTCAAATAGAGGAATTCACGTCAATACCTAGCCTAGTTCAATGTCTGTTCTTTTTTTTATTCATCTGAAACTTTGATTACCTATTGGTGTCATATTAAAATCTTGAAAAGATTCCATCAGAATTGTCTTCTGAGAATCTTGCATATCAAATGGAATTCTTCACTTTAGATACATTCCATCAAGCTTAATCTTCTATTTTTTAAATAGAAGATTATGCACATTATTCATAATCAAAAGAGGTAGACAAAATATCTAATTAGAATGAAAGCCATCACGCTATAAAAACAATTTATTTCATAGAGAGTTGAATTGCAGAAAGTGTCCTACACATAAAGCTAAAAATAGTTTTAAGGATGTTGTCAAAAACAATCTTAAAACTTTAAATATCGATTTTCTGAACGGGTAAATGCAGGAAAAATGTATATCTTATAGATGTGAGGCATTTACAGGAGAATAAATCACTTCATCATGAAATGAGCATTTTATATTCACTACGAATGTGAATCAAGTTTTTCTTAAAACTTGAACATTCGTCCACAGAATAGTCGAATGATTAAGATTTTGGAAAAACAATCTAATGAGAAAATCCCTGATAAGATTTTAGATACCAATGCTTCAAACTTGGCTGATAGTCCATTAAAAACAAATTACATTCTGAAAAGCCTTTAATAAGCTGAACATGAAAAATTGTCGAACGTATACACGCTGCAGTCAAATGAAATAGATCTGGTAATACCAGAGACTACTCGAAAAGTATACATTCATTTTAGATATCTCGATTTTTGTTCTTTTCGTGTAAATACTTTAGCAATACAACTCATCAGTGAAGTCTATCAAACCACCGTCTCAATTTGGCTTCCGATGACGAATGGCTTCCCAAATGCTAAAATTGCCGTTGAATGTGGAAATATTTTAGTCCATGAATGAGATTAAGGATAATGCGAAAAGCTAGCTCAAAGGGAACTTTTCAAACTGTTTCAGGTCTCTTATCACTAGTGTATGAAGTCCGAAAGGGAGTACTTTGAAGAGGACTAAGGATTCATTGCCTGAGGTCGTTTCCTTTCTTGTTAACATTAAATGAATGGTCTCATAAGAGAATCTGTCAGGCTACCGTTAGTTAGATAAGCGCTGTTAGGATCTTGAGCTTGTTTAGATAGATAAATAGATAGATAGATAGATTTTAACGGTATGTCGGCCCATCTAAAGTTATTTTAGGCCGAGGGGTAAGGGAATTGCGTTCATTGTACTTTAATTTTTACATTTCTGTGTAGTTGTTTCTTAAGAGATTTGTGCACAATTACATCAAGCATTCAATTCTTTTTTATATAATAATAACTTGTTTGCACACTCTTATATGGCTTCAAGTGAGCTTATAATAATCCTTAAGGGGGTGGATTTCCCGTAGCAAAGTAGCTAACGTGCTGGACTGCGTCATCGTAATAATAATCTTCAGAAAACAATTATAGCTTTAATTAACAATTCTCAGTACAAATAATTTACAGTTATCCGCCATTAAATATTCCACTCGAATAGGAATCATTTAAGCTGATCTAGCTGACCCATATCTGGAACCCGAACAAGTACTATCTCTCTGAGTCTGAGTGGAACTGGGAGTTACGGCAATGAAGGGGGACTACATACTCCCTCGATCTCCAGAAATGGAACCTCATCATGAGATGCAGTTTTTCGTTGGTGGGTGTCCTACCTCTCTGCAGAGGATATAGTCGGCGTATTCTCAGTCCCACCCACAGGATAGATAGGTAGATAGATAGATAGATAATTTTATTTGATTTCTACTTTTTACTCGGTCTAATGTAGTGTTTATTATTCCTACAGCTGAACACGATATTCT
This sequence comes from Sepioteuthis lessoniana, assembly GCA_963585895.1. Taxonomy (NCBI): domain Eukaryota; kingdom Metazoa; phylum Mollusca; class Cephalopoda; order Myopsida; family Loliginidae; genus Sepioteuthis; species Sepioteuthis lessoniana. The sequence goes on from OY757905.1 coordinate 80,613,452, forward strand.
TCTTTTTTCTTTTCTTTTCTTTTTCTTCAGAGGAGGCTTCCTTTTTGTTTCTAAAGAATAAAAACAAAAGAATTTGAGTGTAATGCGAGTTTAAACCCCTTTATCTGGGTTTTTTGTGTCTAATGTTCAGTGTTTTAATGTTTATTTAAGCCAGTATGTAAATATTCAAACTCCTGCCAAGCAGTTCCTACTCATCGATTTATTTTGCCGCTTGCAACACTTGACCTTATTTAATAAACTTAGCCTGAAAAACGGCCACTTGAATGAAGAAACTGTAGAAGTTCTGGTTCACTACATAAAAATTGGTCGGCAAATTTAAATTTTTTTCACCAATATTCAACAAGCGCTCCGGATGCTTATTAAGTCTGCCTAAGCTTGACATAAAACTGTGGATTACTCAGCAAGGATCGAACTCACAATATATATACTACGAGAGTACTTGCTGACAAGCCTTCAACGAATGACATTCGAAAATATAAAAGTCTATCAGAAATAATTTCGTTTTTGACATAACTAAACACCAGTTTATTTTAAGTGTGCCTCTAAAGACTATCCATAAGACTATGATAAAGAGTTCTCAAAAAAGAAATCTACAGACCAATACTTTTTAAGAATTTAAGATATTGACATTCACATTACACAGTTTTGTATAGACACATTTGAAATTTATTATTAAGGCTTTCGTCAGAACCATAGTGCCAAAAAGTACCCGTCATGTAGTAGCTAATGTGCTGGACTGCAACATCGTAGTAAACGAGTTCTAATTCCAGTCGCGCTATTATGTTCAATTTCGGACAAATACCCTCCTTATCACCCTGTTGAATATTGATCAGAAAGATCCCTTCGACATGCTGCATAAGTTTCGTGAGTGGCATAACAAGATGTACACCTGTTTCCTTACGTATACAGGACACTGCTTCCTCAGCGGAAGTATCGCGTAAGTTGCATGGGTGGCATGCTCGACAGGAAGCGTGTCCACGCATAATACGTAGGCAGGAAGTGTGACTCCGAAGATTTCGTGAGCATCCGAGTAATTATATAAACCAGGGAAGATTTCGGTCCCAGGAGAGACGAGCAGAGAACAAAGAAGAGTTGAGAGGTAGAGAAAAGCCTTAGCTGTGCCATTTTCGTGAAAGTAGAGAAGCGAATAGACACGAAGATGATTCTGTGCCTCGAGATGGCTCTGAGGATACTTGCTAAAGTAGAGAAACGAGTAGAAACGATTGATTCGGTGCCTTCAGATGGTCCTGACGACCAATGGCAGAAAATGAATTTTGATTACTCGACGCAGCAGTAGAGTCCAAATTATTTGTGCGGATAGTTGAGAGAATGGGTTGATTCATTCTAACGTCTAATCTCTGAGTAGTGCGACTGATGTAATAAACATCATATTTGCACTAAAATAATAAGATGATATTATAATAATTTTTTTATAAATAGTTACACCGTCTTTGAGATTAGGAGAAAACAGCACATCAGATTTAAGAAAGACTCATAACTTCAAAAAATTCAAGCAAGGTTGATCGATCTTTTAATTTGTTTGTTTCTTTGGGTTTTATGGCATAATAACCTTTGTAGGTTATTTAATGCCAAATCCATCTTTATGCAAATGAACAGTTCTATTTCAAACAATTCACTTTAGTATAAGTACACAGCTTAATTGTCAAAAACAAGCTATTCAGTTTAGTCAAACAGAGCTAATTCAAACAATTCAGTTTAGTATAAGTATGGTTTTTGTCCAAACACAATTAAATGTCAGAGTAGTTCTATTTCAAACAATTCAGTTTTGTGTAAGTACAGTTTCAATATCAAAAATAATTCTCTTTCAAACCATTTAGTTTAGCATATGCACGCAGTTTAAATATCATATCAGTTCTATTTAAAGTAATTCATTTTATCATAAGCACCCGTTTTAGTTCTCTTTGACCCATAGATAGGACCCTATCAGGTACTACCACTCCGGGCCATAGTGGACCTGGGAGCAATGGCAATGAAGAGGTACTCCCCAAAGCTCTAACATTACTTGAACCTCGCCATCAGATTGTTTAGTGTCATATCCGAGACACTCGTTGGGGGAATCTTACTCCACTGCGGAGATGCAGTCGGTGTATTCTACAGCCCCAGCCGATTCGGCAAGATCTTTTAATTTGTTCAAGTGGCGAATTACATATGTCAATACTTGAGAAACTCCTCATTACAAAATGTTACATTTCCCTCTTCATGCTTTTTCATCGGTCACTATCCCAAGTCTAATTCCTCATATATATACTTAACTGTCACAGTTTTTAATTCACTGAAGAGACGTGATCGAAACTAAGGGTCCTCTTTTTTAAAATTTAAAGATATTTCGATTGATTGATTTTAGAATATTTCATTTATTTTAAAATGCAAACACTTTAAAAAGCATTGCTTAAATTCTGCACGTACCACAGAATATATATATATATATATATATATATATATATATATATATATATATATATATATATATATATATATATATATATATATATAATCAGTACTATTCATCTGTTTCTTTTATTTCAGATGTTATAATGGCGGGTGCAAGTATCGGTATTCTGACAGCAAGACACCCAGTGTCATAGCTCCTGAATCTACCCGCACAAAACGCAATATGGAGGAAAAAGAAATGGTATATAAGCATACAAGCCCATTGAAATGAATAACAGAAATGTTGCATTAAATTAAAAGTTAGAGGAAAACCCGACAGTCGACACTCGAAATCTTTTAGAATTGTAAATCTTCTAAATCGTTACGAAAGAAAAAATAATCAAAAATTTATAGTGACAGCAGCTAAGTTGTTTGATTAGTTTTACGGAATGTCAACCTTACTGGGTTTTATCTAATGCTAAAATCACTCTTGTGTGTGTGAGAGAGAGAGAGAGAGAGAGAGAGAGAGAGAGAGAAAGAGCCAGAGAGAGCCATTACATAGCTTCAAGCAACTGTTCCTTTTTAATAATAAATAGTACAACAATTAAAGCTTCAAGTAACTATTCTTAATACAAGTAATTTGTAGAGATTTATATGGTCTCATGTATTCCGACCTAACACTAATATTTTGCAAGCAATTAACTGTAGTTTACAATTACTTTAGACAATTCATACACAAATCTATATTTCAAGAATCAATGTATAAACGGAATTCAAAGTCATTTTAAAAATGATCTCAAACATATCTGTTTGACCCATAGATGGGAACGTAAGAGCGTCTGAAAATAATTGTTGCGAAGAGGTAACTCCACACATCAGATATCTCGAATTGGAGCCTCACCACGGAATTTAGTATTATATACATGATAGAACTTACGACTCAGTTGAAACACATTACTGAAATTCTAAAGTCTATAATTTTTCTAAAAATTTAAAAATCCAAAAACATTCAAAATATATTCATTAAAAGACGACTGATTTTTTTAAATATTCTCTTATTTTAGAAAGATCAAAAATTAAGAAAATTGAAGTAAAAAGATATAATCTTGTAAGTAGAAATGGCCGTGAAAATCAGCACTGCAGACCCTGTTTTTTTATCTTGATACTGGCATCATGGGAAATATGTCCGATAGACCACATGTTATTTACTAAGCTTTGCTTATTTAATGCACAGGTTTTAACTAGTTTGCTTAGTTACTAAGTGGTCACCTATTAAAGCACTGAACAGATTCATCGCTACTTAACTTCAACGATCTCTAGGAACAGGATCTTTCAGCGTGACTTGATCGGACGTCAAGATAGGCAACATGTTGATTAGGATAGTTTTGAATGACACTAGATTAAAAAAAAGTTAAAAAGGAAGATCGTGTTGCACCAGTCTTTCACGTGGAGACAGCTTGCCTAATTTGCAAATCAATATGTAAAATCTTGGTATTCTATCAGGGCAAGAAGTATGCAACTATTTTAACCATCAAACAAACTCAAGAAAGTAATCCTCTTGATTAAATATGAATATCAATTTCACATCTGCGTCACATCATTAGATTCTCAGCATGTCTTACATCGATTTATTTCAGCAAAACGATTTTTACCGCCATCTCAGCAAATATCCGATCTTGTTACATTTCCAGATGAGTTGTGTAATCTCATACGATCTTTCAGATCTTCTTCTTTTTACATCATTTTAACAATATCTGTTTTAGCATACATGCTAAAAGCCCCAAAAAGCAACGCAGCTGTTCTGTATATAAACAGAAATCAGATCCAAAAATACTTACAGAACAGGCATCTTTTATCAGGGGTCGCAAATGTCACTATGTATACCAAATCAACCCCAAATTTCAGAAATCTAACGTGATACAATAAAAAAAAAGTAGTTTTTGGTTTATTCGTTTTCTTCTTTACCCAAAGCATTCGTAGCAGTATGTATATAATCAACACCCACGCTATGGATAGGATGTTACACAAGATCAGTCTTTAAGTAGAGTAAAGCTGGTTTAAATTCAGAGTTTTCCTTCTCCTAGACTCGTTGCCTAAATAATTCTGCAATATTCCCAACTATTTACCCATATATGGGGTGGGAGAGTAAAGATTCCTGCCTCTCCCTTGGGCATTAGCACGAAGTAAAATGCAAACAACCTCGTCCCGGATTTGAACTCAGATCGCTGATTCCATTTCCCACGCTAAGTGCGTCTCTAACCGTAACAGTTGAGTGTTAACTACTCAGCTAACTGATTTGCATACTATTAAGGAATAATTCATTATTCGCTTAATTTATCTAAAGAAATTATGAAGTATAATTTAGTAAAAGTAAGTCTAAAGAAATCCTCTCTTGCTGATGCATTGCAAGTTCCTGGAGTAATGAAATACAAGTTCAGATCCTGACCGAAGTTATTTCGGTTCAAAATTTCTGTAATTTTCCTGTAGACTCACTGAAATGAATATGTTAATTTAGATATTTCTGAACTAACTAGAAAGCTACAGTCTTTAAGTTGAGCTTGACATAAAATCGAGGGCTAAGATGTGATAAAGGGGAATGCCGACAGGACTGCAGGTATTTTTGGCAATGCCGGGCGCGTATTGGCTTTGCCCTGTGACCGGGCCTACCTTAAAAAGGCCTTGTGCTATATTCGACCGGTGGTGGGACGGATGATAAATCCCCAAGATAATGTGATAAAAACCACGCGAGAAATATTGTCTGTTTTTTATTTATCAATAAAATAGATGAAAGGTAAGAATCAGAGTTTAGAATTAATAATCCGGTTTAAGCATCGTGTAAATATTCGTCAGAATAAAATTTAAATTTGTTAGAAAATAAAAATATTTAAATGCAAATAAATAGCTTGTCATTCGCCTGGAAAAATTGATATTTTTCAAATTTGAAAAATCTCACTCCTAATTTATAAATGTTCTTGAAATGTTAAAAAAAAAATTTATACTCGTATGGGAGTAATTTAATGATATTATGATTTCAGTGGCCAATTGTTTACCATTGCTGTGAAGTTAACAGGCTCTCATCTAGAAAAAAAAGAACAAAGTTTTCGCAGTTAATTCTTTTCTTGCTTAGCATTCAGACCTTCTACTCAGGCAATTTGTCAGTTTTGGAAAATATTGATTTTCTATGGTTTTAGAAAGCTACTTAATCAGGCACACAGAGCCAGTGGGTAACGCCAGGCTTGCAGTCTCCAAGATCAACTGATAAAAACAAAGCTTTAACCAATTGTACAAGCAAAATTTCCCATTCGGGTTCGAATTTGGGTAGATCTGAGGGAAATGTTTTCGTCGGAATAAGTTTATATAAGTTTATAAAAGTAACGAATTCTTGGTTTTCTGTTCGCCAATGCTCCGGGAGACTGGGGTTCAATCCCAGGTCGAATCATACCAAAGACTCAAAAAATGGTACTTGATACCTCCTTGCTTAACACTCAGCATTATAAGGTACGGATCAAAGGTAATGTGGAGCAATCCATGGAATAGAGTAGCGCCCTCACTTCACCTCAGTGTTGTAGCTAATAAAAAAGGAGCCTTCGGGTCACTCTCGACTATGGTCGCCAATTTTATTTACTTACGATATAAATGCAATATCAAAACTATCTTTCACTTTCTGACATGCATATTCACGAGTTATCATTCCCTTTTTTATTTTTATTACTCCCTAAAAAGGAGGAGGAGGAGAGGGAGAAAGGAAGTACCTAACCCTAGAAGTGAAAGTAAATCTATTAGGATTCAAGTTTCGATAGCGTGAGCATGATTTCAAAGTAGAAATTTGTAACTAAAACCATGAGAGTGTATGCGTGGTGTGTGTGTGTGTGTGTGTGTGTGTGTGTGTGTGTGTGTGTGTGTGTGTGTGTGTGTGTGTGTTTAAAAATGATAATTTTCAGTCTCAATCCACCTGGCATTTTTATGCACGACACACACACATTCACACACACACACACAAAACAAATATATACACACACAGTACTCATACAAGTATAGATATATAGATATATTGCTGAGAGCAACAAAATCTGTTCGGCTTATAAAACTAATGTTGAATGACGTGAATTGTGACCTTTGATGATCTATCCAATCTGGTTTTGTCGCTAACAACAAGTATCGCTAATTCTAACAATCCCTGATTTTGCTTTTATTCTCAAGACAACACAAGAGCGGCTAAGATGCTTAGAAACCAGAAAAATCTCACAAAGGTCATTTTATTCCACGCAGTATTTCTGCTAAACATCACTCTCTAATGAAACCAATCAGTAACGTAAATAATGCTTCCTTTGTCCCAAGACTCTCAAGATAATCCTTTGGTTTCATTAAGATGTTCCACATTTCCTTTGGGATACTCCAAGAAAGAAAGCTTTTCTCTTCTTTTCATTAAGTCGAAATGGAAAAGAGTAAATTCTTTATTAGCCAATAAATGAGCAGACTTGAATGAAGATGAGCACTGACGTCGAAATGAACGGACGTCTTTTTCGTCGCTCCCAGAAAGTTGTATATTTTGAAGTAAATAAGGAAAGTAACGATTTTTATTCATTTACTTATCTATTTATTTATTTACTCATTCTTTGTATCACATTCTTTATTCATCTATCAAATTATATACAAATATATAAATTATATATATTGTTATTATGTACAAATTTATTGTTAGTAATTCTTTTTTACAATATTAAATTGATACATCTAAAAAATGTAATTCAAATAAACTTTTTGAACCGCACTTACATTTAAACTGCGTGCTTATGCTAAACTGAATTGCTTGAAATGGAACTGTTTTTACAGTAAAACTGCACTTACACTAGACTGAATTGATATATATATATATATATATATATATATATATATATATATATATATATATATATATATATAAAACTGTTTTAACAAAAATAAATATGGCGTTAAATAACCTATAAAGGTTGATATGCCATAAAAACCGAACCAACCAACCAAATCAAATAAACTTTATCTAATGAAAATTAACTATTTCATATCTAATATAATTCAAAATTTGGTGCTAGTGAATGGGCTTTATTTATTCATGTATGAATTTATTCATATTTTAAGATTATGTAAAGATAGATACTTCAGATTAGTACATAGCTATATGTTTTTCCCTTTAATCTTTTAATTTTGCACAGAACTTATTTCGTAACAGATACAGTACTAGTCTTCACAGTACATCAAAATATGAAATTAAGTGATGCTAAATTTATGCATTTATTTCGATTTTATTTCATTTCATTTATTAGATAGAATATCGATGACTCTATACATACTATTTTAACTATAATTTTAACAATAATATTTAACTATATTTTTAATTATAATCTAACTATATTTTTCTTTTACTATTTCTTTTTCTATTGACTATATTTTTTTAAGTTGCTTAACTTGAACTCTAGAAGAAACGTCGAGAATTCTAACGTTCATTTCTCTGGGTTTTTTTTTTATATAAGCATTTTTAATATTCATAGTAGTGATAGTAAAGATAATAATAATACCCTACTCTACAAGGATATAGAAAAAGAATGATAGAGATTTGGCAAGAATGCGCAAGTTTTCAAATAACAAGCCAAAGACTTGCGGAGCAAGTTGAGACAATAATAACTTTGTTTTTCTGACCTTGAAATACTAGAAATACCCCAGAAAAGAAATAATGAACAAGACACTAATACAGTAAAAGAAACACCAAATATTGACAAACAAGAACAGTCTAACCGAAATGAACCATGGAACATAGAAACACCACACATCCAAACAACACAGACCAACCACTTACACAAGAACAAAAAATAAATCTAGAAAATTTAAAGAGAATTATGAATAGGAAAAAGACTATCTTATCATCACTTAGAAACATAAAATGGAGAATATTCAAGACGAAAATAGAAAAAATAAATCAAGTACTAACATACATATCAACAAAAAAATTACCGAATTAAATTAACTAATTTATGCCAGAGCGAAATTAGTTTGTGAGAAAATCGGGGTTTCCTTAAAGAGCACTAACAAAAAATCAAAACCTGGATGGAAAATTTGACTGGAAACGCAGATAAGAAATCTATGAAAACTGGCCAAAATAATAAAACAAAGGAAAAACGCTGGAACATGTTAGGACAAAAAGTAAAAAGTAACACCAGACGAAATAACAATACAATTTGAGCAAATAAACTAAAAAGTACAAGCGAAAGAAGAAAGATTAACAAGATATCGACAAAGGGTAAAACAATACGGACAAAACAGGACATTCCAAAACAACGAAAGAAAATTCTACCAACAAATTAGGAGAGATGACACGAAAACATACCAACAACCGGATGCAAGAGAAACTGAACAATTTTGGAGTAAAATATGGAAACCAAGAGAACCTTACAAAAAAAGCCGAATAGATAAGGAACATGGCAAAAGATCTAGAAGGACTTGAAGAAGGCTCGAAAGCGGAAATACACATAGATTCACGCAGAACAACACTAAGAAATATCAAATTGGAAAGCGCCAGGCCATGATGGAATATATGGATTCTAATTCAAGAAATTCCCAACCATTCATGACAAACTAGCACTCGAAATGAACAGATGTCTACAAGAAGCACACGTACCCGATTAGATGACTAAAGGAAAGACCACATTAATCCAAAAAGATCCCCTCAAAGGAAATGCTCCAAACAACTACCGACCCATAACAAATCTACCTGATGTGGAGAATACTAATGGCATAAATAAGGGAGGAGATTTATTTCTGACTAACAAGCCGTGGATTGTTCTCTAAGAAGCGGAAAGGATGCCACAAAGAAATTAGAAGCTCAGGAGAGCCAAGCCATCTAATTCCATGCACAGAGGAAATACGGAGCAAATACTACTGGCATTGGGTCTTCCCAAAGAAATTGTGACAACTATAATGATACTTTATAAAAACACGAAAGCAATAGTTCGCTCACCTAATGGAGACACAGACTTATTTGACATTGTTGCTGAAGCTTTTCAAGGAAATACATTAGCACTATACATATTTATAATCTATCTGAACTACGTAGTTTGAATGTCGATAGATCTAATTTAAAAAATAGCTTTACGCTAAAAATAAAAATAAAAAACACAAGAAGCCGATATCCTGCAGAAACAGACGCAGACTATGCAGATGACACAGCGCTTCATGCAAATAAACTTGTCCGGGCTAAATCCCAATTGCATATCCTAGAATAAGTAGCAGGAGTCATTGGCTTCCGTGTGACTGTAAATAAAACAGAGCACATGTATTTTAAACGAGAAAGAGTCATCCCTACTCTAAGTGGTAGGCCTCTAAAATTGCGAGACAAGTTCACATACCTCGGTAGTAATATCTGCTATGCTGAAAGTGATGTTAACATAAGCCTAGAGGAGACATGGACTGCTATCGATAGGCTATTGATCATATGGAAGTCTGATCTATCCGATAAAATAAAATGGGATTTTTTCAAGCAGTGACTGTGTCACTACTACAGTATGGATGCACTATATGGACGCTAACAAAACGCACGGAGAAAAGGGTTGATGCTATGTGTCGTTTTGTGCAAATCCTGGAAAGAATACCCCACAAACCAGCAACTGTACGACCACTTACCTCCTATCTCAACAATCATCCATGTAAGACGAACAAAATACACAGGGCACTACTGGAGAAGCTAAGACGAACACATAAGTGACGTTCTTTAATGGATCCTTACTAATGGATGCGTCAGCGTTGGCCAACCAGCGAGAATTTATTTACAACGGCTTTGTTTGGAGGACCTACCGATAGGAACCAATGAAGGGAGAAAATCAAAGAAATCTATGCTATCAGCATGACCTGATGATGAGGATGGTGATGAATGAAGTCAGTGGTGTGTGATTAGTATATAATCTATAATGTAAACAGTTGATTAAACTTGTCCTCTTTCTTATGAAAGGGGAGGATGCAGACTTTTGTCGATTTCTCTATTGTATTTTGTTTATAGACAGTGTTGCATAACCAAAGACGTATGTCGGGGGGCTTCGTAGCTGAGATAGCTTCATATGTCCTAACGGTATGAGAGGTTTTTGTTTAAACGTCAGGATTTTACTCAAATAACGGCCTAATTCTGTGCCAAAACTTTCTTCAGTAAACTCAAATACCATGACTACTTCTTGGACGATATAGTGTAATAGTTTCCCATTGAATTCTCCAGTTTGAATCCAGATGAGTTCTTCTTCTAGACTGGTTACCCATAGCTAGATAGCCTAATCAGCTTTACTGTTTTACTCATAGCAAGGAGGGGAGTGTTTCCTCCTTTTTCAAGAGCATTAATGCAAAATTAACGTAAACAGCTTCAACCAAAATTTGAAATTGGCCGGCCGATTCCATTTTCCGTGTCGGTACTGAGGTATAATTACCTCAGCACCTCATTAACTGTAATAAGCTTAAATAGCAATGTCATGAAACTCTCGCTGCACAGATAAAATTTTTCCCAGGTTGAAGATTGATTCATTCATTCATTGATTTTAAAAGCATATCAACTCATCTGGGGTTATTTTAAACCTAGATATTTGAGAATTGCATAATTGGACGTTTATATTTACATTTTTGTGTATTCTCTTAAGTTCTTTAACATATGGTTATGATATAAAGTATTCCTATCAAATACAAATAATTTACAGATCTATTTCACCCTCAGATAGATGTCAAACAAATACTACAACTCCAGGTCAGAGCGGATCTGAAGTTATTTGGGTAACTTTGACTCCATACTTCTCAGACTTCAAGAATGGAGGCTCAACACCAGATCCAATTTTTTAGGGGGGTTCTTACCTCTCTGTGTATTCTAAGTCTCTCGACGGCAAAACCGATTAAATACTTATGACATGTCTACGTGTGAAATTCGAATTGACATCTTCGCACATTTTTTTAAAGCTTTGTTTGTTGCTTTTGTTTTTGTTTCTTGTTTTTTTGTTTTTTGCTTTGTTTTGTTTTTTGGTTTGTTTTGTTTTTTTTGGGGAGTGGGTATTTGATCTTCTCTCCTTTCTGCGTTATCTCCTGGCTCAGGATGGTTGCTTAGAGAACCTCCTTAATAAGATGGCGAAGAGACACTTCCAAATGAATTAAACAAAATTCGACCAACGCCACATCTCTCTCTCTCTCTCTCTCTCTCTCTCTCTCTCTCTCTCTCTCTCTCTCTCTCTCTCTCTCTCTCTCTCTCTCTCTCTCCATCGACGACTTTGATATACAAAAGATAGATAATTTGGGCAGTCTTTAGAAACCATAAATTTGCTCAAAGATTAAAATGGCACTGGTGTTTCTGAAATGATAACTCCAGCAACAACAACAAAAAAACGAGGATCCTCAATATTGTATCTGAAAATATCGACTTGGCTTTTTTTATTTTTGCACAAAAAAATGTTTCAGATTGTCAAAAACACACGTACGACACGTGATTTATGAATAAAAGCAAACGATCGAGCAGCGCAGGTTAAGGAAATGGGGAGAGGTCAAAGAAGAGGGTCGGAGTTGTTGAAAGGATTTACTTTGAGTTAAGCAGAAAAAAGATTATTAACAAGAGATGTTAGAAGATGGCCGTTTTCATATCTTTATAGGTGTATAACGCCAATGCCTGAATTTGTGATATATCATCGATAAAATCCTGACAAGTTACAGCTCATTTCTCTCACTTCTTTTTCTTACTCTCTGCCCTCCATATATATATATATATATATATATATATATATATATATATATATATATATATATATATATATATCAAATGTAAATAAAATGTTAGTAAAAGAAATTGGGATATAAAGTATTCGATAGAGCAATAACAGAGGGGGTTTAAAACCTAAAATATCAAAATTATGCTACCGTTGGGTTCGATAATCTGAGTTTTATTAGTAACACACAATCGTCAGAAATATATATATATATATTATATATATATATATATATATATATATATATATATATATATATTATGATCCAAGGAGGAAATTCAAGGTGAAGGAGTATCCAATATGAGTGCTCAATACAAACGGTTATTGATGTATGATTAATTTGGGATTAATGATACATCAACACTCAACGTGTAGAGCTAAAAACATCTTTAACATAAAGAGAAAAGAAAAAAATTCACTTTCTTGGTATCATTATTAATTTATTTCTGGCTCTTACAAATTCTTATAAGTTTAACTAATAAGCTTTATAAAAGCTATTTTCAGATGAGATATTTAAAATCATAATTAGATTTTATCATATTACATCTGGCGAGGATGGAATTTGAAAAAAATACTTTATGTCTATTTGTTTTTTTAAATTAGAATGATTTATTTTATCTATTTATTAAACAAGAAATAATCAATAAAAATTGAAGATATTATATCTATTATTTTTCATATATATATATATATATATATATATATATATATATATATATATATATAATATTCACTTAGCTTATGATCAAAGAGTGTGGTTGACTAGAAGACAGAAAAATTGCTAGATAGATAGATAGATAGATAGATAGATAGATAGATATTGTGAGTTCCCAACAATGAACACCTTTTTTTCAGTTGAGCATTTGAGCAGAGGGAGGAACTTGTGCTAGTTCTTTACCTTTCAACCTATACATGACTAATGGAACTTTCTTCTTAAGATTTCTTGTCACATGTTATTCAATTAAGAAAAACACAGCTTCACAAGTGACATCCATAAATTTTAGCCTTGTCGTGAAACTGCTGTAAAGAAGATAACCTTTCTGACAATTATTACAGTAGCGCCTAACAGTGTGCTCCACACGCATCGAAAAGGAAATATCGACATTTATAAGACTATAATTTCTTAGCTTTTTTAACTTGAGATAAAAGTGAACGATTTAAAAGCATGAATATGAAAATATTGCCTTAGTTTTGAACATGAGTCAATCTATTAAGGTTTTTCGCTTTTTACAATTCATTTTAAAAAGTACGCTGAGTCCGTTTAAGGAATGTGGTTTTACATATATTACCAAGGAACATCAGCAAACATTTCTGAGTTCAGATTAAAACCAGAATTTGGTGGGGCGTGGTCATTAAACTTTCTCACAAGAAAATTTGGCGCATATTCCTTTTTCTCCTGATATAAGCATGCTTTAGTGGGGGGGGTAGAATATACTGACCGTATCTCCAACAGAGAGGTAAGATTACTCCCACAAAAAGGGGTGTCCAGGGTATAACACTAAACTTTTTATGTATTGAAAGGCTCCAGTTCCGGAGATATGAAAAATGTGGTGTCATCCTTTTATTGTCATTACACACGGGTCCACTCTGACCCGAAGTGGTGATACCTGTTAAGATATCATCTAAGGATAAAATTGATCGGTTTAAAAAATATTCGATAGGACCATGTGCTAAAACTCTTAAAAATTGACAACACAATAAATGTAAATATAAACGTACAATGAACGCTGTTCCCTATCTCAATGAATAAAATTACCCCAGACGGATTGGCATGCCTTAAAAATTAATCAATCCCTCAATCTGATAGTTATTTGTCGTTGCCTCCCACCAGACACGACTTGACACAAGGTCCAATCCCTCAATCTGATATATGTCGAGTAAACATCTATTCAAAAACTTGAATAAGACATATATTTTAAAAATCAAGAAAAATAAGTTCATCCAAATTCATGTTGGTATCGTCGAAATTAATGAAAGCTATCCAGTAACTGAAAAATATGAATATGACGCAATGATTGATTCTTATTAAAATTAGTGAATTGTAATTTAATTTTAAATGATTTTAAAATGACTTTTAATTACTCTCTCAGTCTCGTATTTATATCTCGTTTCAGTGGTTATCCGGTTTTCTATCTTGTATCTTCAGGGAATTTCAACTGAAACTCTTGAATATATTGTTTTTTTCTATTCCTTTCGTTTAGGGTTCATTTGGAATATCTCAATATGTAACTATCATGTTCCTTCTTTTTGTTCTATTGAGCAACTCTTCCTCAGAACGATTTTTCCAAACCAATGTATTAAACTCACGACTTCTAGAGAACGTGATAAGAGTTTTTATTTTCTCGGAGATTTAAGCAATAAACTTTTTGAAACTTAAGTGTCACGTATCATTTTTACTACACCTAAATCCTAGCTCACATAGATCTTTTTATTTTTTTATACTAGGCTTTTTTATTCTTTTGGGTATAAGTACCGATTCTTTTAAGCCAAATATTTCCCAATGTATTTTTTCAAAATAGTGAAGTGTAAAAACGTGTTATGTAAGAGTAGGGGCAGATTTAAATAACGAATGCCTTGAAGATACTTACCTCGGATCCAATACTGATTCTGTGAAAACTGGAGTCGTTTACGCGTGCATGCAATCAGAATGAAAGAGTTTGGATAAGAATTTAGTCAAAGACATGTGAAGTTTCAATAAATCATGAGACCTAAGGATAACCTTTTGCATTTTATTTTCTTTGCCTTCTACCGACCTACAACTAAAAATGTCTTCTCTCTATTTTTATTCTATTTTCCGTTTTTAAAAGCGATGGGTCAAGTCAACCTGTTAACATTTTGATACATCGTTAATGGAAGTACACATTCATTCATTTTATAAATTCTTAACCTATTTCTTGGATATAATTCGAATTTTTTTAAGAACAAACTTCAAAAGATAACACCTGGAAACGTTTCGTTTGTTGGCAACTCGCATACAAACAAAATGACCGGTGGGAAGACGTAAAAAAATAAATCACTTTATATATATATATCATCATCATCATGTCGCGCCGCCTGCGCGGATATCCCTGACCGTCTCTCGCCATTTCTCCCTATCATTCATCGCCTCCGGCAGGTCTTCAGGGTTACATCCCGTGTCCTCACACAGCTGCTGTATGTAGGTTCGTGCTGGTCGTCCCACCCTTGCACATCCATGTGTGGGGGTCCACAGGAGTACATCGCTTATGAGCTCGTCCTTGCTTCTCCAGCAGTGTCCTGCGTGTCTGGTTCGTCGAACTTGTATAGTTTTATATATATATATATATATATATGTGTGTGTGTGTGTGTGTGTGTGTGTGTGTGTGTGTGTGTGTGTGTGTGTGTGTGTGTGTGTGTGTGTGTGAGTGCCTACACATACGCATTACAATGTATTAACTATTCTGTGATAGTATCTTCATTAGAAAACCAGAGCTGACATTATAGAGACCATTAGGGAAACATTCCAACATGACGACAAGGGATTGTGAACAGATGGAGACTGTTTGAAATCATATCATTAAGGTTCTTTAAAAGTACTCCCATGGGTGTATTGATATTCTTAAGAATCATGTGTGTATATGTATTTAATATTTAATTTTGATTCAATTTGTTCTTTGCTTCGTCTTGTTTTTTGTCTTTTTTCTCTTCGCAACTCTCTTAAAACTTGTATTCTTATATAACGGTGATATCTTACAGTGATAAATTTAAGCCACCAGAAAAGTTTTTCTAAAGGCAAATCTGTACCAAATCTTTGAATAATTCCCTTCAAAACGGACTAGTAAATAGGAATGTTCTCTTCAGAGAAGCAACTGGATGGCTCTAAATGTCTTGCGAGTTTTGTGAAAACCTGTTAACATCTGTATTGATGAAGTACTTGCTACTTCCTGGGAAGCATCTTCTTTTTTAAATAAGCAATGTTACCTAAAATTATCTTTAGAGATTAGGAATAATCAAGTAGTAGCTGAATATAATCTTTAGTTACCTGAAAAATTATTTTTATGGTAGGTTGAACTTTTTAATGGAGTTACATGCAAATACCATTTGACGCTATCCCTATGGTTGGCACAATATGTTTGATTCTCTTGGAGCACGCGACTCTTTAATTCTTATGCCAGACTTCGGTAAGTTTAGTAAATAAATGAGATTGGTTTAATTTACAGTTTAGTTTATAGAGGCAGATATATGAAAAATAAAAATTATTAACTCATAGTTTCTCTTTCACTTTCTCTGACCCTAGTTTTTTGTCTTGTGATCATATTCTAAATCGATACTGCATATACATACATACATACATACATACATACATACATACATTTCTGAAAAAAACAACGAAACTGCTTAACAGACGAACTTCTGATAATCAATTCCAATTTGCACAACTAAAAATTATAAAAACCAACATGGTGATAAAACATACACATATACACCCGCACACACCCGTATATAAACAGAGACGCGCTTAACGTACCATTTATTGTTGTAGGAAGCGATCTGAGTTCAAATCCTGGACCAAACTGTTTGCGTTTCACTTCGTGCTAATGCACTTGAGAAAATCATGAATCCAGCTGTTACCCACCCCCACCCCAGCTATGGATAAATAGTAAGATAAACTGACTTCTTTAGTCTTGGTAAGGCAGCCGGTCTTGGAAAAGGAAAACTTTAAATTCAATCAAACTGAACTACGCTTTAAAAAATTGACCTTTTTGTTACATCCTGCCCGCGGCAAACGAGTTCGGTAAATACCTACATACATATACAAGTAAGTACGTACATACATATACATGTAAATACCTACATACATACATTGCATGTAAATTCCTTGAAGAACGCCGAGACAGCTTAACAGACGAACACACTGATTACCAGTTCCGGTTTGCATAACAATAACTGATTACTAGTTCTACTTTCAGTTTCCGGTTTAAATAACAAAAAAAAAAAAACAAGTGGGTGATACAACTCACACCATTACACATGAAGGCTTACAAAAACATACACCCACCTCATGGTTAAGCTAAAAGAAATGTTTGTTTGCGATTTTCTCTAAATTGATAAAATAAAATTTGCTTACAGCATGGCTGCCATGATGTCTGTTGGTTGGCTATTTGGGCTCGTTGTTTGGGCTTTATGGCATATCAACCTTTGTAGGTTATTTAAAGCCAAATCTATTTTTATACAATTAAACAGTTCTATTTCATAATGAGTAGAGTGTTTGCCAATGGTCCGGGAGACCAGGGTTCAATCCCAGATCGAGACATACCAAAGATTCAAAAAATGGTACTTGATGCCGCCTTGCTTAGGACTCAGCACCATAAGGTAAGGATCAAGAGTAAAGTGGAGCAATCCAGGGAAAGGAGTAGCACCCTGCCCAACACCTTGGTGTTGTAACTATTGAAAAGGGAGCCTTTGGGTCACCCTCGACTAAAGTCGCCAACTTACTTTACCTATTTCAGACAATTTCAGTTTGTCATGAGTTCACAGTTTAATAGTCAAAAACATTTCTATTTCAAGCTTTTCAGTTTAATCAAACAATTCTAATTCAAACAATTCAGTTTAATATAAGTATAGATTTTGTTTACACTCAGTTAAATATCAAAACAATTCAATTTAGTGTAAGTACAGTTTCAATGTCAAAAACGGTTCCATTTCAAACAATTCAAATTTAGCATTTGTGTGCAGTTTAAATGTAAGTACACAGTTTAATTGTCAAAAACATTTCTATTTCAAGTTATTTAGTTTAGTCAAACAGTTCTAATTCAAACAATTCAGTTTAGCATAAGTATGCCGTTTAGTTCAATTTAATCCATAGATAGGACCCTATCAGGTACTACCCTTCCGGACCAGAGTGGACCTGGGAGCAATGACAATGAAGGGGTGCTCCGAATTTCCCAAAGCTTCAGCATTGCTGGAACCTCACCATCAGATTTTTTAGTGCCATATACAAGACAATCGTTCGGGGGAGGGGTCTTATCCCTCTATAGAGGTGCAGTCGGTGTTTTCTACAACCCCAGCCAACTGGGTAAACATGGTGTCTGTATTTTCAGATGTTGCCTAACTATGGATACGATGTGCATACGATAAGTTTCCAGACTTTTTTCGTATGGGCACTTTTATTAATAGTACACACATGAAACTCTAGTCCCCTTCGAAGTAATCTCTTCCAGCTGCAATGCACTTGTTGTACCGTTCCAACAACTTCTGGAAGGCCCCATGGAAGTCCATTTGTGAGAGCGTGTCACTGACCTTCGTCACAGCCTCTTTCATATCCTCAATTGTCTCATAACGACAGCCTCTGAGCTTAGGGGATAAGTCACAGGGAGCAAGGTTTGGAATAAAGGGAGGGTGAGGAACTCTCTTGATGCCCATCTTGGTCAAATAGTCTGTGAGAATGATGGAGTTGTTGACTGGTGTATTGTCCTGATAGAAATGCCACTGACCCGATTTGAAGAGTGCTGGCCTCTTCCGACGGAATCTCTTCATGAACTCCCTTAAAACCTCAACATAGTAACCCTAACCCTTTGGCCAATCAACTCTGGTGTATTAACTTCCTTACTCCTCATATACCTCTCATTATCTCCCACAGACTCCCTGCCTTCGTTGAATCTCTTATGCCACTCAAAAACTGATGCTCGATTCACGCAAGATGCTCCAAAAGCAGTCTGAAGCATTCCATACGTTTCTGTGGCATTTTTTCAAAGTTTACGCACAGAATTTTATTGCATATCGTTCTTCTAAAGTTTCAACTTGCATTTTTGAAATTCACCAGCTGTGACAATCAGGCTTTATTAGGGTGTATTCGAATTCCTGCTGTAGCTGTTCATTTGAACCTGAAATCATAAAAATTGGTCAGTCATCTCATAAGATGTATAGCAATAACATACTGAATTTTCAAGAGTCTACGACAATTTTAAATGCCTGTACGAAAAAGTCTGGAAACTTATCGTATGCACCTTGTAAGAAACAAAACCAAAAGCAGTTATCGAATCAAGGAAGAATACACTGCTGACGACATGCACACAAGTCTTGAAAATTAGTTTGAAAGTTCGATAGTCGACGAGAGAAATGTACGAGAAGGTGAATGAAAAGGTTTAAAGAAGTCGAAATGAGTGTTGAATTCAAATCACGTAGTGAAAGTCCACGGACAGCAGGCGCTGACGTAAAACGAATGAGAATGCAGACAGGCGTATCACGGTTCAAAAGATTCTCCAAGAACGGGGTTGTTGTTATAATGCTGTTGAATAAGCACGTGTTAAATGGATTCCACACCAATTAACAGCTTAAACAAAGAATTGCTGTACACATAATGTATATAGTTGTATTAGTCTCATGTTATTAATAAAAGAGTTATGACTTGATAAGCATTACATTGCAATAATCAAACATATTTTACATCTTATATATGAGTGTACACATCATCATCATCATCATCATGTCGTACGGCTAGCACAGATATCCCAGACCCTCTCTCTCCACGTCTCCCTATCATTCATCGCCTCCGGCAGGTCTTCAGGATTACATCCCGTATCCTCACATAGCTGCTGTATGAATGTTCGAGCTGGTCGTCCTGCTTTTGATTGGCCATATGCGGGGGTCCACAGGAGTACATCACTTACGATCTCGTCCTTGCTTCTCCAGCAGTGTCCGGCATGTCTGGTTCGTCTGGCTTGCATAGTTTTCGTGATAGGTGGTAGGTGACCGTATAGTTGGCGCCTTGTGGGGTATTGCTGCCAGGACTTGTTCAATATTGCTCTTAACATTCTTGTATAATTGCCGTCTAGCTTCTTCTCCAACCGTTTAGTCAGCGTCCAAGTAGTGCATCCATATAGCAGTATCGACACGACTGCAGTCTGGAAGAAACTGCGTTTCATTTTATCGGTCAGGTTTGATTTCCATATGATCGAAAGCCTATCGATAGCTGTCCATGCCTTCGTTAGCCGTGTGTCGATGTCTTTTTCGGTTGATGAGACGCTGCTTCGTAGGTGGGTGAATTTGTCAACCAGTTTCAGGGAGGTTCCGTCTAGTGTGGAGATGTCGCCTTTCTGATTAAAGCACATAAATTCAGTTTTGTGTGCATTAACATGGAGTTCAATGCCTTCAGCGGCTCGTACCAAACTATGCAGTAGTGTTTCGGCTTGGTTGGGTGTATTGGCCAGTAGCGCTATGTCGTCGGCGTAGTCGTCGTCGGTAATTGTTTTTGTGGGGTACCTTCTGCTCCTTTTCTTTGTCAGCATGAAGCCGTTTTCCCAAATGTTATCGATCGATGTCCTAAGTACATAGTCTAGACAGATGATAAAGAGGTATGAAAAGAGTTTGACATGAATAAATCTCTTCGAAGTTAAGCTGATTGAGTTAAGAGATAAAGTATCCTAATATAAAGATTTGAGTTTATTTTACTGTGGGTTCTTCTTGTCATTCTTAATAATGATACGTTTTTTTGTTCACAATATCAGAACATTTTGGAGAAATTTCTACAATTCATTCATCTATTACAATAAAAGTGTCTTGCTTCCAAGAACCTGTTATAAAAAAATGTCATATTCCAACGACTGCACATCAAGACTTTATCATGATAGAGCTTAAGTTTTGAATGTTGACATTGGGATTTTTTAAACAGATTATTTTGACAAGGAATAAAATAATTTTCTTTTTAAAATTTGTTTTTCTTTTCTATTTAAATTTAATCAATTAACAATTAACCGGCAAAATTTAATAACATAGATACTTGCACTTTAAGAAAATATTAGATGAAC
Source organism: Sepioteuthis lessoniana (assembly GCA_963585895.1). NCBI lineage: Eukaryota > Metazoa > Mollusca > Cephalopoda > Myopsida > Loliginidae > Sepioteuthis > Sepioteuthis lessoniana. The sequence goes on from OY757905.1 coordinate 80,634,360, forward strand.
TTGAGAATATGCAAGACCCATTCTCTCTCTCTCTCTCTCTCTCTCTCTCTCTCTCTCTCTCTCTCTCTCTCTCTCTCTCAATTTAACCAAAATTGAGTAAGAAATATTAAATGAATTTGAGAATATACAAGGCCCATTCTCTCTCTCCTCTCTCTCTCTTTCTCTCTTAAATTAGCCAAATTTAAATAAAATTTGATCAGTTGAAAATTAGAAATTGATTATCTGTTCTCACTGTGTTTCTTTTGATAATTTTTAGAAATGTTGGAATTTATGTATAGGGGTCATCTAACAAATTAACACTAACAGGAAGGTAGATAAGGATTGATTGAATTTTGTAACATGTCAACCAGCTTAGTTTTATACCAAGAGGTGAGGGAATTGCGTTCATTGGACGTTTATATCTACATTTATCGTGTAGTTGTTTCTGAAGAGTGTTACAGTTACATGAGATCAACTATTTTGATCTAATACAAATTATTTGCATAGAATTGTATATTTTCAAGAATTCATATCTAATACTAATACTAATAATTATATGGCTTCAAGTAATTATTTCTATTTGATGTAGTCATTAGTCATATTAGTTCCAAGTAAGTGATTATAATAATACTAATTAAATAATTATAGCTTCAAGTAACTATTCAAATAGTTTGGAAGTAAATAATGGAGTGCAATCCGACAATATATATAGAAAATTGATAAAAAGGTAATCCAAGTAGGAGACTTATTGAGCAGCAAAGTCGACACTATAACGTTTCTCATGAACCATTATCAGGACTATGAGGACTATTCTGATGAACTGACCCAACCTAACGGATGTATATCTGCCTTGAAAATTCTCTCTTCTAACCACAACATCGTTATTTCACCTTCTGACAAAGGTGGAGGTTTTTTTTATAATGGATTCTACGGTCTATAACCAAAAACTTAGATTACGAAAATGTTCCAAGTAGGGAAAACAGGCTTGCACTTGAAGCTCTGCATTTGAGTTTCAGCTTTTTTTTATGCATTCAAACACTGACTGCAGTCTAAAATATATGGATAGATATATAGATGCATGCATGCATGCATGCATAAACAAATTAAGACAGACAAATAGATTAAAAGTGCATTCTCTTTAATAAGGGTAACAGTTTCCTGGCCGCTGACAAGGCTCTCAAATCATCGGCAAAGCAAACCCCAATATGAGATGGAATTATCTGCAGGCTTTATGAAAAACCAAAACGTTTCTCTTCTTCTCCTTTTAATGACACTGACTCGGAATGGTGCCAAAGCTGATTTAGCCTCGTCTGGTTTTGGACATTGGCTTAGCAGTTGGACATTTATGAAAGATTTGCTTCTTCATCCTCTTGTTAATTAAGAATAGTATCATTCTTAAAGTAAATCACTTGTAACCAACTCTGCCAAGGAGAGATTTACCTCGGGCAGGTAATCTGGCTTAAGTTCAGAATAAGCTAGTTTTTGGGTTGTTGTTTTTTTTTTACTCTTTTTTTATGTTTAATTCTTTTCACTTTTTTTTTTGTTTCGCCTTTCACACAATTCTTTAGAATATAACCTCCTCTTCATCAAATCGTACTGATAGTACGGAGTTCCTTAACTCTCTCTCTCTCTCTCTATCCCCTGGCAGGTCTTCTAAACTGCATCTGGTGTCCGCACAGAGCTGATGTATATCATTTTTTGCAGGTTAGCCAGCACTGGTGTGTCTATTTATAAAAGTCCATAGAAAAACGTCGCTTGAAAGTTCGTCTTTACTTCTCCCGCAGAGTCTGATTTTCAATATCTCCTCAGATTAAGATATGACGTACAGATTATACAAAGAGGTTGCTGAAACCAATTTGAGGTTTAAAAAATTACTAAAAATGACGAACAAAAGTGATAAAACAAACAGAAAAGATATTTTTTGCGGTTACTTTCTTTTTTAGTCTTACCGTTAATTGTGGTATACAAGTCAACGTTTTAAGCTTGAAAACAATCTCTACAAAACTAGGGGTCGACTTATACGCCAGGGTTAAAATCTGAACCTTTAGCACATAGTGGTTAGCCAGTGGAAGAGTACTCCTATCAATCGATATATACCACTTACCATAACTCCAGAAGACTGCTACAAACATTTACAACTTAATCTTGTGGGGGGTGTCCCCGTAGTGTAATTCGCGATGGCCTGCGAAATCGTAGCAAGCGAGTTCGAACTCCAGTCGCACTATTACGTTCACTTTCGGACAAATACCCTCGGGAAAGGTATGAACCCCCTTATCCTCCCAGCTATGGGTTAAATAGCACCATCACTGTTCTTCTAGAAGGATAGCTTTGGCATTAAATAACCCACAAATGTTGATATGCCATTAAACAAAGAAACCAAACCTTAATCTCGTGTTTGGTGAAGATATTTAACAAATTAACTCAGAGATTTATAAAAAATAAGAAAATTGTAATACAAATAACGTATTATACAAGCGCTATATGACTCGCCATTTCCAATAGCTAATGCACTGACTTTAAGCATTAACCGGAATATCTACAGTATGTTTGGTAAAGATCTAACCCAGTATTTTTTGCTAAAAAATCTCAAGGTCGACTGATATACTTTGTCGATTTGTACTCCGAAACGTACTGTAATTATTCTCAACGTTACTCCCTGAGATCCTTGTCAGGAGAAAAGGCTTTTGGGGGCTTTTTAAAGAGTTTTTGACGAATTGATGAGCCACAGATTGATAGATAGATAGATCATGTTTGAATGTTAAATTACAAGTCAGACAAGTCGTCCAATTATTGTAAATTGGTACAACACAATATTTCTAGAGCTAACATTCTCGCACTCACGTCAACTTGACCAATATCTAAAGACTTCTAGAAGACGTCAAAGTTGTAAGAATACCTCGATCAAAAGTAATGTTCATAAGCTTTTTTAATTGTTTACTACTTTGTAAATGAAAATATTAAGGCAATGATTTCGATCCTCGCTGACTGCCACATCTTTTTGACTGAGGTCAGCTTGGTAAATCATTATATTTGTAAAGCATCTTCTTAAAATTATGATTACTATATAATCAAGTCACACAGGAAGCATCGGTTCTCGAGAGATTGCTGAAGTTGAGCAGGAAAGAATTGATCACGTTATTTGATTACGAAATTATATCAATTTTTCTAAAACACCATGTATACATCTCAAATGATATCAAATTTTTTTGGAAACAACCTGTATACTTTCAAACTCAGCTTCTTAGTAAAAATTAGATAAATTTCATCTTTTAAGTATTACTAATTTCTTTTCCTCACAACTGTACAACCCGATTGTTGGTCTTGGAGTGTGTTTTTTTATTCATTTATTTATCTATTTATTTATTCATTTTCTTTTTGCTTTTTGTTGGGGGGGTGCTTCTTTTTTTGGTGGGGGGAATACCGACTTGTAAATCGACGTAAGTAACAAATTAAAATAACTTCCAGTGCGAGTTTTAGACCAAACAGTATTGCATTTGTCATTTTCTTTGACAAGTAACACAACAAATTGAACTTCAGAATTGTCGCTCGAGTAAGCATGCCAACAAGTTGTAAGATTTAATCTGTGCTTCATTGAAACACAAAAAAAAGTGATATGCCTTTAATAGTTTTAACAGTAAGACAAAAGCAGAAAAAATACTGACAGGTTTAGGTAAAAATAAACTGAGTGATCAAGTGTGAAGACAATATTTCTTTTTTTATTTTTTAAGATTTACTAAGTTTAGTTTGGACAGCCCAAAATCAATGGTCATTTACTAAACTTTTCTTTGCCTTTTATTATACAACGAACGTGAAAAAGTAATCAATATCAGATTTATTATATGAGCGAATCAGTCAACAGGACAAAATAGATACAAGAACAAAAGCTCCTTTTCAAGAAAATAATAGTGCAATAGTCCTACATTTTCCATAAATATATATATATATATATATATATATATATATATATATATATATATATATATATATATATTCACGTTGGCAAAGGAATTAACAGTTGCCATTCATGTAATGCAAAATTCTTCTAACGAATTGAGCTCTTCGGTATCCGATTGCGTAAAACGGAAACAAACGGAAGTTAATAGATATACGTGAAATTCCCTAGCTTTCATTGGGTCTGTCAGGTAACTTATCGGGCTGACGTAAAGTTAGCCGGGTTTCGATCCCAGCTTGAAGCGTCTCGCGTGTCTTAGCTATACAGAAGAGTTGTGATACAACGAAACAGTCTGTCTGCGGATGACAATATATATATATATATATATATATATTGTATATATATATCCAAAGAAGATGAGTTGGGAATGATTCAGTTTGAGAATATGTAAGGTTCTTATAAATCTCCAGGAGTACTCAATGTATGATGATTAATGTATGAATTTATAATTTCATACAAAGCAATTTCATTGAATTTTTTTCTTTTTAAACGAGTTAGAATCCATTGAAAGAATATTTTTATAATTTTTTTTTCTCTTCATTGTGTGATGGCTACCTGAATAGGCTGGTTTCTTATATGGGGTTGTCGGCTATAATAAATTTATAATAACCAAATTACAGTCTGCTGAATTTTTTCCAATTATATATATATATATATATATATATATATATATATAGAGAGAGAGAGAGAGAGAGACGAAAAGGGTAGTTAGCCGGGGTTAAAGTAAATTATTTTTTATTGACATCTCGCAACAGGGAATTAAAAAAATGCTTTAATTTCTTATGAAGACAAGTCATCCATAGTGGGTTTTCCGAGACAGGATAAACCGTTAAATGCAAAATCGGAAACTGTTACCATGTACTGTCACGAAACAATTATCTTCTCGTACTATTTATAGCCAGAGTAGCTTGCTGTGATCATGCATAATTTTATCATATATTAAAAGAAAAAAAGAATAAAAGAATTCCTTCCCACCGGAATTTAATTTGAATAGTTACTTCAACCACATATAAGTTACTTACGTATAGTTGAAGTAACTATATAAATATGATGCGTTCCGGTGGGAAGGAATTCTTTTATTCTTTTTTTCTTTTACGATAGCCTTTAGGTTGCTATCACTAACGTGAAACTTCGCATTTTTTTTATTTGAAAATATCGATTTTACTTCAACAGTCTGTCCGTTGCTTGATATTGAGCACTTTTCGCTTTAACCAGTAAGTCAACACCATTCTGCTGTTGATAGTACCATATATATATATATATATATATATATATATATATATATATATATATATAGTGTCAACAGAATAGGATAATGCCCTGTTTCTAATTGGGTTTTCTCGCCCTTTTTTCACTCTCTATGATTGTCAAATTCTCCTTCTCTCTCTGTCTCTCTCTCTCTCTCTCTCTATATATATATATATATATATATATATATAAACAGAAATTGATCAGAAAGAATTGCTGAAACATCATACCATTTACGAGTGTGCTTAATAGTAAAAGTCTTTTGCTATAGCATCATTATAGAGTTTCGTTCAGAATGGACTTTGGCCTATGGAATTATATAAGACACATTTGCCAGAGAACACAGAAATTTAATCAGCGTACGTGTGGGTGTAAGTGTTTTTTTTTTGTTTTTTTTTCTTATTTGTGAGGGGGGGAGATTTTTCTCTTGCGCTGCAATTTTTTTCTACTACTTGATGTTTATTACTTTTTGTTGTTCTTGTTTGTTTGTTGTTTTTGTTTTGTTTTTTTTTGCTTTTTGTTTGTTTTTTGTTTGTTTGTTTGTTTGCTTTTTCTTAGACACGGTTGAATATCCAAGCAATCAGGCTAAAAGTTTCTTCTGAGAATCCTCCTCTTCAGACCGTTAACAAAAATCTTAAAACGAATAAGCTTTATCCGCGAAGGATATGAAATTAACACGAAGAGATTATGACGTTTAGGAATATGATTTCTTTTACATTTTCTCTCTCTAATTAGACGTTGATTCATGCAACCAAATTTCTTCGACGTTGCTTTGTTTTATTTTGTTTGGGGGATTTTTTGCTTTTTGTTTTATGTTTTCGTTTTTTTTTTTGGTTTTTTTCTGTTTTTTTTTTCAGTCGATTTATCCTTCTGCTTTTCGTCTTGTCGTATCCGATAACCTTCGTGGAATGTCGAAAGAAGCCTTTATTTGATCGACACAGAAATGCTTTTCTTATACCAGTTATGTCCAGAGTTTTTACTAGTTAATATCAGTTCTCATTAATTTTACTCGTCATCACCATCTACATCAAGACATGCCATCCTTGAATTCTCTCTCTCTCTCTCTCTCTCTCTCTCTCTCTCTCTCTCTCGCTCGTACACGCGCACAGCACGCAGCATCTTTATGTAGTTACCATCAAGCTTTTACTTCAGGCGTTTCGTTAAAAGTCCAAGTGGTCCAAAATTTCATTAAAAGTTACGTCAACTATAAATGACTCGTGTCAGAATAAAAGAAGGGAGACAACTTATTCTTTAGAAAGCAAGGTTCATTTCAACGATTCAGAAAAGGTTCGTTTATTTACCTAGTCATTTCAACCCTTTTTCTTATGTATTTACATTTACAAACAGCGGTTAACGATTACATTGATGCTTCTATTTAGGAACAACTGAAGATTTCTTATTAGCGTTTCATGATTATCTTCGTTAAATCAAGAATGTGGAAGATTAAACGGTAATGTACGAATGCTGACACCACAAAATTATTATTTAGCTACTAATTAGACAGGAAATTAGTTTTAACTCAGGGAGAATTTTCTGAGAAATTCTTTAATAAAAATCTGATTAGGATATGCCGTTTTGTTAGGCTACGTTTTTATTACATTACATTATATTATATTAACCTTCATCAAAATTATGAAATTGGCACATTTAAATGTTCAACTTGGGTCTTTTAATCAAGCAGTAAATAAACTAATAGCAAACCTTTATTATTGAATAGCTGAATATTAGGGCTTCATAAAATTATTTCTTAACCATATTAGATTAGATCATTTAGAATAATGGCCAATTTTTTTTCCAAGAAACGCAGCGAAAAATATTATACCCAAAAAATATTATAACCCAAAAATTATGGAATGTTTATATAATTGACATTTCTTAAACAAATACTAGCAAAAGTCTTTATATGCAAATCGGTCTAGAGTTAAAAGACTTCCTCTAAGGTTTCTAAATATCAAATATTTGACAGGGATAGTATTAAAAATGACAAAATTATATATATATATATATATATATATATGGTCATTTTTGTAATCGTTTGATAGATGAATATGACGTCCTGCAAGAAAAAAGCATCCACATAACCATCATTTAATTGCGAATCAAATTAAAAGCATGTTAAAATGAAATACTCTAATAAAAATCTCGCTATGATGAACTATTTTTCCTGGTTTATGGATTTATAATGGGTGTTTCAAAAAATCAATACCATTTAGGATGTAAATATTTGAGTGACATAGTATAAGCAAATGAATCTAAACTGGGTTAATGTTGAGAAAAACAAGATTTAATCATCAAAATTTGAATGATTAATTCAATGATTTGTGGATTTCATGAACGATTTTGCAAGTTTTCACAACTCTAACGCACAGAATGCCTTTTTTTCCAGTGAAGGGACAGTCTATAACTGAAAAGAAAGGTATAAAGCATTAAGAGTATAATATTGAATTGTTTTCACACATGCAGTTAAAATTTCAGATCATTTAAAGGGGAAGAGGTCAAGTTATTAGTTTCTGAAACACTCTCTCTCTCTCTCTCTCTCTCTCTCTATATATATATATATATATATATATATATATATATGTAGTATTATTCGGTCCAGTTAAACCAGAGTTGGGAGTAATTCCTTCAGGACAAGAAAATCATTTAAATTTTCCGGGTAGAGAGCTCAATGTAATTTTTTAACCGGTCTTTGGCTTTTTTTCTTTAAAGAAAAGATACACACACACACATATATATATATATATATATATATATATATATATATATATATATATATAACCTTTCTTTTAATCCATTTTATCTAATTAATTAACGATATAGATGGTAGATAGTAAGGTTATTCTGCCCTGCGACTAATATTAGCACAACTGACGTAATACACCTACATATCACCTTTGCACACAGTTCAGGTTCAAAATAGAAAGAAAGTAGATCTATGAGTGAATGAAGTAGGGACGATAGATTAATGTATTAACTGTAATACAAGATATCACTGGAACTAAGTCACTATCAGGAACGAAAGACGAACTCGACAATTCAGAGATATGAAATATATAAAATTTGAGCACGATTTCTGATTTGAAAGTATCTACTACAATGTTTGCTGAAGCTGTGTCTCATCAACCGAGACAGACATCAACTCGCGACTAGCAAAGGCATGGACAGCTATCGATAGTCTATCGGACATAGGGAATTTAGACCTGGCCGATAAAATGAAACGCAGTTTTTTTCCAAGCAGCGGTCGTGTTGATACTGCTGTATGGATGCACTACATGGACGCTAACTAAACGTATGGGGAAAAAGCTTGACGGCAACTACGCAAGAATGCTGTGAGCAATATTGAACAAGTCCTAGAGGCAGCACTCCACAAAGCAGCAGCTGTACGGCCACTTACCACCCATCACAAAAACTATCCAATTTAGACGAAGGCATACGGGACACTGCTGGAGAAGTAGGGATGAACTCATAAGAGATGTACTCATGTGGACCCCTTCACATGGACGAGCAAAGGTAGGACGACCAGGTAGAACCTACGTACAACAGCTCTGTGCAGATACGGGATGTATCCCTGAAGACCTGCCAGAAGCAATGGACGATAGAGAGGGGTGGCGAGAAAGGGTCAGGGATATCTGTGCTGATGGCGCGACCTGATGATAATGATGACAATGTTTGGTCTCGACTAAAGGAAAACCCAGAATCAGACAATGCTGCCTGTTTAAATTAGCTTATAATTAAAACTATTTTGTTTTAAAGACTTTAATTATTAGCACATAGGATGCATAACAACTCTGGAAACATAACAACTGGCGACTTGATATAACAAACACAGATTTGATAGTTTATATAAATATTATAAAGTAATAAACACATGAAAAGTAAGATATATGCAATGATAATAACTAAACAGCCCTTACCTAACTCATTCCGTAAATTCATTATTCTTTTTTTTTTTTTTTTTTGGACAGGTCATTTTTCTAAAATCAACTAATTTTCCTTTGTTTGTATGTCACATGAACAAACATCATGTCACGTGAAAAACTACCTCATCAGTTCGGTTGATGAGCCGCTTTTTCTAATATTTCCCGCAGATGATTGTGTGATCCACATGAAATTTTAAGTAACGAATTTTGAGAATACACGATTTGGATATTTTGGGTTTTGTAGAAGAAGGCACTTTTTATGTACTTTTTTAATTGTATTTTATACTCTGATATATATATATATATATATATATATATATATATATATATATATATATATATATATATTCTTGGATAACATTATTAAAATAAATTCTTAATTTCAATTCATACACTGCGTACATACACAATTAGGGAAGAAATTATTAAAATTTTATTCACGCTATAGATACATATGTAAATGAATAGGGATGAAAGAACAAGATTATTATTATTATTATTATTATTATTATTATTACTCCTTGAGAGTTTTTCACATCGGCGTTAGCTGGTGAACTTTCACTGGAGTCTGAGTGACAGCTCGTCTCCTCAAGTCTCCAGTACTCTTCTCAGTATTTTGGCCGATCTCAGTAATTCTGTAGTTTGTATTGTCTCCACTCGTCCACTTATTTTCAAGTCATCGGGTCTTTTTACCTATACTTTGGTCACTGTACCAAGAGCACCAATTTCAATTGGTATAATCGTCACTTTCATGTACCACAGTTTCCTCAATTCACTAGCAAAGTCCAGCTACTTATCCTTCATTTCGCTTCCTTTCAATTTTACCCTGTGGTCAGTCGGGATAGCAAAGTTCACAATTCTGCAAGTTTGCTTTTTTTTTGTTCTCGTTGATTATTATAAGGAACAGTCGTCTGGGCTAGATTAGGTGATCCGTTTGTATATCAAAATCACAGATGAGTTTTTGCGTCTCATTCTCCAGGACAGATTCTGGGTTATGCATATACCATTTGTTCGTATGGTCAAACTTCAATTTCTTGCACAGTTCGCAGTGGATCACCTTGCCTACCCAGTCGTATCAAGTCTTATACTCTGTCTGCGCTAATTTGCTGTATTCGCTTATTATGGGATTGATGGTTTCGTCTCTATAACCACATAACCTACATTTACTGGGGGGGTATATATTCATACTTTGATATGGTTGGTCCCTATGACGTCTTTTTGTGCTGCAATTAGAAGAGATTCACGTTCTCTCGTAAGGTTTTGCCTTTTTTAGCCACGTCAACGTTTTCTTGTATGAGATGACATTTGTTAGTCGCTTAAAACGTCCTTAGAGTTGTTATTCTTCCCATTTTTGCTTTCTGGTTATTTCAGATCTGCTTCTCCTTGTGACGTCAGTATTGTTTCTAGTGGCTGTGATCAGAATTCCTCCGTACTTTTCGGTGCAGTCTTCGAGTCATCTCGATACATCGATGCTGTCTTCATTGCTGGCGAGTCTTCTTCCTCCCTCTTTCCTTGACATATATTCTGTCAACGTCATCTCTGGGGTGCAAGGCCCTATGAATGGTCATTAGTTTTCTTGTTCTCGGGTCCATTTGTTTAAGTTCTTTTCTGGTCCACTTCAAAAATAGTCCCGAGTATCTTATGAGGGAGACAGCCCAGATATATATTCCTTTGATAAGGTTCCTGCTATATATAAGTATTTGTGGGCTTCCTTTTCGCCGCGCATTCTAATTCTTTCTTGATTTGGTCGTTCGCTTCCTTCTGTTGTTTGTCGCTTTTCATTACAAGTATGGGGTATTTTCTATGTCATATTCCATTCCTATGTGTTGACTATATTTACTCACTGTCTATATTTGAGTTTCCAATTCTCTTTCGTTTTTGGCTAACAGTTTGATGTCGTCCATGTACATTACGCGATTGATATTTTCTTGCGATTTACTGAGTTTACATCCGGCTGTGCATTTCCTGAGAACCTGATTGAATGGTATCATCGCTATTACAAATAGTAATTGTGATCGTGCATCTCCCTGGAATATGCCTCTCTGGATCTTACCTCCGCTAAGCTTTTTCCTCCGGCTATCAATTCCACTCTCCAGGTTTCCATGGTCATCTTGATAAACAGTATAACTTCGTCGCGTATTTTATATATTTTGAGACACTTTGTTATCCAGTTTGGTGGGACCATATCATATTCCTTTTTGAGGTTAATCCAAGACATAGCTAGTTTTTTTCCGTCTCATTTTACTCTCGTTGAGAGTGTGTTCTCCAGTGCCTCTGGTTCCCTTGCAGTATCCTTTCTGTTCCTCGGTGAACTGTCCGTGGCTTATCAGTGAGTAGTAGATCTCCTCCCTAATTTGTGCCGTTAGTATTTTCCTCGTCATCGGTAGACATATTGTGGGTCAATAATTGTTTTGGACGGTTCCTTTGAGGGGGTCTTTCTGAATCAAGGTTCTCTTCCCTTTGGTCATCCATTCGGGTATCTCAGTTTTCTGTATGCATTTATTCATTTCGGTAGCCAGTCTCTGATGGATGTCGGTGAATTTTTTTTTAAACCAAAACTCGTATATGCCATCTAGGCCAGGGGTTTTCTAGTTTGGCATTTTTTTAAGTGTTGCCTAGAGGGCGACGAGGCGTATTTCCACCTTAGGGCCTTCTTCGAGTTTTTGCAATTCTGTTTCCATGTTGTTTATCCATTAAGCATTTTTGTTATGATCTTACTGTTCCCATATTTTCGACCAAAATCTTTTTGCCTCGTTCGCATCCGGTTGCAGGTAAGTCTTCGCCCAATCTCCCCCTACTTATTGGAAGAATTTTCTTTTGTTGTTTTGGAAAGTCCTGTTTTGTCTGTATTGTTTGATCCAATATTGGTACCTTTTTTCTTTCTTTCACCAGTATTTTTTATAAGTCTCTTCGAGTTGTATTGATTTTATTCAATAGATATATTTGAATATTTAAGTTTATTGATTATTATTATTATTATTATTATTATTATTTTACTCCTTGAGAGTTTTTCACATCACTGTTAGCTGATGGTTTTCTACGGGAGTTTAAGTGACAGCAAGTCTCCACAACTTTTCTTAGAATTCTGGCCGATCTTAATTATGCAGTCGTTTTCTGACTGATCTTTATTATTATTATTATTATTATTATTTACTCATTAGAGTTCTCAATAATACTGTAGTTTTCTTGGTCTCCCCTTGTCCGCCAACTTCCAAGTCCTCCAGTCCCTTTAATAATCCCTTAGTTACTATACCAAAAGCACCAATCACAATTGTTATTATTATTATTATTATTCACTGCTTTCGAGTTTTTTACACCAGCTTACACTGGTGGTCTTTTACAGGAGTCATAAATTTTATTTTTTATTTTCTTTTTCTTTTTTGGTTCATCTTTCTCCCTTGTCCATTTTAAGAAGGATTCAGAGTATCTTGCAGAGGAGATTGGTCTGGTGTTTGGTGCGATTTCTGCTACAGGGCTTGGTTTCGAGAAGTTTTCTTGTATTTCCGAGGTAGTCTTTTTCTTTATCTCTGATGTTGTCTGCTTTCAATATCCCCAGATACTTGAAGTTTTCTTCTGCTCCAACTGTTCCGATACTTTCCAGATTTGGTAGTTCTATTCATTCTATTGTTTCTCTTTTACTCCTTTTCAATATCAGCAGGACATTTTTTCAATGTCAAATTCTATTCCTATATTCTGGCTGTGTATTCTTATGATTTAGATCAGGTTTTCTATTCTTTTTTTATGGCAAATATCTTGATATCATTAATACACGAGGTGTTTTATGTTTATCTGTGTTTTTGTACTTTTGTGGCACCCTGTGCATCATGACTAAGTGGCATCGTCGCTATAACAAAATAGCAGTGGTAAGATTGAGTCTCTTGAAGATGCCTCTTTGGATTTTTACCTCTGCTAACGTTTGTCCGCATGTTTTTAATTCCACTTTTCAGCTTTCAATGACTTTCGTGGTAATGTTTATACTTCGATGGATATTTTGTACATTTCCATACATTCTATTATCCAAATTTCCGGCACCACATAAAGGGCTTTTTTGTAACAACTCTATGCCACGACTACATTTTTCCGCCATGTTTTAAACTCCTTGAGGATGTGTCGATCTATGTATAGTAGATCATTTATTCCTCTCTTTCCTTTGTGGCATCCTTTTTGTTCTTTCGGAAATTGTCTGCGGCATACACGTGAATAATATATTTCTAGGATTTTCCACATCAAAGGTAAACACGTTATAGGTCTATGGTCGCTGGATATAGTTCCTTTAAGGTGTCTTTCTGGATCAAGGTTGATTTACCCTTCGTCATTCAATCGGGCATTCTTGCTTCTTGTTCCCATATTTTGCTCCAGTAATGTTTTATTTCTTTTGCATCTGATTGTTCACTTGTCTTCATGATTTCACCAGCAAATTTTCTAAGATGAAGTTTAATAATTTTTATCACTTAGAATAATCGGACTACTGTCTTCATTTTCATATTTATACTCACAACGTTTCCGCCGATATATTCTTCGGCTTTCTTTAGATGCTTAATGTCGAATTCGGGAGCCAATACAGAACCTCGAATTGAACCCTTTATTTAATCCACGGGAGTAGACTGTTCTAATTCCCAAGGCCGAAGCACATATCGGCTGAAATTTTGTAAGTTTAACAATGAAGATAAAGACAATAGTCAAAATATTCTAAGTGATGAAAAGTTGGTATTTCTGTTTGAGTTCCTTAAAGGGATATCAATTTTATCCCTGATTAGTTTTGCTCTTCCATAAATTAGATCGCTTTGTTTCCTGATATTGGTATATTTCTCTGTAATTTATTTTCCTTTTCAGTTTCTATCTTGACTTTGTCCCAGTCCTGATTTTAACTTAGTATAAGTCTATCTATCCTTCCCTATTTTATTCAGGTTTTGTGTAGTGGTCTATATCTTAGTTTTGAGATCGGTGCATTGAATTGTTGCAAGTTCCGGATGTGGCGCTAGTGATTCGTTGGAATAAAATAATTTCTTTTATCTTTCCTGCTCCTTTTCCATTTATGTTACTTGTGTTATATTTTCCATGTTATGTTTGGTTGTGTTTTATGACATATCAACACTTGTGGGTTATTTAATGCCAAATTATATATATATATATATGCATGTATAATTTGTAATTGACTTGTTTATAGGTAACTTTAATTTTAAACGAACCAGTGCTCATTTGTTTACACAGATGGTTTCAAGTATTGCTATTTAACGCTTATAATTCTATTTGCAAAAAGTTAAATGGTTTCAAGTATTAATATTCAATACTAATAATTCCAATGAATATTATTCATTATTTTGTATACAGTTAAATGTATAAATAGTTCAACTTGACCTATAGATGAGATGCTAACAAGTATTACAACTCCGAATCAGAGAGAACCTGGGAGTAATGGCAATGAAGGGGTACTATACATTCCTTAAAGCTCCAGGACTGAAGCCTCATCATCAGATAGTTTAGTTTCATATCCAGGATACTCCTTGGTCGGGGTTTTACCCGATTGCAGAGATAGCGTATTTTACAGCCACAGCGGACTATAATATTTTAAATACTAGTTCAAAAGATAATTAAGGGACCATGTCACGTGATAAACTGTTTTATAATTCAAAAATACAAAATGAAAGTCGTAGCTTTAAAGTAATCAGAATTACACACAGTAACGCTAAGTTAATTTTTCCTTCTAATGCTATTCTCCAAAGACAGTCAAGTGATTCAGTCACGTGACCTCTCCGCGTTTTCTAGACGCTACTAGTCGTTTAGGCTCACGGCGTGAATAAAGAAGCGGGGAAAACATCTAATTTTAAATTATCGTCTTCTGTTCTCATCTGAAAGTTTTCTGCCTTCAATTTCTTGGAAAAATAAGGTATTTTGCAATTTAAAAAATATAGAATTAAAGTTTTAACTTTGAAGGAATTAGAATTACACTCTGTTACGCTCAGTCAGTTTACTCTTTCTCTTCGCTTCTTTCACTAGATTATGAGTGACAATAAGTCTTCTCATGTCTCCGGGGCTATTGTTATTAGAATTTTCATATTATTCCATGCAAATTTTTCACACCAGCCTTAGCAGATAGTTTTTCATTGGAATTTGAAGGACAACAAGTCTCCTCAAGTTTCTTGGACTCTTCTCAGTATTCTGACCGATCTTAACAATGCTGTCGTTTGGACGGTCTCGACTTGTCCTCTTTCACCTCCTTACCAAACCTTTGGGAATTGTTCTAAATGCAGCAATTATAATTAGTATCACTGCCATCTTCATGTTCCATATTTTTTGTTCTCTGGTGAGGTCTAAGTATTAGTCTCTCTTTTCGTTTTCTTTGATTTTCACCCTGTGATCCGCCGGGAAGGCAAAATCCACTAATCGGCAGGTTTTCTTTTTCTTATTAACTATCACTAGGTCTGGTCTTCTTGCCTGAATTAGGTGAACTGTTTGTATCTCCAAATCCTAGAGAATTTTGTATTTTTTATTCAGCAGGAAAGATTCTGATTTGAGCATATACCATTTGGCAGTGTGGTCAAATTTCAATTTCTTGCACAATTCCCGGTGGATCCCCTTCCCCACCCAGTCGTATCAAGTCTTTTTCTCTTTTACGCTAGTTTACTGCATTCTCTTATCATGTGATTAATCGTTTCGTCTCGATTACCACATTACCTATACTTGCTATTCTGTTACGTCCTATTTTAGTTTTAATATAGTTGTTCCTTATGGCGTTGTTTTGTGTTGCTATCAGAAGAGATTCAGTTTCTCTCCTGAAGTTTCCCTTTCAGAGCCATGTCCAAGTTCTCGAGTGAGATTGCGTAAGTTTGTCTCTTGAAATATCCATATAGTTGTTTTTCTTCCCATTTCTGTTTCCTAGTTATTTTTGTTCTGTTGATACATATGTTGTCGGTGCTCTGTCTGGTCGCTTTAAATGGTCTTTCTTTGCTCTTTTTGTAGTTTTCGAATCCTCAAAAGGATGAGTCCACACTATCTTTAATGCCGGCGAGTCCTCTTCCTCATTCATTGCTTGATATATATAGTCTGCCTATGTCATCTCCCAGATATAAGGCCTTGTGCATCATCATTAGCTTTCTTGTCCTCTGGTCCATTTGTTTAAGTTCTTCCCTCGACCATTTCAAGAATGATCTCGTGTATCTTACAAGCGAGACTGACCAGGTGT
The DNA here is from genome assembly GCA_963585895.1 of Sepioteuthis lessoniana. NCBI lineage: Eukaryota > Metazoa > Mollusca > Cephalopoda > Myopsida > Loliginidae > Sepioteuthis > Sepioteuthis lessoniana. Next base: position 80,650,642 of record OY757905.1, read on the forward strand.
GTACTCTTTTCATAAGATTCCTATTTGGTTTCGAGTTTTCTCGTTCGTCTGAGATACTCTTTTTTAATTTTTTTCTTTCATCTCTACTAGTTTGATGGTGTTCGCTTCCAGTATTCCCAAGTAGTTGTAATTTTCTTTTTCTCCGAGCATTCCCATTATTTGCATTATTTTCTATGCCATATTCCATTCGTATATCGTGACTATATGTTCTTATTGTTTGTAATATACATTCCAACTCTCTTTCATTTTTAGCAAATAGTTTGATGTCGTCCATGTACATTATGTGGTTAATCTTTTCTTGCGATTTAGTAAATTTGTAGCCCTCTGTGCATTTTTTATGTGATAGAGTAGTATTATCTCTATTACAAATAGTAATGGTGAAAAAGCATCTCCCTGGAAGATACCTCTCTGGATTTCCAGTTCAGCTTAAGTTTTTTCTCCTGCTGTCAATTCAACTTGCCAATCTTTCATGGTTTCCGAGATAAACCTTACGGCTTATTCGGATATCATGTACATTTTCAGACTGACTATTCTCCAGCTTTGCGGGATAATATCGTAGGTTTTTGTAGTCAATTCACGCCATTTATTATTATTATTATTATTGCGCCTTGAGAGTTTTTCACATCAGCGTTAGCTGATGGTCTTTCACTGGAGTTGGAGTGACAGCAAGTCTTCTCAAGTCTCCAGGACTCTTCTCAGTATTTTGACCGATCTCAATAATTCAGTAGTTTGGATGGTCTCAACTTTTTCACTTATTTCCAAATCTTCAGTCACTCTACCAACCGTTTGGGGACTGTACCAAGAGCACCAATTACTATTAGTATAAACGTCACTTTCATGTTCCACAGTTTCTTCAATTCCCTAGCAAAGTCCAGATACTAATCCTTCTTTTCGCTTTCTTTCAATTTTACTCTGTGGTCAACCGGAACAGCAAACACTACAATTTTGCAAGTTCTCTTTTTTTTTTTTTTTTTTTTTGTTGATTATTATAAGGTCCGGTCGTCTGGTCGAGATTAATTGATCTGTTTGTATATCAACATTCCAGAGGAGTTTATGTCTCGTTCTCCAGGACAGATGTTGGGTTGTGCATATACCATTTGTTCGTGTGGTCAAACTTCAATTTCTTGCACAATTCCCAGTGGATCACCTAGCCCACCTAACCGTGTCTATTCTTAAACGCTTTATGTGCGAATTTGCTTTATTCCCTTATTATGTGATTGATGGTTTCGTCTCTATTACCACATCACCTACATTTGCTGTTTTGTTGCGTCTCATCTATTCTTGTTTTCATATGATTGGTTCTTATAGCATTGTTTTGTGGTGCTATCAGGAGACATTCAGTTTCTCTCTTAAGGTTTCCTTTTCTTAGCCGCGTACATGTTTTCTTGAGTGAGATGTTGCTTATTAGTCGCTTAAAACGTCCATACAGTTGTTATTCTTCTCGTTTTTATTTTCTGGTTATTGTCGTTCTGTTGGTCCTGGTGTTTCTGATGGTTGTAATCAATCTTCATCCACGATTTTGTATGTAATTTTAAAGTCGTTGCATTGATGCGTCAACACTGTCTTCAATGCTGGCAGGTCGTCTTCCTCCTTCTATTCTTGACACATATAATCTGTCAACGTTGTATCTGTGATGTAAGGCCTTATGCATGGTCATTGGTTTTCTTGTTCTCTGGTCCATTTGTTTAAGTTCTTCTCTGGTCGACTTTAAGAATGGTCCCGAGTATCTAACGAGGTGGGATAGCCTAGGTATTTATTCCTTTGGTAAGGTTTCTGCAATTTAGTTTTGTCGCTTTCTGGTTCTCCTGAAATATTCTTTCTTATTTTTTTTTTCTTTCATCTTCTCTTGTTTGATGGTTTAAGCTTCCAATATCCCCAAGTATTTATAAAGTAAAGTGAAGTTGGCGACCTTTGTCAAGAGTGACTCGAAGGCTCCTTATTCAATCGTGGTATAGGGGAGGGCGCTACTCCATTCCCTGGATTGCTCCCCTTTACCACTGATCCTTACCTTATAATGCTGAGTTTTAAGCTAAGCTCAATCAAGTACTATTTTTGAGTATTTGGTGTGATTCGACCTGGGATTGAACCCCGGTCTTCCGGACCATTGACGAACACTCTACTCATCAGGCCAATGGCCCGGTATTTACATAATATCGGCTGCAGTATTGATAATTATGTTTTTGGAAGACTTGGAAACAACTGGTCATAATCTAGATGAAAAAAGATCAAATAGAAAACTTGTCTCTTTATTTCTATGAGGACAATACACGGAGTCTCTTAAACATTCTGTCGTCGATTTTGATTATTCTTTGATTGCAAACTTCATAGTTTAAAATTCACTGCCCTTACAACTGAATGATATCCACAAGGTCAGTATTTCATTATTGTACTGAATCCAGACTCTTCATTTCTGCAATGATGAACCTATTATCGCTATGTGCTCAGCATTATAATGCAATGTAAGGGTCTGTGTGTTGCCTTGAGAATCAACAATCGAAAATCATAGCTTTTACTAATTTTCAAACACTAGAGTCTGTAAGAACTGCAAAACTATACCGACCACCTAGTAGTTAATATCTACATTGTTATCATAGTAGTTATTCTTCAGTAAAGGCCAAATGAAGGAAGTACGTATTTACTCAGCCCCTCCACCACGTGTAAGATGTGAGACATGGTCAATTTATAAGCGAATTAAAGCCGGTTTGAGTTCAGTTTTTCTTTTACTTGATTGGTTGTCTAACGAAGGCTCAAGAACTCCGACTTACTATTTGCCCAAAGCTGAATGTTGAATTAATGGGTTCACGCCTTTCTCAAGGGCGAAGTGAAATGCGAACAGCCTCGTCTAGGATTTGATCTCAGATCACTGATTCCCTTCCCTACGATAACACCCGTTTCACAAAATGCGCCTCCTTGGTTAAAACCAAATGGGGACAGTTTAACTGGAAGATTTGTTTGCATCAGTCATCTGAATGAGAAGAGCTTGTTATTTGACCACCAGTGCCGTGTGAAAATGCTACAACCTCAGCCACTGATTACGAGCAGTAATTGTAAGTCTTGTATACCTTCTGAGTTTATTGTTGTAATTTGAATAAATGGCAATAAACGATGTTAAAAGAATTTTTAGTGATTAAGAGAGTATACAAAATTGGAAATAAAATGATAAAATATATTAAAATCAGGAAACAACAGCTCCCACCGTCATGAAGAAAATCCCATCAACAAGTTCCTAATTAAACAAAACCTATTAAAAAAAAATATGCAAACCTTCCATAACTACAAATAACTCCAATTAGCAATGCTCATAAATTCTAGAAAATTACTCCAGCTTTTTTATTGTTTGCCAAGCGAAACATCGAATCAGCATGTAAACTTTCTAAATGTTCACACATCTGCTTTCACCAACAATAAGCTGGAAATCAAATTGTCAGATGTTCTTTAAATGTGCGAAATATGGAAGATGTGACGATTAGCGGATCGGAAAATTGAATTGGCATGCCAAGTTAAAATTCCGATCAAACCTGTTGGCGTTCATTTCGTATCAGTGACCTAGAGGAAGACATTGGTAGAAGCCCTCTCCAGGATAGTAGGACAGACTGGCTCAGCGAGTAATAATCCACCAATCTAGGAGAAAGACAACTTTGAATTCATACCGTCGAGAAGACAACGGGAAACCACTCCTAAGAACGGTCATGACTCTTCTAAGTTTTCTGTGAAGAGTCAAAATTGCCTACATCCTGAAAAGACATAGCACATTCAGTTCTATTTGATTTGGCACAACGCTAACTTTATTATACATTCAGGAAGAACAAGCTTACTAACAATGACTTTCAAGAGTAGTACGCTAATCGTCGATCGACATTTGGTGCACACAGCTGACTTTATGAAGCATTCAGGAATAACGGGCTTACTAGCAACGACTTTCAGGATTAGTACGCTTATTGTCGATCTAAAGTAGGTGTACAAAGCACAACAATTAAGTTTTAGATATTTCTTGCTCCGTTCCTGCTCTAGTTACATCTAAAATTCTCAATATTCATTTTCAAAGTCAACAAAACTTCGCTGTATGGAAGACTGACGTGACATAATTGTCTTACTCTAATTTCTTCGTGTTTACAAAATTTACCTCAATACGCACGAACTATATGGTGTATGAATTAGCAAAAAGACTGTTTTTTGCTGCTTGTCTTGAAAATCAGCTTTCAAATCCCAGCTAAGATGATGCAGTACCATACACAGATCTATACACATGTGTAAGCTCACACATATACTCGTAAACACACGCTTATGCTGATACATAAACACGTGTACATGTCTTCACCCATATTCTTCACAGGTTCTGTAACGTGGTTTGACCGGGGATCGCTACATGAGTGGCCTGTCTTGGGCAAGAATAGCTAGGCAAAACCCATCCTTCTCCAGGTTTACAACTGGTTTGAATTCAGACTTTTTCCTCTTAGAGTGGTTGGCATATCATGATTAAAAAGACCAGTCTACCCGACTATTTACCCATAGCTGGAGGGAGAATAGTTTTTTCTTGCGTTTCCTAAAGTTATTAACGCTTTGTGGAATGCAATCAGCTTAGTTCAGGATTTGAACTTGTGTAGCCGAGTCAACTTCCTACGACAATAACGATTACACCACGAGCGCCACCTACATGCATATTCACTCAAATATAGACATATATTCACAGAATTGATTTGCTACTGTTTTTTTATTCTATGTGTACTTGTTGAATAATTTATAATTAAGAAATAACCAAAATAATGGCTTATTGATATTAAAGCGAATAAGAAATCAACTATGGAAGTAAAATATAAGGGTCTTATTTCTGTAGCACTTTTAAAAAAGAGAAATATGAACTCAAGTGTTTACTATTTATTTATTTGGTTTCGTACGATTTTCTATTTCCAACTGAATGTATTGTATCATCGGGAACGTAGAGTTTCTCCAATAAAAATACCGTCTCTCTTCATAAGTCTAATCGATTACTACAAAAACTTTAGCCTTTTCCCAACTGAATCACCTTAACGAAGTCTATTCGTTTGCAAATGTCAGCGCGAATCGTCTTTCTACATGACTAGGAGCAGAACAGGATCTGAGATTTGCTGGCACCATAGAAGATCAAATGCCATTTCTGCCTGTAGTTTCAATCCATATTCTGACACATCAAACCAAAAATATATAGTTATTAATAAAGAGAAGTAAAAATAATTTGATCAAAACAAGAATGTGTCAAGTTAAAAGTTTTGGTAAACGGGCCAGGCTCCCAAAACTTGATATTATAAAAATAAGGTCTAAAAAGTTCGACTTCGTGTTACTCTTACCGTTCTTTTTACTATTGACGTAAATGTGGATTGCCTACTCTCTGTCACAAACTAATTTTAGTTGATTTCAATCTTTAGTTTTCGTGTTTAAACAGCAAAATCTCTTCAACAAAAATTGAACCTTCATTTCGTGATCCGTCCCATCAGAAGGGTTTCGAATACGTTGACTGAATCTAAGGCGTAAGACTTTCCCCCAACAAAAAGGGATGATCTGAACTGTGAGACTAAACTACCTCTGAGAGTGAGGCTCCAGTTTTTGAGATCGGGGAGAGTGGAGTACCTCTTAATGGCCATTACAACCAGATCCACTCTGATCAGGAGTAGTAGTAGTACCTTTTACGGTCTTATCTATGGGTCAAATAGATCGGTTTGAAAATTATTCGTATTAGATTACTGATATTACGAATAGTTACTTAACGCAATACAGCCTAGATAGCAGGGGCTGTCGCGTAATCCGACAGCAGAGGTAAGAATTCCACCCAAAGAGTGTCTTAGATTTGACAGTAAACCATCAAATGGTGAGGCATCAGTCCTATGACTCTGGAGAATTTGGAGTACCCCTTCATTGCCAGTACTCCCAAGTACACTCTGACCCGGAGTGGTTGTACCTGTTAAATTCCTATCGATAGGTCAAATCGAAATATTTAATCATTTCTTATACAGAAACCATTTTACTGTGTGCAAAAAATCACAGGTGTTAAATTGAATTATTAGTATTACATAACAAAGCTAGGAACCATTTAACTGTCTACATGCAAATGAGCTCTGGCTCATGTTACCGACAAACTACTCGTTTACAAAGTATACACTTCATATGCATAAACTGGATTTGGCATTAAATAACCTCCAAGGGTTGATGTGCCATAAAATACAGCCAGCCAACCAACCTTGATGCTGTTATTGTTTACAAAGTATTATTATTATTAGTTACGTGATACTATTTAACAGTTTGCGGACAAATGATTGTTATTAAAAAGAAATAGTTACTTGAAACCATTAAATTGTGTATAAAATATTAATATTGGAGATAGGCTCACATCTAAAGTGTAAAAAAAGATCTGCTTCATTTTTTTTATTAATTTGGACCACGTGCAAAAAAAACTCTCAATAAACAACGACACAAAAAAATGTAAATATGAATTTACACTGAACGCGATTTCCTCAATTTAAGCATAAAATAATCCAAGACGGGTTGACATACCGTTAAGATCAATCTATAAATCAATCATTACTAGCAGTATTCAGTTATTATCTAATTCAATATATATTCTAATGAGTTATGATCAATAATCTATAATCTATAATAAAATCCAACCAACGAATCGTGCGATATAATGCTTAGAGAATTAGACTAGCAGATCCTTGTTAGTATGTTCGATTCTCATATTTTTGACCTTGTACCAAACTAAGCTAAGTAAATTATACAGCTGAAAGCTTAATGTATACTTAAACTTTTTCCCCTGTTTGTTGATTATAAAAGAGGTTTTCCTTCATAAAACACAAGAGCTTACTTAACAAATTGTTCCGACAAGTGACTTGTGTAAAAATTTGTATATCTTATTTCTCGACATTTTAGGCTAACCTCCTTTCATAGAGGTAACTTGGACTTGACATTTCAACGTTTCTCTCCAAATGTTGTTTTGTTTTTTGTTTGTTTGTTTTTTCAGTAATAGCATTTCAACCTGTTTAGGATTATTTCATGCCAAAAGTTTAAGGAATTGCGTCCAGCATACATTTATATTAACATTTTTGTGAAATATTTTTGAGACTTTTGCACACTGCAATATGATATTAAGTATTCTTTCTCATACAAATATTTTTCATACCGATATATGGTTTCAAGTTTTCAGGATATTAATAATTTCAAGCTTTCAAGTAATTATTTCTACTTATAACAATCATTTGTTTGCACAAAGTTATATGGTTTCGAGTAATTATTAATAATACTGAATAAACCTTCAAGTAATTATTCTTAAAACTAATAATTTATAAGTTATACGATAACCTAGTATTCCTATTTAATATTAATATTTTTAAACAGATTTATTCGACCCATAGATAGGACTCTAACAGGTACTACTACTCTGGATCAGAAAGGACCTGGTAGTAATGGCAATGAAGGGGTAAGCTATACACCCCAGATCTCTAGAACCAGAGCCTCACCATCAAATATAGTTTAGTCTCATAACTAGGATACACTCTTTTTCGGTAGGGTCTTACTCCCCGGCAATGAATACAGTCAGCTTATTCTAAGCCCCGCCATAATGTTATATAACTATTTCAGGAATTATATATATTTTTAAACATTTGCTAAAAAGCCTTCGGGACTGTTCATAAGAACTGAAATTTGATAAAAATTGTGAAAAATGAATGTTATTACATTAAGTGTAACACTGTTGAGTGAATGTAAATTTCATTTGAAAAAGCAATTAAACAGCAATTAAATGCAAAAAATAAATGAATGAAACCACATTAAACAGCTATTTAACATTTTTCAAATGGCGAGCCAAATCTTGAGCCGTTTTAATATATTACAGTTTTATTTTATATAAACCTATAAAAGTTATTAAAAAGAAAAGTACAGAGCTGAGAGATTCTGACTTTTGTTTCAACATTTATAGCGCAGAACATCTTTTGGAGATTTTACTCAATATAAGAAATATGATTGCACTCTTACTGATTTCTGTATATTGCTTGTTGAATATAAAATAATCGTGAATTTAGAACACACAGAGTTGTCATAAATAACACACAGAGTTGTCATAAATAACAGAAATTCAGTTGTGATCTTATCGGTGTCTGGATATTGTTTAGAGATTTCCATCTATAATTCTGCTAACTCTACTAACTGCTACTCTGACAAAATTTATGGAATTAGCACTCTTAGAGGGTATTCACTCGTGGTAATGGTATTTAGCAGTAAATAATCTAATCACAGAAAAGGTGCAAAGCATCTTTTATTAAATAGCTAAACATTCTGGTTTCATAAAATAGTCTTTAAACAGACTAAATAAAACGAGCTAAGTTCATGTCTTAGATAAAATTGTTTGTGTTTCACTCCATGTTAATGCTCTTAGGAAAGGCATGAATCTATCTCTTCTCCATCCAAATTCGGATAAATTCTAAAACAGACTGACCACTGTAGTAGTATTTAGGCAACCAGTCAAGGAGAAGAAAAACTCTGAATTCAAACCAACTGTATAATTCAGATCAGTGATCGTTCTTTCCTAGTGATGCTATGTAACCCAGCACAGTAAGTCACATATTTTTTCAAAGATGGTCATCGCTAATTAACCCTCATATTCCCCAGAAAGCTACAATGGAGAAAAATAACTCGGCATCTCTCTAGCCGCCGATGACCTAAAATGATTATGGGTGGTAACGTTTAGCTCTGTGTTGGCATCTTTTTAACCTACCTTCCATTATCTTTTTTTAATTCCTCGACTCCATAAATGACTCCGTTTTATTGTATATTTTTCAATATATTTTACATTAACTGTTAATATTGCTTTTGTGTAAGTTGTTATTTTTGCTTTTGTATCATTTATTATCATTATTATGCTAATTGTAATTATTGAATCAGTCGTGAATGGAGAGTTTCAAATATCGGTTAATGAATGGCCTTTGTAATAATCTGAAGATGGACGGACTCTTTATGAACTAATCTTTAATGATGAACAACTGAAATGATGCAGAATGATTAGTCCAAATTTGTCCACTCAGATGTTTTTCCATAATAACATTCATGAAGTTCAACTTCAAACAGTTTATAGAGAGTCCTCTTTGTACTGTCATTCTCTATGCACTTTTATAAGTGCATATAATTGTAAGTATGCATCAAATAATCACACACACACACACACACACACATATATATATATATATATATATATATATATATATATATATATATATATATATATATATATATATACCAGGGCCGATCAATAAATAAATGGAACTTTTTTTCAGAATAGCAACAAATCAAATAGAATACCCTAAGATTGAACTGAACACTCTTATCAGTTTTTAGTGACTGAAAAGTACAAACTTTGTGAAATTTACCGAAGAAACTGTGATGTTTATAGAAAAGCATTTTTTAGTCAAAAATGTTTACAAATGGACTAAATACTGGTTTGACTCTGCAAGTGTTAGTCTAAAAGACAGTTTACTTACTCTCTGGTCAAGGAAAAGTTGCGGGCTTATCGGATAGCGAAGAAGGTCGTATTGACATGAAAGGACCCATCACAATTGATTTTCTTGAAAAAGGTACAACAGTGAACAGTGCTTCCTATTATCAATACCACCTATATATACAATGATGAATACATATCTATATATGTTTGTTACATTATCTCTATCTAAAAAGATACAAATATGAATGTACGCACACATAGAGACACGTGAAAACACACACACACACACACACACACACACCCATAAGTAGATCAATAGCATTTTTCTAGGGTGCTAAAATGCTGGACTGTGACACCGGATAAAGCGAGTTTGAACTCCAGTCGTGCTAGTACGTTTACTTTCTGGATAATACCTTTGGGAAAGTTATGAACTTTCTTATCCCACACCCAGGTATGGGTTATATCGTATCATTAATGTTCTTCTACAAGGATGCATTTGGCATCAAATAACCCACGACGGTTGATAAGCAAATAAACAAAAAGAAAAACAAACAAAACCAGAAAAGCGTTTTCACACTAAAAATATATATGATAATAATGTCAATATCAAAGGAAGAATATAATCCTTAATATAAACTTTTCACTGTGATTGACCATTCATTTTGTTTTATCAAACGACAATGTGACGATTTTGGTTTGGTTTGGTCTGGTTTGGTTTCATATCAACAAATGTAGGTTTAAATAACCTTCAATTGTCAAATCCTTTTTATGTATATATATATATTAAATATATGATTTCTTAACACATTTTATAGATGACATTTTTAAACGGGCCTGGATTCATTTTTTTCGCACAGTTAAATGGTTTCACTTATCTTTTACGAATAATTCTATTTACTATTAATCATTTGTTTGCACACAGTTTAATGCTTTCAAATATTGCTATGTATCACTAACAATTCAATTAAACATCAGTCATTTGTTTACACAGTTAAATGTAAAAAAAATTCTACTTCAAGCAGTTCAGTTTAGCATAAGTACACAGTTTAGATGTCAAACACTTCTATTTAACCCATAGATAGGACCTTATCAGGTGTTACCACTCTTAGCCAGAGTGGACCAGGTAGCGATGGCAATGAAGGGGTCGTCCGCATTCCCCAAAGCTTCGTCATTACTGAAGTCTCACCATCAGATTGTTTAATGTCATATCCAGGACATTCGTTGGGGGAGTCTTACCTCTCTTCAAAGATTCAGTCGGTGTATTCTGCTGCTCCAGTCGACCAGGCCAACGATATGATGACTGCCACATCTTCTTAGATGATAGCTATCTTTACCACCAACATAACAACTCAAACATCTTTATTAATGATTATTCAACTTTTGAAAAATATACAAGACGCATAAGATAATAAGGTAGTTAGAAATCTGTGCGTCGTTTGGATTATCATGTACGACATTTAAGCCACTTTCTGAGTCCACATAGCAACAGTCTAGTGACAAGCTTATCAAGATAACTGGTGTCTATACAAACTGAGAGGTTTTATTTCAGAGTAACTTCTCTTCGACATTTCCCGTCAAAGGATATCTACAAGTCAGCAGAGGTTTGATGCTGGAGCTTCGTTCTCAAGTTTTGATTTTGCAATTAACTTCTCCAAGAAAAGGGGGGATGTCCTCGTGATGTAATTGTTAAAACGATGGACTGCGGAATCTTATAAATCGAGTTCGAACTCAAGTCGTGTTATTACGTTCACTTTCGGACAAATGCCCTTAGGAAATGTATGAACCCCCTTATCCACCCAGCTATGGGTTAAATTGTACCATTACAATCTCTTCTAGAAGGATGGCTTTGGCGTTAAATAACCTACAAAGGTTGATATGCAATTAAAGAAAGAAACCAAACCTTTTCCAAGAAAAGTTGCCTTCACCACGGCTTTGTCATTAGACTGGAGCTCCTTCTAACCCACAAGATTATGTAAGCCTTAACAAACGACACATGTAAAATTGCAATTAGTTTTTATGTAAAAACGTAATGATATGAAGTGCATTTTATTTGTTAACGCTACATAAACCTTCGCCCAAAATTGGAACGTTACAGAAATGTTCTCCCTTACTGGGAGCAGTAGCATAATCAAAAATCGATCAACTGTCCTGGAACCAATTTGTATTTGCTGGCCTTGTAACTGAAGTGGATCAGTGAACCTTGATTTGACCATTGAAGAGAAGTCATCTCATTAGATAGTTACTGTCTAATCACGATAAACTTGCCGCTTCTCCAAATATAACCGTTGAAATTTTCTCTTTAATTATGTCTCTCTCTATCTCCTATCTACGCTTCTATTTCTTGATATTTAACACTTCTACTTTATTCATTCCTATTTATTGAGCTACTAACAAATCTATACGACTTGGAAAAAATATAGCTTTAAAATATATATATATATATATATATATATATATATATATATATATATATATATATATATATCCTATGCAATCATCAGACCAAGTGACGAGAAACTGACAGTCACGAAGCATTATGAACACTGTATACGCTATCCTAATTTATATCTACATTATTCTATTACCGATATTGAACACTATTTATAAATATAGCCAACTACATTTTTAATATATATATATATATATATATATATATATATATATATATATATATATATATATATATATATATGCGCGTAGGTGTGAGTGTGTATGTGTGTTTCATTTGTTCACCTACGGCGAGGAAAATATACTTACATACAGTGTAAATATATAGAAACATTATGCACTCACACACACACACACACACACACACATAAATATACGTCCGTGTTCGTGCGTGAGTTTATATGCATGTGTGTGTGAGAGAGATTATTTGCGTGTCTATAACTGTATGTGAGTATATGTGTATGTATGTGTGTTTGTTCGTGCGTGGGAGAGAGAGAAAGAAAGAGAGAGAGGGAGGGAGAAAGAGAGAGAGAGAGAGAGAGAGAGAGTGTGTGTGTGTGTGTGTGTGTGTGTAACTCTGATAAATCTGCAACCTGACATATTTGTTACGATTTATGATCAGGAATTTTACGGAATAATCTTCAATCCCGATGGAAAATTTATTTGGTTAAGTGCATAGACAAGAAATATAATGGAATATTTCTTTCTATTTCTAGTCCTGTTTTCATTCATATCAGAATTCTTATTGCTTTCCTTAATAGATTACTTGAAAATTCTAAGCAAATCGGAGTTAACTCCCTTGGAAAACGTATTCTTAGGAAAGGTCTTCCGAATTTCTTGCAAAATGTCGTGTGGCAAAGAGTCAATCCTTATGAGTGAAGCAGAACAGATATAGACACAAGAGGATTTTAAATATTCTAAAATAAAAATGTTAGCATAAGTTCTATCATAAAATTAGAATGTAATGGTTCATAGGTGACAGATACATGTATATAAATTTTTATCAAGGACGGACTTTACCAACGCAAAATCGCAATTTAAAAACCTTTCAGAATCGACGTATTGGAAAATCAAAAAGCGTGGGTGCCTAGTAACCCACGTGACAGGCAAAGCCTTCTACCTAAGAATAACATACACTCACTCACTTCCTGATCCTTATCTGACGGAAAAAGAGAATATATATATATATATATATATATATATATATATATATATATATATATATCTTCTAACATACCGACTTCCTTGGAGATATTGAAGAGCTCGTCGGTGGTAACGGTCGAGAAGAAAAAGTAGGTAGTAGCAGAGAAACAGGCGTTACGAACACATGGTCGAAAGGTATTCAGTCTTAACAAGCTGATAACATTTTTATTGCCTGTATAAATTGTACAATAATAATGATATACTTGAAAGACAATTTTGTTGCACTTAAACTTCTTGTTTGTTGCTTTTGCTGTTATGTTTACCTTTTTTGACTTCTCGTTTTATTTTTTTTAAATTCGTTCACTGCCTTCCAATACGGACTCGGAAGCATACACGCTGACAAACACAAGACTACCCAAACAACAGTTCTGACCCCAACGGACGAACCAAACGCAACCTCAACATAAACAAAATTTCGAAAAATAATTTTTTTATTTTAAATATTAAAAAATAAAAAACCGTAAGATGTAGCAGACAATGAAGGAACAGACTGAACAAGTCAATATGAAAACACCCGAATTCATGGAAACTGCGGTGGACGGGTGGTTTACCATATTAAAGACTCAGTTTTACCTGTGAAATGCGACAGCACTCAAGATCAAAATTTGTACAGTAGTATCGTCTCTACCAGTCGAGGAGGTTGCTAAACTACCAAATGCTACTCTGGAATCACTGGACTTCGAGAAACTAAAACGAACCCTCATAGAAGCACACGAAAAGATGAAACCAGAGCTCCTTGAAAATTTAATGTCGGCAACAATAATTTCAAGGCGACCGTAGGCATATTTACACGAAATGCTATCCGTAGCTAAACGGATTGAAATTAGTTAGGGTATTGTAAGTTTTTTCTGGCTCTTCTATCAACAATGTCTCCAATAATTCCCTCGCAAAAAGATTTGAATCCCATCCAACTTGAACTAATGCCGTTACTGGATAACGGTAAGGCATTCGTCGTCTGACAGCCAACGGAAAATAGAAATAATACCCAAACTGTAAGAAAAAATGCAGCCGCAACAGTCCACAGCCGATAGATGTCAGGCCATATTGAAGGAATCAACGAACAAAAAAAAACTTGAAGAGCGCACATTTATTTTGCTTACAAGGCAAGAACGTGTAAGCCAAGGTGTAAGTGGCCAAAAAAGCACGGTCTAAAAATATTACTCAGCTCTTGACCTGGAAGTGATTCGAAAAACTAGTTAGGCCAACAATTTTAGTCCGACGAAGTTCGCCGCTGTTAGAAATTAGTACAAAATTGGGGGCTACCAAAATGAAATTTATTGTTCATACTGGCACAAGTATCTCAGTAATATCAGGTGCTGCAGTATAGGGGATTACTTTAAAACCGTATCACTGTCCACTGCTATAAAATGCTTCGGACAAGCGAATTTGGAAATTGGGATTCCCAGAGATCATTTACCTGGACGTTCGTGATCGCCGATATCGTCAATTCACTCCTTCGACAGGATTTCCTCAACAAGTTTGATCTGATAATAGGCTGCTGTAGCAAAACAATTTATGACTGCACGACAGACCAGGAAAGACCTTAAAATGATGTACATCGTCGGTGAATTTCGTCGTTAATGAAATGGAGGTTCTTTCATGCGTACGGAACAGGATTAATAAAGAAAATACCCGGTCCTAAATAATTAACAAAAGCAACTGCGGCGTCTATGATAAAATTGTCACAGGAATCCACACGCCGGTTTATGCGAAAACTAAGCAGCTTTTTGTTGACAAATATGATGCAGCATACGCCAAATTTAGAACTCTACAAAAAGGCGGAGTGATCTCCCTTTCCAATAGTCCACTACATATGGTAGCGAAACAAAACGGAGAAAATCGTTGTTATGGAGACTATCGCTCACTCAGCAGTACAATTAAAAATGACCGAAATATAAACTCCTTTTCCACAAAACTAGCAAACAAACAACGTTTCTCAAAAATCGATTTGATTTTAGCTAAGCACCAAATTAAGAAGCATCCGGATGATCTTACAAAAACTGCTTTAACGACTCCATTTGGACAGTACGAATTTATCTAATGCCGTTTGAATTGAAAAATGCATCACCAACATTCCAACGCTACATTGACATCATTTTAAATGTGTTTTTGTTTATATAGATGATATTTTAATTTTTAGCGGTGATGAGATTTCTCACCAAAATGATATTGAAATTGATTTTAACATTTTCCATGTACACAATTTTAAAATTTCAGTCTCAAAATCTGTCTTTAATGTAACTTCCCTAAATTTCTTATGATTTCAGATTAGTGTAGATGGCATTAAACCTCCAAGTAGTAAGATAGAATAATTAAAATACTTCCCCTACCCAAGTAACTCAAAAGGGTTTTGCAGGTTCCTTGGGATTGTGGGATTTTATAGAAAATTAATTCCAAAGTTTTCAGAGATAGTTTTACCCCTATCTGATAGAATGAGACTGTTCCCAAAACGATCATTTATATTAAATGATTCTGAACGACAAGCTTTCAATTCTATAATTCAGGAACTCAATGATGCATCCGCATTTGCTCACCCTCAATCTAACTGTATTAATTATCAATTAGTCATTGACAATAGTAACTATGCTGCAAGGGATGCATTACACCAAATTGTGGGGGGAAATCCAATACCGGTGGGATTTTTTTCCAAATATGTTAACACAAACACAAACACAAACCAGGTATTGTATCTATGACCAGGAACTTTTAGCAGCTTATTCATCAGTGCTACATTTCTGTCACCGCATAGAAGGTCGCCAAGTATTGCTTTTAATTGACCATAAACCGTTATGTGCTGCATTTCACAGTTTAAAATCGGATAGACAACAGCGACAATTATCTATCCTGGCATAATTTATTTCAGATATTGAACATGTAAATGGTGGTCAGAATGTAGTAGCTGATTGTCTATCCCGACCAATTCTTGCTGTACAAATAGATGCCTGCGATTTAACCACACTTGCTGAAGCACAGGCATCCAACACTGAAATTCAATCCTTCAGGAGTTAAAAAGATTCGCCATACCAAGGGATAACCAGTTTATATTGTGTGATGTATCTACATCTTACCCTATATCTTTTGTTCGATCTAAGTTGCGCAAGTCCATTTTTAATAGCATCCATTCCATATCACACTCTGGCATTAAATCATCTATTAAAATGATTAAAGTAGATATTATTGGCCAAGCATGGATAAATCGATTAAAGAATTTTGCAATCATTCACCTCATGCCAACAAGCAAAAGTCTACAAGCATACCAAATCACCAATTTAAAAATTAGAAAATCCATCTGCAAGATTTTAGACAGTACACATAAATATGGTTGGACCACTCTCACCAGAAAAATGCCCAAATAACCATTACATCAGCCCATACAGATATGTCTTCACATGCATTGATCGCACAATGCGGTGAATAGAAACGCAACCCAAAAGCGAGATCACTGCATGTAATGTAACTGAGGCCCTTATAAACGCATGTATCATACGACGGGGTGTTCCTTTGCCTGTTATAACAGACAGAGGGTGCCCGTGGTGTAATAGTTATCGTCGTAGGAAATGGACACGGTGACTCGAGTTCAAATCCTGGACAGGACTGATTGCATTTCACATAGCACTAATACCCTTTGGAAAGGTATGAATCCAATTATTCTCCTTCCAGCTATGGGTAAATAGTAGGACAGACTTGGTTCTTCAGCCTTGGTGAGGCAACTAGTCTAGGAGAAGGAAAACTCTGAATCTAAACCTATTAAACTCCGCTTAAAAATTGACCTTGTGTCATATCCTGCCTGAGCGGATAGGTTGGTAAATAAGATAATAGACAGAGGGAAACAATTCGGAAGTGAATTGTTTGCTGAATTAGCAAAAATAAATAATTGGCTTTTATAGGCTACGTACAAGAGCCATATCACTGTCAATGCAATGGCTTGGTTGAAAGAGCACACAGGACAATTAAAACTGCTATTAAAACTGCACGAAAAGAGTCCAGGCTTTCGGCCCTCCCAATAGTACTACTTGGAATTCGGTGTATACCCAATAGCTCTGAATTTTCTCCCTTTTATGCTGTTACAGGCACTCAAATTTTACTACCACAACCATTTATAGACAGAAAAGGCGAGGAGCTGTAACTCTTTCACAAGAGAACTACATAAAATTCTGTCACAGTTTTATTTGAGAGGCTTCTCCAAAAGGCTTAATAAATCCACCAAATCTTATGTCCCAGAAAAGCCTAAAACTTGTAATAATTGGATTAGAGTAGATCGTGTTCGAAGGTCATTAGAAGCACCCTATTCAGGTCCCTATACAGTTCTTCAGCGAACTCCTAAATATTTTATGATTAAGACAAACAATGGTATTCACGAGTATGGATACCACTGTTTGTCTCTGTAGACAAGTTAAAACAGTATATAGAAATACAAAAACAAAAAGTAAAAAAACCTGTCGAAAGAGAGTAGAGAAAAAGAAAAAGCTTAGTTGCTTAACGCAAAAAGTATATACTAGAGTAAGGTCAAAAGGATTCTTCCAGAAAAAAACTCAAAATCATCATCAGGGCGAAGAGTTTCCTAGAAAAGACATAATGATTACTTTTATCATTAGTACACTCCGCTCTTAGTGGTAAACTTCTGTGATGATTCATGGGTAGTAAATACAGGGATATAAATTTTTATCAAGAACAGATTTGACCAACGCTAACTGTGAAACGGTACCCCCTCACCCCCCCCCACATTATCTCAGTCTTCTAACCATGTCTTCTTCTTAGCCGGCCGGTGATCAACTAGTGGCTGAGGGGGTAACGCACATTTCTTTACCTACACAAGAATACGATCGAGGGAGACAGGAGAAAACAAACAGACGAACAAACACGAACAAACTTGGGGTTACCAAGAGCAGAGGGAGGTATGCAACACTACATGCATGTGCATTCCAGATAGCAGATATGGACTAACGCTAGCGTGGGTTACTAGCGAAAATTCCACAATGCTACTGGAATCAGACATCTTGAGACTCTTCTTCACTGGACCCTATCTTGTCTCCTCGCCTCTCTGCTCAGTGTCTGGTGTTGACTGCCCCTCCGTTCTTCCACGCCAACTTCTGCTGTTCGCCTCTCTCCTGTCCAGCCGCAACTGCCCTTTCTCCTGTCCAGCCACCAACTCCTCTGCTGGTCTCCAGCCACCAACTCCTCTGCTGGTCTCCAGCCACCAACTGCCCTTTCTCCTGTCCAGCCACCAACTCCTTCTGCTGCTTGCCTCTCTGCTCTCCAGCCACCAACTCCTCTCTCTGGGTCGCGTCGTCAATTCTCGTTCGCGTCCCCTTACCACTTCCGGATACGGCGAGATTTCAGGTCCAAGAATCCTTTGTCTGGTTTCGCACCAAAACAGACTCGTCTGCTTTGGCGGCCTACCCCCATAGTGCTACAAACTCACCATTTTAAAACCTTTAAGAGTCGACAAGTTGGATAAATCAAAGACCGTTGGCGCATAATTACTCACGTGATACGCAAAGCTCACTGGCTAAGAACATTATACACTCATTCTCCACTTGCTCCTTATCTGGTGGACTTCCTTGGAGATTTTGAAAAAGGACGACGGTGATAACGGTCAAGGAGTAAAAGCAGGCGTTACGAACACATGGCCGAAAGGAATTCTGTCTTAACAAGCTTATCACATTTTTATTGTCTGTATAAATTGTACAATAATAATAATAACATATACGGAAGACAATTTTGTTGTACTAAAATTTCTTGTTTGTTGATTTTACTGTTTTGTTTACTTTTGTTGACTTTTCGTTTTGCTTAAAAATGTTCGTTCGCCACCTTGCAATACGGACTCGGAAACATACACACTGACAAACACAAGACTACCCCAACAACAGAGATTAAGCCTAAGTAACATAAGGGAAGTTTCCGTGGTGTAGTGACTAACGTACTTGATTGTGACTTCGTTGAAATCGAGTTCGAACGCCAGTCGTGCTATTACGTTCACTCTAAGGATAATACCCTTGAGAAATGTAGTACCGCCTTCTTCCCCTCCCCAATTATGGATTAGATAGTACCACTATCCTTCTACAGGGATGATTTTGTCATTAAATAACACATGAAGATTGGTATGCCATTAAACTAAGAAACCAACCGAAACCTAAGTAACGTAAGACCTTTATAAGGGTAATTACAAATGTAAGTTCGTTAGCGATTAGAAGGGAGAGTAAGGAGGAGGAGAAAAAGGATTAGTTATTGACGCTTTTAGTACTTGGTTTTCAATACAAAATATTTTTCCGAAACTGGTTGTACACCGAAAGCTAAAGATCACTAACTTCCTAAGTATTTTATAGCTGGAGAGAAAATTCATGGATTCATGTATTTCATTTATTACAATTCACACAAACAGCTTTGGATGGAATTTGAACTCGATTTGACCCTTCCATTTTCTATGCAGATAACACTAAAACACACTCACTCATATACATGTGTGAGTAAAACACACACACTTACACACACACACTTACACACACACACAGACTATATATATATATATATATATATATATATATATATATATATATATATAAAGTTAGGATAGTGTAGACACAGAGTAAATAGCGTTTGTTAACTCAGTTTCTCGCCATGGTCTGATGATAGCATACGCAAGAACCTGACAGCCACCAAACGCCTTTGATTTTATGCAATCCTTAATTAAATCTACATATGCTTCATCAGAGATATTGAGCCCTCTTTATGAATAAAGAGTGCTCTGCATTATAATTAAATTTTTGTGGTGGGGGTATTTTTGTTGTATTACATTAAAATACAAACAAGCAAAAAGCAGATCATCCTGATATTGATCACTAATTTTGTAATCCATAAAAATATTTGGAAAGGGGGTAATTTCTGAGAGGATGTACGGCAATTATTAATTTTGGTTTGTTTTTCTTTCTTGTTACATTTGCGACAAAATCAACAAAAATAAGATTTTAAAGACTATTCAAGAAATTATTTTTATTATTATTATTATTATTATTATTATTAGAAGAAGAAGAAGAAGAAGAAGAAGAAGAAGAAGAAGAAGAAGAAGAAGAAGAAGAAGAAGAAGAAGAAATTCGACCATAGAGAATGAAACATGAAATTCTCTGATTTTAAGACCCAAGTGGATCACCTAATTCCAACCGAAAGACCAGACCTAGTGCTAATTAACAAAAAAGGAGAACTTATCGTCGAGCAGATTGTGACGTCACAGTGGACCACAGAGTTAAAATAAAAGAAAGCGAAGAGATAGACAAATACTTGGACCTTGACAGAGAACTGGAAAAACTATGGAACATGAGTTTGTCGATGATACTAATTGTAGTTGGTACGCTTGAAATAGTCTCCAAAAACCTAGAAAAGACTAGAGGAAGTGGAAATCAAAGGAAGATCATCTAGACTTCGGTATTATTAGGATCGGCTTGAATACTTAAAAGAGTCCTGGAGACCTGAGGAGACTTATAATCACTCAGACTCCAGTAAAATACTACCAGCTAACTCTGGCGTGAAAAACCCTTCACGAGTGAGATAATGATAAATATGTTTCAATGTGTCGATGATGTCGATCTTTACGAAGCTTACTTTTGTACATCCTATTACAAATAAATTGAATTTAGAAGAAAGTTTCTTTCACAATTCTTTTAAGAGGTAAGGGATTTTCAGTATTCAACATTCCGACTTTTTTATCAAGTCATAAACGCCGACCTCTTGTTCTTTTGGATTATACAGTTATTCTTGACATCGGCAGATCTTAAATGCGCATGCTTCTTGATGATTGCTAAGATTAGCATAAAACAGTTGAAGTGATAGAAAATAGATTGTGCAGCACCAATCTTTTAAGTGAAAAGGGCCTTCGTGCTTGGGAAGTCAATATTTACTATATTCTTATATGAGCTAAAATACTTAGCTTTGGTACAAATGCGAAATATGTAAATATCTCAACCATAGACCAGACTCCATGTGTGTGTATGTGTGTCTGTGTGTGTTGCTCGTTTACTTGAGTAATTGTGAGTGAGTGTGTGTGTACAAGAAACACCCGAAAAAGTCTTGGTTTGACCAAAAAGAGAAATGTCAAAGACTAAAAAACATACATGTCATTTCCTCTCCCCCACCTTGCAGTTCATTTACCTCCATTCCGCGGTTCACTCTCATGCATCAATCAGTTCATTCTTCCAAACTCTACAGTTCACTCTGCCAACTCCATATTTTACCATCACACACCCTGAAGTTCCCTCTCTCTCTCTCTCTCTCTCTCTCTCTCTCTCTCTCTCACTTCACAGTTCACTCCTTTCCCTCTGTAGGTCACTCCTTCCGCTCTGCAGTTCGCCATCCCCACCTTGCAGTTCATTCTCTCCCATTCCGCAGTTGGCGCCCCTCATTCCGCGGTTTACTCTCTTCAACTCTACAGTTCCCCATTCCTTACCGTGTAGTTTACTTTCAACCACTTCGCAGTTTATGCCTGGCACACCGTTTCTCGATTTTCGTTAACCCTTCAAAAAATGAAAAATAAAATAAAACAAAAAAATTATTCTTTTCTTAGCTGGGCCAAAGACGTTTCACTACATCTTCATATTTTTACATACGTGTGTGTGTGTGTGTGTGTGTGTGTGTGTGTGTGTGTGTGTGTGTGTGTGTGTGTGTGTTGTGCAATTTTTGCTTCTTTTTCAACAGTCTTGCTTCTATTCTCGCTCCCTTCTTTTCTGCCTCTCTTCCTTCTGTCTTTGTTTTTCCTATCCTATTTGTATTATTACTTTGCTTTGTAACCAGCTAAACCTTTGAGCCAACACAAATTACAGCTTCCCTCATCAAACGATGACATTCCAGCTACACAAGTGAGACAGAAAATTGAAGTCTAATCACAAGAAGAAAAGAAAAAGAATTAGGATGAAACGAGCTGCTGAATCATGACGAAGATACGATTGCTATCGCTCCGTAATTATCGAATTAAATCACTTGGCCATCGACGGCATTTTGACATTAGTTGACATCGTCTCCCTTAGGCACAAGCATCTAATCCAATAGTGTTAATGTCGACAACAAATTTATGAAACTATAAAGTGAACAAGTTGAAGCACAATATCTATCAGCATATTTTGTAGTCGATCTTATGTAAATATAATTCAAATTAATATCATTGTTTTTTTTTTTTAATATTATTTTTGCTTTGATCTGTGTCGATTTATATCATGATATGCATTTTTTCGAGCTTCGATCTCAAACAAAGGGACCTCGTTAACCTTTATGCAAATACAAAAGAGTGTTTCCTGTTAAAAGTTCAGCAGAGATTGTGTTTCGGTGTACAACTCGGAGTGCGCGAATGTTTCCAGTGAAAAAACTGATTTTCAACTATTTGTTCATTTTCTATTTTATCCATAAGAGTTCCGGCAACGTTTGTATGGAATTGTTTTATATAAAAAAAATTTTTCCTCTTGCACATTGGAGGCGTCCTCGTGGTGGTTAAAGTACTAGACTGCGAAATTGTAGTAAGAGAGTTCGAACTCCTGTCGCGCTATGACGTTCACTTTTGGACAAATACCCTTGGGAAAGGTATGAACCTCCTCCCAGGTATAGGTTATATAGCATCTCTGCTTTTCTTTTAGAAGGATGACTTTGGCATTAAATGACCCACAAAGGTTGATATGCCATTAAGCAAAGTAACCAAATCATACTTCTCTTACAAAAACACTTGTTAATTTCAACTAAATATTGCTTAGAAGCATCTGTAGGTGTTCCACATAAATTTTCGATTTAGTATCTTCCTCTTTGTTGCTTAGACAGCCATCTTTCGACTTCTTGGTTCTTTATCTTTTGATGTGGATCGAGTGATAAAGAGTCTCGATGATGTTACTCAGTACACTTATTGACCTCAAAACTAGCAAGATTCGAACCACCAAAAAGCCTTCCGCAACTCAACAACTCCCCCATTCATGAGATTGCTTCCACTGTGCATGTAATTTTATGTACGACCTCTCGATCTTCAATTATTCGAGTGTTGGACGAATAGTTTGTAATAGGCAATACTTATGAACAGCTATAAACACTCAAGTGTGCAAAAAATCATAAAACGAAAAGGATAATCGTTGTGTTATCTATAAAGTTGATATAAAAGTTCATAACGCCACACAGTACAAATGGGTGGGAAATTTATTTCTTCCTTTGTTGCTTTTCACTCAGTTAACTGTAATACGTCATTTACAAACCTTAGATAGAGAATTCCGTGTGGTGTAGTGGCTAAAGTGTTTGACAGCGAAATCATAGCAAGTGAGTTCGAGCTTCAGTCTCATTATTACGTTTATTTTCGGACTAATACCTTTGCAAAAGGTATGAACCCCCATTATTCTCCCTGATAATGGTTCAATAGTACTGCTAGTTTCATTCTACCGGGATGGTTTTTGCATTAAATTACACATAAAGGTTTATATGCCAATAAACAAAGAAAGTGAACTCTTAGAAAACATCAGAAGCTGTTTCATATTTAAACATAAACTAGAATTTCTTCACACCTATTTGCTTGCGGTAAAAAAATTGCCTAAGTCAGTTTGATTATTATTTTTGGCAATCATCCTCAGTTTAATTTTTTTTTTCTGATGTTCGCAAATGACAAGCACTAAAAAATTCGTGTTACTGCTGAAGTTGACCTTTAATTTACAAAGACAAACGTCAAAGTTACTTTGTGACTTATATGTTAGCGAATGTGAAATATTTACAGTGAAGAATAGATTAGAGAGATAAGTGATCGTAAAGAAAAGGCTAAAGATAAACAGGAAGAGAGTATTATTGGAAATTATATTTTGTGGCTTGGAAACTTGTAGATGCGCGTGATCTCATAAACGGAGAGGAAAATATTGCCAGATTACCGGCTAGAACAACCAGTCATTTTCAATGTCCATCACGTGTTCTCTGACTAAATGACCTTTTGTATGACCAATAAGTTGTTCATTGCTGAATCTTACGAGCAATATGTTTGAACTCCGTCAATGCAGAAACAAAGGAAAAACGAAAAAGGAGAAGAAATGAAAAAGAGATGGAAAATTGGAAACGAAAAGTGACTGGAAAATGAAAAAGAGGCTGAGAACGGGAACTGAAAAGAGCCTGGGAAATGAAAAAGAACGTGGGAAATAAAAAAGAGCCTGGGAAATGAAGAGGTTGACCATGGGAAACGAAAAGAGGATTTGGAAGAGAAAATGAGAAAGAGTCTAAAACTGAGAATAAAAATCATCGTTGATCTTCCTTTCTATGCAAGAATCATGAAGGATGGCAGTAAACTGATCTTTTCGTGGAATATTAGCCGTTTGAGAGACTCGACCGTGTAAATGGCTAATGAAGCAATGTTATTAATTCACGTTGACGTCAGAATA
Organism: Sepioteuthis lessoniana; assembly: GCA_963585895.1. NCBI lineage: Eukaryota > Metazoa > Mollusca > Cephalopoda > Myopsida > Loliginidae > Sepioteuthis > Sepioteuthis lessoniana. The sequence continues at coordinate 80,675,125 of OY757905.1, forward strand.
TGCGTATATCTGTCAATATGTAAATCTATATGGTTACTGCGGATTATATCTGTACTAGACCGACCGTAGGCAGATGGGAATCTATAATTTGCTTTTCAGTTCATTTTTCTTTCAATTTTGTCAGTGGGATTTTGTGCTAACGAGTGCCACTGTCAGTAGAATAAGTTAAACCTCTAATTCGTATTCAACTGCATGGTAATAGCTGCTGTCTGTTTTCAATAATCAGCCATATATATATATACATATATATATATATATGCGTGTGTGTGTTTGTGTGTGCGTAATCACACGCATATGTGTGTATATGTGTACGTGTGTATATGTATACATACACACATTCGTGTGCATGCGCGCACCCACCCACACACACACACATATATATATATATATATATATATATATGTGTGTGTGTGTGTGTGTGTGTGTGAAGTAAAACTGATAACAACGACCCAAGTGGAAGGAGAGATTTATTGAGAGGTCGACACTATAGCGTTTCGGTTCTACTGAACCATCATCAGGACCATGAGGGGTGATATTAACGATTTTAAGTTAACGATGGATGTTTCGAAATGTGAAATACAAAACCTAGGGGAAAATATGTATTATAAGAAAAAGTTGGCTTTTATTTCTGAAAATTTACTTATAGATATGTTCTTTCCAGTGAGCACATGGTCCAAAAAATTGGGGGGAAGGGAAGGGAGTTAAAGAAAGAGTTTTCTATGGAGCCCTAGCTAGTCACACTCGTCGCCGAAATTCATCGTTTAGTCATTCCCCATTCGTTCTATGAAATACTTCATTCACCCACCCACCAACCACGCAACAATTACCAAAAGCCTCATTTGCTCGATGAAAATCCTATTTAAAACCGGATGAAATGAAATGGTATATTATACAACGAGTGAAAGATGATGAAGGATTGGAGAAAAAAGTTCAGGTAAACAAAACATAAACCCGATTGGTTTCCCTTCCATCCCCACTTCTATGATGCGGTGAGTCCACTGTTTTCTGGTGCTTGGATAAGACCAAAAACAAGCCGAAGCTATCCCTATAGGGGAAAGGCCTAAGACTAATCGGGATAAAAGAACAGGCAGGAAAGGGGGTGGACAGGAAAAGGGAATAAATATGAAATACAGAAATATGTAACCAAGATCCTCAAGAAAGGCCAGGGACTCACAAGTGGTAAAAGGGTAAGAAAAAAGAAACAGGGAGTGGTGAGGATCTTGGAAGGAACTAACCTCTAAACTGTGGGGACCATGACACACTTCACACCACTAACTAGGGGGTCGAAATTTCTAAGAAGTACAGAAAGTACAGAAAGTTTTCCTATTTACCCGGGGTTGGGTCCCGAAAGACCCGAACCATCGTCGCCATGCGCAAGCAGAGGAGGGAAGGATGACTCCCACGTTGCCCCCTTACATACGACCAGGCTTGCTGCATACACCCATCTTTTGCTGAATGTTATGCGGTCCAAGCGTCTTCTATCGTATCTAATCTTGACCCTAATCTGATGCATAAAGAACAAGATCAGATCATGATGAGAAAATTTTGCACCGTCATACAATCCCTTGTTTCGCGTCTGCCAAATCACCATTCTAAACACGACTAGGATCTCGAGAAACACCACACACTTCTCATCCTGAAACGGAGGGTCAACATTGTCGAAGACGTAACCAACGTCGAGCAGCACAAGCTCTCTAGGACTGATGCGAGCCGTCTACTCCTCGATGTGACTCCAGAACGGGCAAACCCGCTCACAGTAGTAGAAGGTGTGCGAAGCCGTTTCTTCCAGACTACTGCCGCAGCGGGGGCAGTCAGGCATATCTGCTATTCACGCTCTGTAAGCCCGGTCGTTGAGGGCCAACGCATTTCGAGCTAGCCGCCAGGTGAGGGAGAACTTGGAGTTGTTCAAGAAGCCCGACCCTGGTGCCCAATTCCAATGGGAGCGAAACTCCTCCACCGATCAGCCGAGCCGTTTTACCAGAGGACCCGATGCGGAACCCACCACTAACCCTCGATATAGCTCCTTACGAGACCGAGAGAGGTCACTGGACCGAGGAAGACTTCGAAGGGCCCTGCGGCACTCGCTGACATATGGTGTTTCATCCCTTGGCCTACGACGGCCTTCAGCCTTGGGATTCAGCGTCAGGCGAGGAAAGGTGACTCTCACCTTGAGGCTCCACACCGCGTCCGTCGTTAACGATCGGCATAGATAAGCCAGTCTCTCAGCGAGCCGGATTACAATTCTTTATTTACTCTTTATATATATATATATATATATATATATATATATATATATGCTTGTTTGTATGCTTGAGTGTTATGTGGTGGCGTGTGTGTGTGTGTGAAGAATAGATATTTGGTAAGTTCACGCACACACATACACTTATATATATATATATATATATATATATATCACAATATATTTCAAATATAACGTACACTATAAAACATGATAAAGACTCACGAGTATCACGCTTTTGGTCCTCTACTGAGCCAATATTCAAATCATAATCCTAATTATGTTAACCGGCCTTTTTTTAGTAGTGCACTCTTTTTATCGGTAAATCATAATTTTAAGATTCACCATCACGAAGGAAATCACGTTTGAATACTCAATGAAAAGGAAAAAATCTGACATTTTTAATACTTACTGACCGAAAGTGTGAAACTCTTAGTCGTGAGTTTTTATTGTTTTATAACTGATTTTTCCATGTATTGAGCACTGTAAAGATTTTAAGGATTAAAAAATGCTTTTACCATTAAATTTTAATCATAATCATCATCATGTCGTGCTGGTAGCACGGATATCCCTGACTCTCTCTCTCGCCACTCCTCTCTATCGTTCATCGCCCTAAGCAGGTCTTCAGGACAACATCCCGTATCCTCACATAGCTGCTGAATGTATGTTCGTGCTGGTCGTCCTGCTTTTACACGGCCATGTGTGGGGGTCCATAGGAGTACATCTCTTATGAGTTCATCCCTGCTTCTCCAGCAGTGTCCTGCATGTCTGGTTCGTCTAACTTGAATAATTTTCGTGATAGGAGGCAGGTGGCTGTACAGTTGGTGTCTTTTGGGGTGTTGCCGCCAGGACTTGTTCAAGATTGCTCGCAGCATTCTTGTGTAATTGCCGTCTAGCTTCTTCTCCAACCGTTTTGTTAGAGTCCATGTAGTGCACCCATATAGCAGTATCGATGTGACCGCTGCCTGGAAGAAACTGCGTTTCATTTTATCGGTTAGGTCTGATTTCCATATAATCGATAGCCTATTGATAGCTGTCCATGCTTTCGTTAACCTCGTGTCGATGTCCTTTTCGGTTGATGCGACGCTGCTTCCTAGGTAAGTGAATTTGTCTACTAGTTTAAGAGGAGTTCCGTCTAGAGTGGAGATGTCCCCCGTTTGATCATAGCACATATATTCCGTTTTGTGTGCATTAACATAGAGGCCTATGCCTGCGGCTGCTCGTTTCAAACTATGCAGTAGTGTTTCGGCTTGGTCGGGTGTATATACACACACATATATATATATATATATATATATATATATATATATATATATCTGTGTGCATGTGTGTGTGTGTGTTTATATATATAAAAACTTGACAAGAAATATCTTAATGAGTTCGATCCTCATCGACAGCCTTGCTATTCTGATCCCTTACAAGACTTCAGTGAGCTCAATAGATGAGATCGCCTGTTATAGAGTGGTGTTTAGCAGGCTAAACTAACAAGCAATTCTAGGTGTGGTGTGTTTGATTCGCACTGAGTGTCTCATGTTTGTGATCCTATGATAGGTAAGCTATGTTTGGTAAATATGAACCCCCGGCGTTGAACAATATTTTGTAATTAAGTTTAGCGAATAACTATTATTAACTTAATAATGTAATGTAACGGTCGCCTTTTACTACCAGTGATCCTGGTGCCCTGCTGTGTGACCGACAACACAAGAACACTCATGCAAGAGACAGTCGGATACGAGACTTGGGGATTTTTTAAAAGATACAGTCAGTCAGTTTTACTTGGAGATCGACAAGTCACGGCTTAAAGTTCGATGCTTAGCCAAACCGCCCTCGCTACAATCGTAATTTTCTTTAATCGAATGCCAATTTTTTAGTCTGATCCAAAAATAATTTGTAAGATTAGCAATTAAGTGTGGTCCTATCACTCTTGCTTTCCCAATACTTCCTGCGCCCATTCTCTGTTTTTAAAGATCCGCAGAACAGAGGTTGATGCAACTTGGTCAGGGTATCTTGTGGCGGATCTGGCAGTTAATAATGAGGTCATGAAAATGTTGGCAACTCCAAGAAAAACACAAATTTCCATTAATAATAATAAAATAATTTTTTGTTGCAATATGATTATGTAACCATATACAAAAGTAAAAGAAAAAGTTTTGCACACAAGGTTGGAGAGAAAAGTCACAGTGAGAAATTTGGCTTGAAATTTTTCAGCGGAAAAAGTGGCCCTGGTGCTATTCGAAGAATTTTGGAGGTCTAGAACTATTTTCGTCAAAGTTGGGGCAAATTCTTCTAACGACAGTGTCTTCTAATGGCAAGATCGTCTTCAAGCAGCAAGGCCATCTAGGGGGATGTCTTTGTCCTAGCGAGTGGGTTTTCTTCGAACGGCAAGGTCTTCTTCTGGCAGCAGGGTCTCTTTGCATGGAGGTCTTCTTGTGGGAAAGCCTTCTTCTAGCGGAAGGCTCTTCTTCTAGTGGCAAGGTCTTTTGGTGGAAATGTCTTCTCGTGGGAGGGTCTTCTAGCGAAAGGGTCTTCTAGCAGAAGGTCTTCGAACAGCAAGGTCTTCTAGTGGGAAGGTTTTCTTCTAACGGCAAAGTGTTAGGGCTGGTAGGTCTTCTTCTGGCGGGAGAATCTTCTTCTAACGGTCAGGTCTTCTTCAAGCAGGAAGGTTTTATCGCGTGAAGGTCTTCTTCATGCGGTAGTTATGGAATGTTCTTTTCCCTAGGTCTTACTTCTCTGCTTAAGACAGTTTTGGAGCCCATATTTTATAGAAGATATTTATAAACCTAAACACTTCTGACTAGTGAGCCAATGAGAACTTGGCTATCAAAGTTCAAGGGTAGAAGCAAAATCAAACCCTCACTCCCTTTTTGGATGAACTACAATCCACAGTGATTAAGGGAGGAGCAAAAACGAACACTCGACCTCATTTTAATCGCACTATGCGTTCTCGCTTAAGAACACGCTGACTCAGCCTCTGACGTTTAACTTGTCGTTTTCCCCAGCCACTCGATCAGGTGCGATTTAGAAAGGTCTTTAGTTTTGTTTTGCTTTTTTTGTTTAATAAGATATCAACCTTTGTGGGTTATTTAAAGTCAATGCCATGCTTGTAGAAGAACAGTAGTGATTCTATTCATTCCATATGCGGTGAGGGGAATAAAAGGGTACATACCTTTCCTTGGGTATTGATTTGAAAGTAAACGTAAAGACGCAACTAGAGTTCAAACTCGATTACTACGATGCCACAGTCCAGTACTTTAACCATTACGCCAAGAATCTACTCCTGGAGAGTTCACACAGAACGAAATATGCTTTTGACCCTGGATAACACCTTCAACTTTTTACAGCTTTCATAAACTCGCCAAGTCCTGTAGCACATAAGGAATAGCAACAACACTGATGTATAAAAAATAATCTGCTTCTTTTCTTTTTTTATTACCCGAAGTGTACGTATGGGTAGAGTGAAAGAGAGAGTCGAAGACAGCTGAAATGCACAATCGAGCTGAGATACGATTCTTCAGTGAACTACTTTGTTCTGCTTTGGGGAGACTGGTACAGGGTAACCGCAAGGCATCTTAGTTTCTCCTTGCTTTCTTCACTTTCAAAAATCTGGTATAAGGCCATCTCAAAGAACCAAATCATCTTCTTTCGACTCGTTTCTCTCCTTTTGTGAGTCTGGTCAGGGTCATCTCAAAACACCAAACCATCTTCTTTCTACTTGCTTCTCTCCTTTCACGAGTCTGGTCTTGCTTATCTCAAGGCACCGAAGCATCTTCTTAGAGTGTGTCCGCTTCTCTACTTTCGCGATTTTCATTAGCTCAGGCTTTTCTCTTGCTCTTAACCCTGGGCCGTCTGGTGAAAGGCGAGCGCCCAGAGCGACGTAACGTCTAGTAGCTCTTCTCTCGTCTTCTTCGTTCTCTCGGGCTATCTTTTTGATAGGGTCGAAATTTTCTCTGGATTATATAATTTTCCGGACGCCCACGAAATTTGCGTGGTCACGCCTCCCACCTTCGCGTTACACCAGGACACACCTCCTGTCTATTATGTCACCCACGCAACTTATGTGGCACTTCCAATGAGGAAACACCTGCGCTAATTTTACTTTAGATAACTCGTTTATTTCCAATAAGGCCACCCACGCAATTTATGTGGTATGTCAAAAAGGGTCTTTGGGTCAATATTCAACAGTTCCAGTGACTTTTGCATAAATTTGTAAACGCAGTCAGAAGAATAACCTTTATTCAAAATCTTGGTTTTAATCTGTTTTCATTTGTACATAACTTTTTCTTCTTAATTTCAAAACAAAAAAAATTTTCTCGTTCATAATTTTTTTAAAACTAATGAAAAATCCTGTTGTGTCATAAAAATGAGTAGGATTTTTTTGTGACCGGGTGTCTGATTTTTCCTTGATGTAAACGAGTCTATCTCGTCGTCATCTCTTCATCTCATCTTTGTCTATTCGTCTCCACCAACTTTCTTTGAGACGCCCACAACACTACAATAAGTTCCTTCTTCAGTGAAAGCTTGATTACAGTCACCTGCTCTAGATTAAGATATGATGAAAAAAATATATACATAGAACGCCTTCCTTAGACTAATGATGAGTAAATCTTTAAAGAATCACACTTACAAACATAGTAATTTCGGTTTTTACTAGACACTATATTATCTTACCCGTATTCTTGACAAAGCAAATTACAAAAACTGTTATTTTCAATTGTAGAAAAGAGAGAACCTTTCTATTGGCTGAAATACTTGCGCACTGGTTGTTGTTCAATTCGAGGAAAATTCCGAATATCAAATACTGGTTTCCATAACGGAGTGGCTCAACCCAACTGCAAGAATTCTCCCGCTCATTTCCCACATCCACTTCATACCTTCCTATTTGGTTATGTACGAAACGGTGCGAAATAAGATCTTCAGTTTATGTGATGATTAATTTTTAGAGAAACACTTGTAGTTAATTCTGAGAGAAATGCTTCTACCTTTCTAGTCTTCGATCAAAGTAGATTTTTTTCTTTTATCTGTAACGCCATCTGGTATTTATGGTTGCCAACTGATTTATACTCCAGTGCACTCTTCGATTTGGAAGCAATATTTTTCACATAACCGTAATTCTTTATGAGCTTATAAACAGAACGATATCGATATCTCAAAAAATTGACATAGTTTGATCCAATGCAGAGAAATGTGGAAAAAACACTTTGAAATAGTACGGAGCAAATCTTTCAAGAGAAATATGATTGCTCGTTAGTATATATATATATATATATATAAAGTTAATTTAAATCGCTAGTCGAAAGTCTTCTACTAAAGTTTCACCTTAACGGATCGTCAGGAAGCCTCGCCTAAACGCTTCTAAGGAGAAATTGCTTTTGTTATATTCACCAAAAACCTCCACCTATCCTAAAATTTGCATATAATAAAAAAAAAAAAAAAAAAAAAAAAAAAAAAACCACCCTACAACCTATCCTAATTATATAGTAACCACGCTCTTTTGTGTTTACAACTATTCAATACCTCCGTTCTTTTGTTTAGCATATTCTTACTTTTACAATCTGCTATTATCAATTTTTCCTCCATACAAAGATTACAAGTTCTATTCCCTGCCCTATATTTGCGGCATTTCTTTATTATTTCCCATTTCATTATCGGATCTACTCCCATTTTTTCCTTAATCTCCCACACATAACTAGATAAAGCAGTACTATATCTATATCTTTTGTGCGAAAAACTTGTTCTATGGTTATAGTACCTAGTTTTAAAATCCCCTTGGGTTGACCCAAAATATATCTTTTTATCTCTCTTATTATTCGAATCCGTATATACCTCTGCCTTATACACTACACACTCCTGCTTACACTTTCCCTCGAGGGGACATGTAACCTTATGCCTACAGTTGCATTTGTCAATCACCTTATGCTTCTTTGTACCTAATTTGGCTATATTACTCCTATTTATTATTCCATTAATGTTTGGCATGCAACTGTAACTTAATTTAATACAATTCTTATTAAATATCTTATATAATTGGCTCCCACTAGGAAAGTTTCTTTTTAATATCTTGAAGAACTCTTTTCCCAAATTATTAACTACTTCCATGTTGTAAGGGGGATTAAACCATAAGATTTTTCTAGGTCTATTTCTCCTACTTTTTGCTCCAATTCTATCCCTATCCTTATATTCTAAATTTACCCTATAACCGTCATTTTTTAGAGCCTCCTCATATTCCTGCTTAGTTCGCTCAAAAATTTCCCTGTTTGAGGAGTTATTAGATAATCTATGCTCTATTCCTTTAGGTACATGCTTAAAGACCTGTATTGGGTGATTAGATCCCCTGTTTACATAACGCAGATCCTGGTTCCTTTTTCTAAATGGAGATACTGTTCCACTATATAAGTTTAAAGTAATATCAAGATAATCAGTTACTTTTAAATCTGTTGCTACATCCAGCCTAAACCCAAAGTCATCAAACAGCTTATGCAATTTTTTTCTAATCCCATCACACTTCCTCGGCGTACTTTTATCCACTATAATCAGCCCGTCGTCTCTATACAACCCGTGACTATTAGGTTCCATAATCCTATTAATGTTATATAGTAATACACATCCGATGAGTTCACAGATTTCCGCACCATCATATGCCCCGATCGAAACGTCAAAATTTCCACCCTCCCCTTTTTTTTTATCCATACACTATCTTCATGATATAACAATGTTTTACGACAATGCTTAATTATTTCCACCTTCTCTAGAGGTATAATCATATATTCTTTTGCTAAATCTAACGCCCTATCCAATGTCTTTTCTGTTATTGAAGGATAAAAATCCTTTATATCATACTTAATAAAGGAGCACCTATTATCCTTCTCATACTCCTCAAACCACTTAATACAATCATTAGTGCTCCTCCACTGGTTGATGCTCAATGCCCTTCTAAGTGATTCACATATTTCTTGTACGATTATCTTACTAATTCTACCTATTTGAGTCTTGGCCGGGTTAATTAGCCTACATTCTGGACTCGTCTTGAAATTACTTTTGTGGTCTTTTATAGTAATAAAACAATTCTTTGTATTGTACTTTTCTACTCTATCTACAATACCTAATTTATGCGCCAACATCTTTGCTTCCTTATTTAACTCTTTTTCTAAGTTAGGTGGTGCCTTCTTATAGTTCTTAATCACCTCCTTACTTATCATTTGCCTATATTTTTCCTTTTCTATCTTATATAAATTGCCCGACTTATCTGACTTTACAAATATTTTTCCGGGCTCCTTAAATTTCCTCATATCCTCGTACATTTTTTGTTGAATATTATTGCGCATTTTCCTAAATTTTACCTCCCTTACCATTCCTATCATTTCAGCCTCAAATTTTTCCATCTCTTTGATATGGGGGGGGTGTTTCGTGGTTCTAAACCCATATTTCTCCCTTCCCTCTTTTTCTATATCGTTAATTGTATTGAGAAAAAAATATGCTTTCCACCTCATATTCTTTATAAAGGATTCTATCCTCCTCAACAGAACTAACTTATACTGATGCCTATCAGGTATTGGTATGTTCTTGTATGAATAACTTATGTTCGCTCTCTCCATAGTAATAGGAGCAAAGAAAGTGCTCAATGGACAACTCCAGAGCTTCAATATTTACTAATCAATTATCTACCAGTATTCACGGTACCAGAAAAAAACAAAAAACCCCTGGCCAGGAACAAGAGAAAAAAATATCTCGAATCACGGTCCAGAGGAAAAAGAAAAAAGTTTTTTGGGGTGAAAAAGAAAGAAAAGACCACCTCGTCCTAGTCCTTGAAAAAATCAAGGTGTACAAAGTCAGTGGCCAAAAGAAAACCAAAAAACCCTCCGCGAATACTGCAATGCTATAATTACTAAAGTGCTCAACATTAAACAATGGAGCCAATTATAAAGTTAATTTAAATCGCTAGTCGAAAGTCTTCTACTAAAGTTTCACCTTAACGGATCGTCAGGAAGCCTCGCCTAAACGCTTCTAAGGAGAAATTGCTTTTGTTATATTCACCAAAAACCTCCACCTATCCTAAAATTTGCATATAATAAAAAAAAAAAAAAAAAAAAAAAAAACCACCCTACAACCTATCCTAATTATATAGTAACCACGCTCTTTTGTGTTTACAACTATTCAATACCTCCGTTCTTTTGTTTAGCATATTCTTACTTTTACAATCTGCTATTATCAATTTTTCCTCCATACAAAGATTACAAGTTCTATTCCCTGCCCTATATTTGCGGCATTTCTTTATTATTTCCCATTTCATTATCGGATCTACTCCCATTTTTTCCTTAATCTCCCACACATAACTAGATAAAGCAGTACTATATCTATATCTTTTGTGCGAAAAACTTGTTCTATGGTTATAGTACCTAGTTTTAAAATCCCCTTGGGTTGACCCAAAATATATCTTTTTATCTCTCTTATTATTCGAATCCGTATATACCTCTGCCTTATACACTACACACTCCTGCTTACACTTTCCCTCGAGGGGACATGTAACCTTATGCCTACAGTTGCATTTGTCAATCACCTTATGCTTCTTTGTACCTAATTTGGCTATATTACTCCTATTTATTATTCCATTAATGTTTGGCATGCAACTGTAACTTAATTTAATACAATTCTTATTAAATATCTTATATAATTGGCTCCCACTAGGAAAGTTTCTTTTTAATATCTTGAAGAACTCTTTTCCCAAATTATTAACTACTTCCATGTTGTAAGGGGGATTAAACCATAAGATTTTTCTAGGTCTATTTCTCCTACTTTTTGCTCCAATTCTATCCCTATCCTTATATTCTAAATTTACCCTATAACCGTCATTTTTTAGAGCCTCCTCATATTCCTGCTTAGTATTAAATTAAGTTACAGTTGCATGCCAAACATTAATGGAATAATAAATAGGAGTAATATAGCCAAATTAGGTACAAAGAAGCATAAGGTGATTGACAAATGCAACTGTAGGCATAAGGTTACATGTCCCCTCGAGGGAAAGTGTAAGCAGGAGTGTGTAGTGTATAAGGCAGAGGTATATACGGATTCGAATAATAAGAGAGATAAAAAGATATATTTTGGGTCAACCCAAGGGGATTTTAAAACTAGGTACTATAACCATAGAACAAGTTTTTCGCACAAAAGATATAGATATAGTACTGCTTTATCTAGTTATGTGTGGGAGATTAAGGAAAAAATGGGAGTAGATCCGATAATGAAATGGGAAATAATAAAGAAATGCCGCAAATATAGGGCAGGGAATAGAACTTGTAATCTTTGTATGGAGGAAAAATTGATAATAGCAGATTGTAAAAGTAAGAATATGCTAAACAAAAGAACGGAGGTATTGAATAGTTGTAAACACAAAAGAGCGTGGTTACTATATAATTAGGATAGGTTGTAGGGTGGTTTTTTTTTTTTTTTTTTTTTTTTTTATTATATGCAAATTTTAGGATAGGTGGAGGTTTTTGGTGAATATAACAAAAGCAATTTCTCCTTAGAAGCGTTTAGGCGAGGCTTTTAGTTGAGTTAACTCCAGCCGTTATTACGTGTGTTATAACTTGGAATACGTGTATTACTTGTTAGAACTTAGTAATCTCGGTAAGACTTGTTTTTCGTCAGACTTTATTTTTTTTGCAAGCTTACCCGAGTAGTGACTTGTGACACTTTTTAGAAAGAGAATTTCAGAAGTAGTTACTTGTGACAATTTTTAGTTTAACTTTGACACTTGTTTTAATTTTCCGGCGTTTATTTTTCTTGTGGTCGGACTAGATTTATTTTGAGTTTTTCTTTTTTAATTTAGCGGGGGTATCTACTAGTTCTAATCTTTTTAGTAATTTTTACGGCGGGTTGCCTAATTTTATAATTTTCATTTTTTTTTGTTGAACAGTAGAACCCCCCTCCTCCACACTTGCAACAAGTGGGGGCTTTAGTTTTACCCTCCTGGCTGCAAATTATACCGCAGTCATGGAGGGTTCTACCTCCCCAAAAAATGACATTGACAAAACTGAACCCTCTCAAGATTCATCACAAGTAAGCCTAATAGGAGCGAACTGGCCATCGCTGCCGGTCCCCGCTGATTCGCAAAGAATAGTACCTGACGCCACACAAGACACTCCAATACAGCCAGCCCAAAAGAGCCCCACACCTTGGAAGGGCCAGCAGAGGGGACCTGCCGACTACGAAAGGGATAGGGTGGAGAAGTACGCGAAGTACTTCAAAGGCAACGAGATTCTGCCCATCCCTGAGTTGGAAAAAAAATTAACACCTAGGATCCTCTCACTGGTCGTTTCGGATCTCAAAACCAAAAGGTTGGTGGGGCTGAAGAAGGAGACATTTGAGGAGTTATTGAGGAAGGCGGGCATCCCATGCCAGTACTTCTGTCGCAAGAGTTTTGCGACGTGGGATGTCCTCCTTCCGACGGAAGACCAGGCTGCGAAGCTGGCAGCCAACAACATTACGACCAGGTGCTTCAGGCTACAGCCGGAATATAGGGGCACCCGTAGGCTCAACGTCACTATCTGCAACGTCCCGGCCTCCTTTACTGGGGAGGTGTTTGCGGCCTACTTAAGCTCTTACGGCCAGGTGGAGGAGTATAAACTCCTCAGATCCCCGGCCGGGACAGCCTACGGGGATTATGCCTTCCGGATGTGCCTGACGAGGGATGGCTTCAAAGCCATCCCCGAGATTCTAATCAGCGGGGACAGACAGATGATAGTGATGGTGGAGGGGCGGAGACCGAGGTGTTGGTCATGCAAAAAGATTGGCCACATCTCGAAGTTCTGCCCCGAGAAACTTGAGAATGCTGCAGCAGCAGCGACAGCAACAACAACAACAACAGTTTCAACAGCCACCACCACCACCACTACCAGCAGTAAGACAGCCGAGGCTCAGGACCCGAGTCAGGGCCAGCCCAAAACAAATGACAAAGAGGGCTGGTCCGAGGTGACGCGGAAGAGGAGGGGTTCCCCCAAACAAGGGGAAAAAAGTTTAATGGTATCCCCACCTCAAAACCAAACCAAAACGCCGGAACCAGCAGCAGTAACAACACAAGGAAAAGCAACATCGTCAACAACAAAGAAAGGGCCACAGACCCCAACAACAAAGACAACAGCAACAACACCAGGATCACCCACATCGGCAAAAAAGAAAAAGGGGGGAAAAAACAAGGAAGACCATGAAAGCATGGAGACATCGACAAATCTGAAAAGAAGGCGAGACAGCGGGGAGGGGGCTGCCAAAAAAATGTGTGCAGGACCTTCCAGCACCGAAGACCCATTAGAAGGGCCTTCAAATGCATACCCCCAAAAGCAGCCTCTTCCCCAACAAGTTCCAATACAAGCACCACTCATGGCTCCTCTTCCGCCACCACCTCCCCTACCACTTCCGTCAATGTTCCCTGCTCAACATTGCATTCCTCGGAATGCCCCCCCTCAGTCGCCACAACCCCCACAATATTTACCACCACCACAATCACCACAACCTCCCCCACCAACTGAAACACCCCCATTTCATCCCCAGGTCCGTAGACATCAGATTGTGCATACAAGGAGAGCACAATCGCTCGAAAGACCATCCCCACAAAAAATAGCCAGGTCGCTCTCATTACCATCCCTGAGTCCGATCTCTTCCCCGGAACTCTTTCCGGAACAGACTCCCATTACAACAAACACCCAGACCCCATCATCCCAACATAAAAAAGAGGCGGCAAACAGTGCCGATACAGAAAAAAATCAGCAACTCAAAGCTAAACATTTATGCACCGTTGGTGCAGAAGCAGTAACGGACCATCAACTTAAAAAGATGTTAAAACCGTTACTGCAACTGGAAAAGATTGGAAAAAAGAAAGTGAACAATCCATGTAATTTTAAGGGTGCAGCCATGGTGACCACTTTCATCCGTTCGGCTGGTGACCGTACCAAGGGCGTATGGAAGTTCTTGGATACGGTCCGCCAGACCGACACGGGTGTAAAGTTGGCGGAACTGGAGCACCCTTCCTTGAAAAGATGTTTGCCTTTTTGCTCAGGGAGGGCCCCTATTTTAGTTCACCCCTCCTTCTATAGAGCGCTAAAAGTACGGTTCCCGCTGGATGTCGGCGGAGTGTCTAGGGATGGCCGAGTAAACACTGAGCTCGGCACCGGCTCTCTGAGACAGGCCGTTGGCATCCTCACCCCTGGGGATTTCCGGCCCATAGTCGACACTGACTAAGGTAAGTGGGATTGATGTCTTTAAACATTGCCAGTTTGAATGTGAGGGGACTGAGGGATTCAAGCAAGTGTGCGCGCTTGCTTGGTGAACTCAAGAACCTCTGCGTAGATGTTGCTGCAGTGCAGGAGACCCACTTCACTTGCGAGGCTGACTGTCGGGTGCTGAAGAACGATTTTAACGTTTTCTCAGCATACGGCAGCAACTTCAGCGCTGGGGTCTCCTTGCTAGTTGGACGCAGCCTTGATGCTGATGTTGACGTTGTTTTTGCAGGTGACGGGGGCCGGCTGGTTGTGGCCGATGTTGCCGTGAAAAGTTTCAAGTTTCGTCTGGTTGCGGTTTATGCGCCCAATACCGCTGCGGAGAGGGTTTCCTTTTTTCGTCGGTTGGCGCCGTTCCTGGACGATACGAAGCGGCTAGTCTTAATGGGTGATTGGAATGCGATCCTTGATCCCAAGATAGATAAGGTCGGGCGGGGAGCTAGTAGTGCGGGAAGGTGTGAGAGCAGCCTTGTCGGCTTCGTGACTCGTCACGGTCTCGTCGACAGGTTTCGTCTCGATCACCCAGGGCGGGAGATGTGGACGTGGCTAGATAGTTCGCCCTCTGCCAAAGTAGGCTCCTACTTGGACAGAGTGTTAGTGAGAAGAGCTGACATTGATTTTGTTAGTTGTCCCACGTTCCACTTGATAGCGTGGACTGACCATAAACTCATTAGAGTCAGTCTGCGGTTAGTTAATAGACCTAGTCTAGCCGGCTACTGGAAGTTCAATACCTCCTTACTGGAGATACGGGACTTCCGGGACCGGCTGGAATCCCTAATTCAGCGGGCGTTAGTGGGGGCGGTTACCGGGAATAGGTGGTGGGCTTCTCTTAAGCATAGAATTAGAGATTTCGCCACCAAGTACGGTCGACAGCTCAACTTAGATAGGACCGCGGAGGCGAAATCTATAGATGATAGACTTTCCCGGGCGGTGGCTGGGGGGGACTCCCTAGGTGTAGAGCTAGCTAGGAGGGACCTTGAGCGTGAGAGTAGCGAGCGCTACAAGGGATCAGTAGTTAGATCTAGGCTAAAAAGAGTTCTCAACGAAGCTGTGAAATCGAACGCGACTGCGCGTGAAGAAGAAGTGCGAAGGTTCCCCGATCGGTACATCGCATCTGTGAAGACCCCGGACGGGCGTCTGCTGCGATCAGGTCGTGAGATACGTGACGCCTTTCGGGCGCACTTTCGGGATCGCTTTGCCCGCTGCACTGATCTCCCGCTCCGGGAGTTTCGTAGCTATCTGGCCGACTTCCCCCGTCTTGGGGCGGCTGAAGCGGCTAGCTGCGAGGGTGTGGTTACTGAATGCGAAGTCCGTGATGCGTTGAAGCAGGTCGGCCTCAACAAGTCGCCGGGACTAGATGGTTTGCCGTACGAAGTGTACTTGAGGATGTCGCACATGTTTGTGCCTATTCTGACGGATATGTTCAACCATTGGTTCGCCCAGGGAGCCATCCCTGGTAGCGTTACCAAGGGCGTGATCACATTGCTGAAGAAAGGTGGCAGGCATGTTTGGGAGGGTTTAGACGATTACAGGCCCATAACTCTGCTTAACACAGAGTTAAAGATTTTGGCCCGGGTCTTAGCGAATCGTTTACAGCTTGTCATTAGTGATCTGATCGGCCCCGAACAGACTTTTGCTGTGAAGGGAAGATCGATCCAGGACAACCTGCACTTGATTCGCGAGGTCCTAGAGGGGATAAAAGACGACACCGAATCCGCGCTGATCAGTTTGGATCAGTCCAAGGCCTTCGATAGGGTAGACCATCGGTTCTTGGCGTCTGTTTTGGAGACTGCCGGATTCCAACCAGAGTTCCGCAGATGGATTAGCATGATGTACCACAACCCTCAGGCAGTGGTGCAGGTGAACGGAAGGCGTTCGGGGGTGATCGCGATCGAGCGATCGGTCCGGCAGGGCTGCCCCCTGTCTCCTCTTCTCTATGTCCTCGCGTTGGAGCCCCTCCTGCGCAGGCTTAGGGATGAGGGGACAAGTCCGGCACTGCGCGGTATCCCATTCGTTGGCCGCCTTGCGGCTAGGGTTTCCGCGTTCGCTGATGACGTCACAGTTTTCGTATCCCGCCTCCAGGATATAGAGGCTGTGAAAGAGGCGGTTGTCGAGTATGAGCGGATTGCAGGGGCCAAGGTCAATTTTGACAAAAGCGAAGGTTTGCGGCTTGGTGCTTGGAGGGGTAGCAATACTCTTCCAGGGCCCTTCCGCTGGAGTGACGGACCCATCCGCATCCTCGGGGTGTGGTTTGGGCCCGACCTCCAACTGGAGCGAAATTGGTCGGAAGTACATGCTAAGGTGAATGCTCAGGTGGGAATCTGGCTTTCAAGGAGGTTGTCCTTAAAGGGCAGGGCGGAGGCGTGCGCCGCGTACGTCTTCCCCTTGATCCTTTACCGATTAGCAGTACTCCCTCTGCCTAAGGCACATCGGTTGGCACTGCAACGATCCCTCTCCAGACTTGTCTGGGGAGGTGCAAGGCCGATGGTCCGTAGACAGGTCTGTATCCAACGTACACGCAACGGGGGTCTGGGTATGCCTGATCTGGAGAGCCACTGGCTTGCTGAAAGACTTGCATATCTGGGCCGTGTCTTGACGGGGGACTCAGTGTGGAGACGAAAGGCGAGTCGGACTTTTCCTCGCCTCAAGTCAGACCCAAAGGCTGAAGGTCGACGTAGGCCTTTGGGCGAAGCACTGTTTGTCCGCGAGTGCCGAAAGGCCCTTCGTAACCTTCTTGGGTCCAGTGACCTTTCATGGCCTCGGAAGGAGCTGTATCGGGAATTAGTGGTGGGTTCCGCTTCTGATCCTCTCAGCGTGCGGCACGGCTGGACGGCGGAGGAGATCCGCTCTCACTGGAATTGGGCGCCAGGATCGAGCTTCTTGAACAACTCCGAGTTCTCGCTCACCTGGCGACTTGTTCGGAATGCGTTATCCCTTCGCGGCTTGAACTTCAAGGCGGGCCTGGCAGACATGCCTGATTGCCCTCGCTGCAGCAGTGGCTTAGAAGAAACGGCTGAGCACGCCTTCTACTACTGCGAGCGAGTCCGCCCGTTTTGGGATCACGTCGGGGAGTGGACGGCTCGCATCGAACCCAAACAGCTTGTGCTGCTCGACGTTGGTTACGTCGTAGACAACGTTCTTCCTCCGTATCACGGTGAGAAGCGTGTGGTGTTTCTCGCGATCCTAGCTGTAGCTAGAATGGTGATTTGGACGACGCGAAACAAGGGATTGTATGACGATGCAAACTTTTCTCATCGTGATCTGGTCTTGTATTTTCGGCATCAGCTGAGGGTCAAAATCAGATGCGATAGAAAACGCTTGGATCGCATAACATTCAGCAAAAGGTGGGTGACTGCAGCGAGCTTGGTCGTACGAAAGGGGGCAATGTTGGAGTCATCCTTCCCGCCTCTGCCTACCCATGGCGTCTATGGAACGGGTCCCTAGGGACCCCACCCTTGGTAAGTAGGATTTTGCTTTGTTTTGTTTTTTCCCCTTGCAACCTAGTTAGCAGTATGTTGTGAGTCATTGTCCCCGTCATTTAGTCGCTAGCACTCAAGATCTTCCCCAACCCCATTATTTTTGTACCTCAACCTGTATCCCAGTCCGCTTTTTGAAGATCTTGAACATTCATATGTATAAAATCAAATCACCCGCTTCTATCGACCCATGCCGAGCCCGACCCTTTTAATTCTTTTATCCCTGTAGAGTAGGAACCCTGCCCCACCTAGGGTAGGTCCGGCTTGTTTCCGGTATTTTCGACCCGGAAAACAGTCGGCCTCCAATTTTATAGACGGGGGGATGGGAGGGAAACCAAACGGGGAATTTTTTCCTTGTTTTTCGTGTATATATGTTTTTTCGGGGTTTTTTCTCCCATTCCCAGCATATCCATCAAAATCATACATTGTAAATAAAATCATGCATAAGTTTCGGGTTTTAAGTAGGAATGTTTCATAGAGCAAATGCGGTATTGTGGTGGCTGCTGCGTGTATGGCGATGGACGAGTGATTATATATTGTATTGTTGAATGGGTCGGCGAATGTGGCTAGCTAGGTTCCCCATAGAAAATACAGTTATAGCATGACCGCTCCCTTCCCCTCCCCCAAAACCACAAGGCCTCGTGCCTTCTTTGTACTTACAAAGAAATAAAGCGTTTAGGCGAGGCTTCCTGACGATCCGTTAAGGTGAAACTTTAGAAGCCAACCCCCGCCGTTATTACGTGTGTTATAACTTGGAATACGTGTATTACTTGTTAGAACTTAGTAATCTCGGTAAGACTTGTTTTTCGTCAGACTTTATTTTTTTTGCAAGCTTACCCGAGTAGTGACTTGTGACACTTTTTAGAAAAAGAATTTCAGAAGTAGTTACTTGTGACAATTTTTAGTTTAACTTTGACACTTGTTTTAATTTTCCGGCGTTTATTTTTCCTGTGGTCGGACTAGATTTATTTTGAGTTTTTCTTTTTTAATTTAGCGGGGGTATCTACTAGTTCTAATCTTTTAATAGTTTTACGGCGGGTTGCCTAATTTTATAATTTTCACTTTTTTGTTGAACAGTAGAACCCCCCTCCTCCACACTTGCAACAGGTGGGGGCTTTAGTTTTACCCTCCTGGCTGCAAACTATACCGCAGTCATGGAGGGTTCTACCTCCCCAAAAAATGACATTGACAAAACCAAACAAGATTCTTCACAAGAGAGTTTGATAGGCGCGAATTGGCCATCGCTGCCGGTCCCCGCTGATTCGCAAAGAACAATACCTGACGCAACACAAGATACTCCTATACAGCCAGCCCAAAAGAGCCCCACACCTTGGAAGGGCCAGCAGAGGGGACCTGCCGACTACGAAAGGGATAGGGTGGAGAAGTACGCGAAGTACTTCAAAGGCAACGAGATTCTGCCCATCCCTGAGTTGGAACAAAAATTAACACCCAGGATCCTCTCGCTGGTCGTTTCGGATCTCAAAACCAAAAGGTTGGTGGGGCTGAAGAAGGAGACATTTGAGGAGTTATTGAGGAAGGCGGGCATCCCATGCCAGTACTTCTGTCGCAAGAGTTTTGCGACGTGGGATGTCCTCCTTCCTACGGAAGACCAGGCTGCGAAGCTGGCAGCCAACAACATTACGACCAGGTGCTTCAGGCTACAGCCGGAATATAGGGGCACCCGTAGGCTCAACGTCACCATCTGCAACGTCCCGGCCTCCTTTACTGGGGAGGTGTTTGCGGCCTACTTAAGCTCTTACGGCCAGGTGGAGGAGTATAAACTCCTCAGATCCCCGGCCGGGACAGCCTACGGGGATTATGCCTTCCGGATGTGCCTGACGAGGGATGGCTTCAAAGCCATCCCCGAGATTCTAATCAGCGGGGACAGACAGATGATAGTGATGGTGGAGGGGCGGAGACCGAGGTGTTGGTCATGCAAAAAAATTGGCCACATCTCGAAGTTCTGCCCCGAGAAACTTGAGAATGCTGCAGCAGCAGCGACAGCAACAACAACAACAACAGTTTCAACAGCCACCACCACCACCACCACCAGCAGTAAAACAGCCGAGGCTCAGGACCCGAGTCAGGGCCAGCCCAAAACAAATGACAAAGAGGGCTGGTCCGAGGTGACGCGGAAGAGGAGGGGTACCCCCAAACAAGGGGAAAAAGGTTTAATGGTATCCCCACCTCAAAACCAAACCAAAACGCCGGAACCAGCAGCAGTAACAACACAAGGAAAAGCAACATCGTCAACAACAAAGAAAGGGCCACAGACCCCAACAACAAAGACAACAGCAACAACACCAGGATCACCCACATCGGCAAAAAAGAAAAAGGGGGGAAAAAACAAGGAAGACCATGAAAGCATGGAGACATCGACAAATCTGAAAAGAAGGCGAGACAGCGGGGAGGGGGCTGCCAAAAAAATGTGTGCAGGACCTTCCAGCACCGAAGACCCATTAGAAGGGCCTTCAAATGCATACCCCCAAAAGCAGCCTCTTCCCCAACAAGTTCCAATACAAACACCACTCATGGCTCCTCTTCCGCCACCACCTCCCCTACCACTTCCGTCAATGTTCCCTCCTCAACATTGCATTCCTCGGAATGCCCCCCCTCAGTCGCCACAACCCCCACAATATATACAACCCCCACAATCACCACAACCTCCCCCACCAACTGAAACACCCCCATTTCATCCCCAGGTCCGTAGACATCAGATTGTGCATACAAGGAGAGCACAATCGCTCGAAAGACCATCCCCACAAAAAATAGTCAGGTCGCTATCACTACCATCCCTGAGTCCGATCTCTTCCCCGGAACTCTTTCCGAAACAGACTCCCATTACAACAAACCCCCAGACCACATCATCCCAACATAAAAACGAGGCGGCAAACAGTGCCGATACAGAAAAAAATCAGCAACTCAAAGCTAAACATTTATGCACCGTTGGTGCAGAAGCAGTAACGGACCATCAACTTAAGAAGATGTTAAAACCGTTACTGCAACTGGAAAAGATTGGAAAAAAGAAAGTGAACAATCCATGTAATTTTAAGGGTGCAGCCATGGTGACCACTTTCATCCGTTCGGCTGGTGACCGTACCAAGGGCGTATGGAAGTTCTTGGATACGGTCCGCCAGACCGACACGGGTGTAAAGTTGGCGGAACTGGAGCACCCTTCCTTGAAAAGATGTTTGCCTTTTTGCTCAGGGAGGGTCCCTATTTTAGTTCACCCCTCCTTCTATAGAGCGCTAAAAGTACGGTTCCCGCTGGATGTCGGCGGAGTGTCTAGGGATGGCCGAGTAAACACTGAGCTCGGCACGGGCTCTCTGAGACAGGCCGTTGGCATCCTCACCCCTGGGGATTTCCGGCCCATAGTCGACACTGACTAAGGTAAGTGTGATTGATGTCTTTAAACATTGCCAGTTTGAATGTGAGGGGACTGAGGGATTCAAGCAAGTGTGCGCGCTTGCTTGGTGAACTCAGGAACCTCTGCGTAGATGTTGCTGCAGTGCAGGAGACCCACTTCACTTGCGATGCCGACTGTCGGGTGCTGGAAAACGACTTTAACGTTTTCTCAGCATACGGCAGCCGCATCAGCGTTGGGGTCTCTTTGCTAGTTGGACGCAGCCTTGATGCTGATGTTGACGTTGTTTTTGCAGGTGACGGGGGCCGGCTGGTTGTGGCCGATGTTGCCGTGAAAAGTTTCAAGTTTCGTCTGGTTGCGGTTTATGCGCCCAATATCGCTGCGGAGAGGGTTTCCTTTTTTCGTCGGTTGGCGTCGTTCCTGGACGATAAGAAGCGGCTAGTCTTAATGGGTGATTGGAATGCGATCCTTGATCCCAAGATAGATAAGGTCGGTCGGGGAGCTAGTAGTGCGGGAAGGTGTGAGAGCAGCCTTGTCGGCTTCGTGACTCGTCACGATCTCGTCGACAGGTTTCGTCTTGATCACCCAGGGCGGGAGATGTGGACGTGGCTAGATAGCTCGCCCTCTGCCAAAGTAGGTTCCTACTTGGACAGAGTGTTAGTGAGAAGAGCTGACATTGATTTTGTTAGTTGTCCCACGTTCCACTTGATAGCGTGGACTGACCATAAACTCATTAGAGTCAGTCTGCGGTTAGTTAATAGACCTAGTCTAGCCGGCTACTGGAAGTTCAATACCTCCTTACTGGAGATACGGGACTTCCGGGACCGGCTGGAATCCCTAATTCAGCGGGCGTTAGTGGGGGCGGTTACCGGGAATAGGTGGTGGGCTTCTCTTAAGCATAGAATTAGAGATTTCGCCACCAAGTACGGTCGACAGCTCAACTTAGATAGGACCGCGGAGGCGAAATCTATAGATGATAGACTTTCCCGGGCGGTGGCTGGGGGGGACTCCCTAGGTGTAGAGCTAGGTAGGAGGGACCTTGAGCGTGAGAGTAGCGAGCGCTACAAGGGATCAGTAGTTAGATCTAGGCTAAAAAGAGTTCTCAACGAAGCTGTGAAATCGAACGCGACTGCGCGTGAAGAAGAAGTGCGAAGGTTCCCCGATCGGTACATCGCATCTGTGAAGACCCCGGACGGGCGTCTGCTGCGATCAGGTCGTGAGATACGTGACGCCTTTCGGGCGCACTTTCGGGATCGCTTTGCCCGCTGCACTGATCTCCCGCTCCGGGAGTTTCGTAGCTATCTGGCCGACTTCCCCCGTCTTGGGGCGGCTGAAGCGGCTAGCTGCGAGGGTGTGGTTACTGAATGCGAAGTCCGTGATGCGTTGAAGCAGGTCGGCCTCAACAAGTCGCCGGGACTAGATGGTTTGCCGTACGAAGTGTACTTGAGGATGTCGCACATGTTTGTGCCTATTCTGACGGATATGTTCAACCATTGGTTCGCCCAGGGAGCCATCCCTGGTAGCGTTACCAAGGGCGTGATCACATTGCTGAAGAAAGGTGGCAGGCATGTTTGGGAGGGTTTAGACGATTACAGGCCCATAACTCTGCTTAACACAGAGTTAAAGATTTTGGCCCGGGTCTTAGCGAATCGTTTACAGCTTGTCATTAGTGATCTGATCGGCCCCGAACAGACTTTTGCTGTGAAGGGAAGATCGATCCAGGACAACCTGCACTTGATTCGCGAGGTCCTAGAGGGGATAAAAGACGACACCGAATCCGCGCTGATCAGTTTGGATCAGTCCAAGGCCTTCGATAGGGTAGACCATCGGCTCTTGGCGTCTGTTTTGGAGACTGCCGGATTCCAACCGGAGTTCCGCAGATGGATTAGCATGATGTACCACAACCCTCAGGCAGTGGTGCAGGTGAACGGAAGGCGTTCGGGGGTGATCGCGATCGAGCGATCGGTCCGGCAGGGCTGCCCCCTGTCTCCTCTTCTCTATGTCCTCGCGTTGGAGCCCCTCCTGCGCAGGCTTAGGGATGAGGGGACAAGTCCGGCACTGCGCGGTATCCCATTCGTTGGCCGCCTTGCGGCTAGGGTTTCCGCGTTCGCTGATGACGTCACAGTTTTCGTATCCCGCCTTCAGGATATAGAGGCTGTGAAAGAGGCGGTTGTCGAGTATGAGCGGATTGCAGGGGCCAAGGTCAATTTTGACAAAAGCGAAGGTTTGCGGCTTGGTGCTTGGAGGGGTAGCAATACTCTTCCAGGGCCCTTCCGCTGGAGTGACGGACCCATCCGCATCCTCGGGGTGTGGTTTGGGCCCGACCTCCAACTGGAGCGAAATTGGTCGGAAGTACATGCTAAGGTGAATGCTCAGGTGGGAATCTGGCTTTCAAGGAGGTTGTCCTTAAAGGGCAGGGCGGAGGCGTGCGCCGCGTACGTCTTCCCCTTGATCCTTTACCGATTAGCTGTACTCCCTCTGCCTAAGGCACATCGGTTGGCACTGCAACGATCCCTCTCCAGACTTGTCTGGGGAGGTGCAAGGCCGATGGTCCGTAGACAGGTCTGTATCCAACGTACACGCAACGGGGGTCTGGGTATGCCTGATCTGGAGAGCCACTGGCTTGCTGAAAGACTTGCATATCTGGGCCGTGTCTTGACGGGGGACTCAGTGTGGAGACGAAAGGCGAGTCGGACTTTTCCTCGCCTCAAGTCAGACCCAAAGGCTGAAGGTCGACGTAAGCCTTTGGGCGAAGCACTGTTTGTCCGCGAGTGCCGAAAGGCCCTTCGTAACCTTCTTGGGTCCAGTGACCTTTCATGGCCTCGGAAGGAGCTGTATCGGGAATTAGTGGTGGGTTCCGCTTCTGATCCTCTCAGCGTGCGGCACGGCTGGACGGCGGAGGAGATCCGCTCTCACTGGAATTGGGCGCCAGGATCGAGCTTCTTGAACAACTCCGAGTTCTCGCTCACCTGGCGACTTGTTCGGAATGCGTTATCCCTTCGCGGCTTGAACTTCAAGGCGGGCCTGGCAGACATGCCTGATTGCCCTCGCTGCAGCAGTGGCTTAGAAGAAACGGCTGAGCACGCCTTCTACTACTGCGAGCGAGTCCGCCCGTTTTGGGATCACGTCGGGGAGTGGACGGCTCGCATCGAACCCAAACAGCTTGTGCTGCTCGACGTTGGTTACGTCGTAGACAACGTTCTTCCTCCGTATCACGGTGAGAAGCGTGTGGTGTTTCTCGCGATCCTAGCTGTAGCTAGAATGGTGATTTGGACGACGCGAAACAAGGGATTGTATGACGATGCAAACTTTTCTCATCGTGATCTGGTCTTGTATTTTCGGCATCAGCTGAGGGTCAAAATCAGATGCGATAGAAAACGCTTGGATCGCATAACATTCAGCAAAAGGTGGGTGACTGCAGCGAGCTTGGTCGTACGAAAGGGGGCAATGTTGGAGTCATCCTTCCCGCCTCTGCCTACCCATGGCGTCTATGGAACGGGTCCCTAGGGACCCCACCCTTGGTAAGTAGGATTTTGCTTTGTTTTGTTTTTTCCCCTTGCAACCTAGTTAGCAGTATGTTGTGAGTCATTATCCCCGTCATTTAGTCGCTAGCACTCAAGATCTTCCCCAACCCCATTATTTTTGTACCTCAACCTGTATCCCAGTCCGCTTTTTGAAGATCTTGAACATTCATATGTATAAAATCAAATCACCCGCTTCTATCGACCCATGCCGAGCCCGACCCTTTTAATTCTTTTATCCCTGTAGAGTAGGAACCCTGCCCCACCTAGGGTAGGTCCGGCTTGTTTCCGGTATTTTCGACCCGGAAAACAGTCGGCCTCCAATTTTATAGACGGGGGGATGGGAGGGAAACCAAACGGGGAATTTTTTCCTTGTTTTTCGTATATATATGTTTTTTCGGGGTTTTTTCTCCCATTCCCAGCATATCCATCAAAATCATACATTGTAAATAAAATCATGCATAAGTTTCGGGTTTTAAGTAGGAATTTTTCATAGAGCAAATGCGGTATTGTGGTGGCTGCTGCGTGTATGGCGATGGACGAGTGATTATATATTGTATTGTTGAATGGGTCGGCGAATGTGGCTAGCTAGGTTCCCCATAGAAAATACAGTTATAGCATGACCGCTCCCTTCCCCTCCCCCAAAACCACAAGGCCTCGTGCCTTCTTTGTACTTACAAAGAAATAAAGTTAAGGTGAAACTTTAGTAGAAGACTTTCGACTAGCGATTTAAATTAACTTTATAATTGGCTCCATTGTTTAATGTTGAGCACTTTAGTAATTATAGCATTGCAGTATTCGCGGAGGGTTTTTTGGTTTTCTTTTGGCCACTGACTTTGTACACCTTGATTTTTTCAAGGACTAGGACGAGGTGGTCTTTTCTTTCTTTTTCACCCCAAAAAACTTTTTTCTTTTTCCTCTGGACCGTGATTCGAGATATTTTTTTCTCTTGTTCCTGGCCAGGGGTTTTTTGTTTTTTTCTGGTACCGTGAATACTGGTAGATAATTGATTAGTAAATATTGAAGCTCTGGAGTTGTCCATTGAGCACTTTCTTTGCTCCTATTACTATGGAGAGAGCGAACATAAGTTATTCATACAAGAACATACCAATACCTGATAGGCATCAGTATAAGTTAGTTCTGTTGAGGAGGATAGAATCCTTTATAAAGAATATGAGGTGGAAAGCATATTTTTTTCTCAATACAATTAACGATATAGAAAAAGAGGGAAGGGAGAAATATGGGTTTAGAACCACGAAACACCCCCCCCCATATCAAAGAGATGGAAAAATTTGAGGCTGAAATGATAGGAATGGTAAGGGAGGTAAAATTTAGGAAAATGCGCAATAATATTCAACAAAAAATGTACGAGGATATGAGGAAATTTAAGGAGCCCGGAAAAATATTTGTAAAGTCAGATAAGTCGGGCAATTTATATAAGATAGAAAAGGAAAAATATAGGCAAATGATAAGTAAGGAGGTGATTAAGAACTATAAGAAGGCACCACCTAACTTAGAAAAAGAGTTAAATAAGGAAGCAAAGATGTTGGCGCATAAATTAGGTATTGTAGATAGAGTAGAAAAGTACAATACAAAGAATTGTTTTATTACTATAAAAGACCACAAAAGTAATTTCAAGACGAGTCCAGAATGTAGGCTAATTAACCCGGCCAAGACTCAAATAGGTAGAATTAGTAAGATAATCGTACAAGAAATATGTGAATCACTTAGAAGGGCATTGAGCATCAACCAGTGGAGGAGCACTAATGATTGTATTAAGTGGTTTGAGGAGTATGAGAAGGATAATAGGTGCTCCTTTATTAAGTATGATATAAAGGATTTTTATCCTTCAATAACAGAAAAGACATTGGATAGGGCGTTAGATTTAGCAAAAGAATATATGATTATACCTCTAGAGAAGGTGGAAATAATTAAGCATTGTCGTAAAACATTGTTATATCATGAAGATAGTGTATGGATAAAAAAAGGGGAGGGTGGAAATTTTGACGTTTCGATCGGGGCATATGATGGTGCGGAAATCTGTGAACTCATCGGATGTGTATTACTATATAACATTAATAGGATTATGGAACCTAATAGTCACGGGTTGTATAGAGACGACGGGCTGATTATAGTGGATAAAAGTACGCCGAGGAAGTGTGATGGGATTAGAAAAAAATTGCATAAGCTGTTTGATGACTTTGGGTTTAGGCTGGATGTAGCAACAGATTTAAAAGTAACTGATTATCTTGATATTACTTTAAACTTATATAGTGGAACAGTATCTCCATTTAGAAAAAGGAACCAGGATCTGCGTTATGTAAACAGGGGATCTAATCACCCAATACAGGTCTTTAAGCATGTACCTAAAGGAATAGAGCATAGATTATCTAATAACTCCTCAAACAGGGAAATTTTTGAGCGAACTAAGCAGGAATATGAGGAGGCTCTAAAAAATGACGGTTATAGGGTAAATTTAGAATATAAGGATAGGGATAGAATTGGAGCAAAAAGTAGGAGAAATAGACCTAGAAAAATCTTATGGTTTAATCCCCCTTACAACATGGAAGTAGTTAATAATTTGGGAAAAGAGTTCTTCAAGATATTAAAAAGAAACTTTCCTAGTGGGAGCCAATTATATAAGATATTTAATAAGAATTGTATTAAATTAAGTTACAGTTGCATGCCAAACATTAATGGAATAATAAATAGGAGTAATATAGCCAAATTAGGTACAAAGAAGCATAAGGTGATTGACAAATGCAACTGTAGGCATAAGGTTACATGTCCCCTCGAGGGAAAGTGTAAGCAGGAGTGTGTAGTGTATAAGGCAGAGGTATATACGGATTCGAATAATAAGAGAGATAAAAAGATATATTTTGGGTCAACCCAAGGGGATTTTAAAACTAGGTACTATAACCATAGAACAAGTTTTTCGCACAAAAGATATAGATATAGTACTGCTTTATCTAGTTATGTGTGGGAGATTAAGGAAAAAATGGGAGTAGATCCGATAATGAAATGGGAAATAATAAAGAAATGCCGCAAATATAGGGCAGGGAATAGAACTTGTAATCTTTGTATGGAGGAAAAATTGATAATAGCAGATTGTAAAAGTAAGAATATGCTAAACAAAAGAACGGAGGTATTGAATAGTTGTAAACACAAAAGAGCGTGGTTACTATATAATTAGGATAGGTTGTAGGGTGGTTTTTTTTTTTTTTTTTTTTTTTTTTTTTTTTTTTTTTTTTTTTTATATGCAAATTTTAGGATAGGTGGAGGTTTTTGGTGAATATAACAAAAGCAATTTCTCCTTAGAAGCGTTTAGGCGAGGCTTCCTGACGATCCGTTAAGGTGAAACTTTAGTAGAAGACTTTCGACTAGCGATTTAAATTAACTTTATAATTGGCTCCATTGTTTAATGTTGAGCACTTTAGTAATTATAGCATTGCAGTATTCGCGGAGGGTTTTTTGGTTTTCTTTTGGCCACTGACTTTGTACACCTTGATTTTTTCAAGGACTAGGACGAGGTGGTCTTTTCTTTCTTTTTCACCCCAAAAAACTTTTTTCTTTTTCCTCTGGACCGTGATTCGAGATATTTTTTTCTCTTGTTCCTGGCCAGGGGTTTTTTGTTTTTTTCTGGTACCGTGAATACTGGTAGATAATTGATTAGTAAATATATATATATATATATATGCTATATTCGAAGAAAATGGACTCGTTGAGTCAAATCCAAATTACGGATAAGGCTTTTTCGATTTCACGTTGGGAAATGTTTATATGCATCTCTCCTCCACCACCTCACCCTAGCTATGCAAAAAACCACTGACTTTCAAGCCTAGGTAGCGCGACCACTTTAAGAGAAAAAACTCTAAATTCCAAAACTGAAGGTATTGTTCAGGGTATATGTAGCATATCGTTGTACCCTTCTTCAACTTGAACAAAAAGGTTTGCTGGATCTATACAAGCCTTCAATGCTATTAACAAATTACTAAAGTCGATAATCAAATATTTCAAATTTTCAACTGTTAGAACTAGGTGGACGTGAAAATTCACGTTTGTATATTAATATATATATATATATATGTGTGTGTGTGTGTGTGTGTGTGTGTGTGTGTGTGTGTGTGTGTGTGTGTGTGCTAGTATAAGACCCGTTAAAAGTGAGGAGACTTATCTATATATAGATCAAAGAAACTGTTACTTCGACCTGAGATCGAGATGTAGCTACCCCACTTTAGTAATGGGTGCTAGTGTAGTATCTGCTCCTCAGTCGTGCTCTTGTCTTCAAAGATGTTACATAAACAAGGCACTTTGTTCCTGTGGGTTTTAAATAAGAGGCAAAATTAACTCATACAGAGTAAATTGGAAGGTATTCTCGCAGAATGGACAAACCGGTTGAGTACACTGATCATAAATATCCGTTTGACTCGACATTAAACCAATACCATGTCACAGTCTGTCACTCCTCGACCCAAGAGAGAACGATTAAATACAAAATCTTAATGTACTATCAATGCACTCTACTCAAGATCAGGTTGTAATATTGAAACTGTTACACACACAAACACGATATATATATATATATATGTGTGTGTGTGTGTGTGTGTGTGTGTGTGTATGTGTGTGTGTGATGCATGTTCATCTATATACAAGTCTTGTATAACGACATTAACGATTTCTTCGTGTTTTTGTGTTTCTATTAATCCATTCTGCAGCTAAAAATCCTCTTGTCCGATCTTCTTTTCATCTGACCAACACTTGATCACAACATTTCATCACCATTTACTGTTTGTGCTTTTATCAATCCATTGTACAAGTTCTCTCATCCGACCCTCTTTTATTCCCATTGATTTTTTTCTTATACATCTACCGTGTGATTATAATAAGAATCATTGTAAGGACACTAGTTCAAATACATCATTGGCATGATGGTTAGAGTGTTCACCAATGGCTCGGGAGACCTGGGTTCTCTCCCAGGTTGAGTCATACCAAAGACTCAAAAAATGGTACTTGATACCTCCTTGATTTACACTCGGCATTATAGGGTACGGATCAAAGGTAAAGGGAAGCTATCCAGGGAAAGGTGTAGCGCCCTCCCCTACACCTTGGTGTAGCAGATATCGAAAAAGGGAGCCTTCGGGTGACCCTCGACTACAGACAACTATACTAATGTTGCCTATTATTAATTATCTTTGTCTACCATAGAAGATGTTGCTTTCGAATCAAAAACGTTTGTGCTTTCTTTGTCATTTTGGGTCCCTGATCTTTCCAGAACATAGAAAAAGTAATAATCGGAATTATTAGCGGTTGACCTTCACGAACCAACTGCAACAGTTTTCACTGATTATTACCGGTTAAGCATAGTCGAAAACACTAATACCCTTGGGAAAGGTATGAATCCAATAATTCTCCCTCCAGCTATGGGTAAATAGTAGGATAGACTAGGTTCTTCAGCCTTGGTTAGGCAACTAGTCTAGGAAAAGGAAAACTCTGAATTCAAACCTGTTAAACTCCGCTTGGAAATTGACCTTGTGTCATATCCTGCCCGAGCGGAGGGGTTGGTAAATAGGATAACACTAACAACGCTATACATCTGGTTGCAATGGGCGCCTCGGATGGTGTAATAGTTACCAAACTCTACTGGCAAACCTACAGGAGTGATTTCGACTCTCCTTGGGTGCCCCATTCATTCGGCCTTGTGCCACGTCTGAACTGAAAGCTTAGTAAATTACTATATCTGGTTGCAGTACTCACACACTCACACACACACACACACACACATATACTCATGCAGAAGGAGTGGGGGGATAGTAAAACCAAAGTTGATTATTTTCACACATTCTTTCTCAGTGGAAATATAACCATTCAAACCAGTACATGAAAACATACACATACGTGCATGCTCACGCACACAATGCCACAATTTTTTGCACATACCTGCACACGTGCCAATTCACACGTACACATGAAGAGATGCACGTTCAAGGGTTAACAATCCTAGTAGAAACCCCTTTTACTTCAAAGACTTTTTAACTATTAACTTGATTTTATATCATTTTAAATAATGACTTAAAACTTCAGTGTCATAGAAAAAGACAAACACTCGTATCTGTTCACTTTTCTTTTTCTTTTTTCCTCACTGCTTCTTTTTTTCTAATCAGTTGAAGTAGTGAAAAGATGTATAGTCACGTGACAAGAGCAAGTCTATAAAACGCAGACGAAGTAGTTTTTTGTAATCTCATGGTGAAAAGCTTGTCTGGTGTGAGTTTTTCTTTTGTTTTTTGTTTTTGTTTTTTTGTTTTATTTTTGTTTTTGTTTTTTTGTGGGAGCGCTTTTTTCAGTCGAATTCTTTGATGTACTTGACACTTCAGACTTTTAAATACCAAGTGTCAAACGTGTTAAAGATGATTGCCTATGTTGTGAAAGAAGACAGTTTTATATCGTTTTTTCTATTATTCTGGCAATTCTAAGACTCAATGTAAGTAATATTAAACAATATTTTATTCAGGCTTGAACCTCGATCTTTTTCATCAGTGGGTAATACGAAATTATAAGGTCCTAATTACCAAGATTAACTCTTAGATAATTGGAAAATCATAACTACCATTGAAACAGTCTGCTTCCCTTGAAATCAGTATTCAAAATCCAGCTTTGTACCTACGTTTGAACTCTCCCACAACCGGGAATCAGGTTCACTAGTAGTTGAAGGCAGCCAGTATATTGGACTAAACAGAGTTAATAAATCTGTTTCATTTCTGAAGTGTTAAATATTTCACTTAAACGCCAGTGTTCGAACCTAAGAATATTTTGGATTTTTTTTGGGGGGGGTATGTCAATCAGGCTCGTTCCCACCGTTTAGAACATTAGCACAAAGGGAAACAGAAACAGCCTCGTCCAGAATTTAAACTCCACGCTTCGATTCCATTTTCCTCCCAGTCTTTGTGATTAATATTCATGTATATACGAAAATCTCTCCGTAAAGAATTCCTCTTATTTTGCTATATTGACCAACGATGTCAGAGTCAGATGTTGGTAGTATGGTAGTAGAGGATAAACATTCTCACCATTAATCCATATTTTTTGTCTTCTTACAAACAGTAATGGAATAGAAGTCTGGCAAACTTGTGCAAAGGAGAAATTGTCTTTAATTGGAATCATTTTGAGATGAAGCTTCTTAATCTGAGAATTATTTTTTTTTATTGCGGACTTTTTTATTTATAAGACCAAAGAATCCATCCTTGATCACCCTTCGGGGCCTGTGGCGCAGCAGATAGAGGCGTTGAGTCTCTACGGTTCCAGGTGAGCATTGTCAGAAGATAGCGGTTTCAAATCCTACCCAAGCCAGCCAGAGGTTTACTTGGTCAAAAACGTGGTGCGATAAACAGCAACTATGGAAGGCTGTAATTACTGGGGATACGGTTACAAGACTCAGCATTCCTATCCGAGGTCGCGGTAAATCACCTGAAGAAGGCCAGAGGTGAAATTTGGCCGAAACGTAGTAAAAGAAGAAACAACAAAAAAAAATCTACCAAGATGAGGACAAAAAAGTCCGCAATAAATAAAAATTAATTCTCAGAATGAGAAATGTTTCACCGTATTCCTTCATGCAGAAAAAAATTGAAGCCATTGATATTCGTCGACGGTTGTGAATGTTTATGAATACTAATCAGTGGATATGAGCACAATTAGGTGTTGGGTAAGACGACTCTGCAGTGAAAACGTATTGGAAGAGAGTGCGCAGTTAGCAACCCTTGAATTGAAGAATGCTTCGATCAATTCATGCGAGTGAATCAGTGGACAAGGAAACTTAATGGAGCTGTAATGTAATCAACAACGACTGCTATTTTTGTGATAGCTAATCTTCGTATAGGTAAGAGAAAACCAAAAACCACAACTCCCTCTCCAGCCTTAGAACCTTTATTGCGTTATTTGCTCCATTCAGTCTCTGATGATGTGGAAGAAAATGGACGGGAATAACGTAAGACGTGTGGAGTAGTTTTTTTCTTTCCACTAGGAACCGGACTCTTCCCGTATCTTTGAATCGTTCCTCGTTCTCCGTTCATACGTAAACTTGACTCTTCATATCCCAACCACCAAAAAAGGGAATGAATCGAGAAATCCCATTGTCTTTTATGGGAGTCTCAGAACACCCTTATCCCACTTCGACTTCATATCGCTGACATCGTCCGACAAACTGCGCCATTAAGATCAAGTTCGGCGACCTCTGCTATTTTCAGTCCTGGAGTGCTAGAACAAACATATCTTGTTACACCTAGCCCATTGGAAGTGATGTTGAACTTTGTCAACTTTTCTTCAGGTTCCTATTTTTTTATGTCTTATCTATCGAATCCCGGGTACAATTCGCTTACAATTTTGTGTGACACGATACGTAGCAATTCGTTTCCGTTTGTGTTGGCGCCACTCAGACGATTTCTTTGTCTCTTTTGGCGCGAAACCCACACAAAGGGCCCGAGGACGAGATCTCCTGCGAGACCGGAAGTGGAGGAGGGAAGGAAGGTCCGATGGAAGACAGAGAGAGCAGTTGACAACGGAGGCCGGAAGAGAACAGTCGGCTTGAGATAGCTGTCCAGAGAATGACACAGTCAGCAGAGGGAAGCAGTGAGAAGATGGAGGTCGGGCAGAGAAGAGAGTCAACAGAAGTCAGAAAGGCGACTGCTACGACCTGTTGAGCTAGAGAGGTCGAGTTGACCAACGCGAGAAGATGTCGGCATTGTTAGTGGCTTTGTGGAGGTTTCGCGCAAGATACACGCCCACGATGGCCTGCAAATACACGGAGAGCTGCACAGAGGTGTCGCATAGACTTTCCCCTTCTTGCGCGTGTTTGTTCGTTTGTTCTTTTCTTCCGCCCTCTCGGTTGTGTTTTGCGTATCTGTGAAGAGGTGTGTGAGGCCCCTGGTCGGAAACCACAAGACGAATCACTGGCCATGATTAGTTTGGTTTGGGGAGGCTGATGTGGAGGGGGTCGCTCGGCCAGCAGGGGTGTTGTCACAGTAGTATGGCTTTAGTAAATTCGAAAGGATTTTGCTAAAGTTTGGATATCACAAATGAGATGATCCCACGGATGCTGACGCAAGAATAAAAAAAAACAATAAATACAAGTCTATTAGGATCTACTGGCCACTTTGTGATTCCTGGATTATATCATCAATTACCATCAGCAAGAAAAATTTTGAGTATATCCTTATGGTGTTGAAAAAACGTGATCCTCTGAAAGTTCCTGGAACCTCAACCAACATTCAGCTCTGACCGATACATCGCGATACTGACATAGATAGGGACTTGAGTTTTAACTGTTGAATCAGAGATAATACGATAATACCAGACTCTACATCAATTTGAAGATCATGGATCAGATTTTGGATCAACGTTCCAGCCACACCCATTGGATAGTCTAGATTTGACGCCCTCCGACTTTCTTCTGTCCTCCCCACTCAAAAAAAAAAAAAATATGGACGAATCAGACAACCTCTTCCTGACAACAATACCAGCATTCCTGCTGTGAAAAAGTTTGTTACCTCCGATCGTGCAGATTTTTACGACCACGGAATGTTTAACTGGGGCTGTGAAATACGCCGACTTCATCTCTTCAGAGGGGTAAGACACACCACCGCAACGAGTGCCTTAGGTATGACACAAAACTGCATCTGATTAGGAATGGTAATACATGTTCGGATCTCATCTATGGGTCAAATAGAACTGTTCAATCATTTACAAAGGATTATTATTTATATTCTCATTATCATTATTTTACTCCTTTGAGAGTTTTTCCCATCAGCTAACGCTGGTGGCCTTCAATTAGAGTCTGAGTGAGAGCTAGTCTCCTCAAGTCTCCTGGACTTATCTCAGTATTCCAACCGATCTTAGTAATGCTGTAGTTTGGATGTAGTTTGTCCTATTATTGTTATTATTATTATTATTAGCTGTTTGAAACCATACAGTTGCATGCAAATTATTCATATAACATAGGAATACTTGACAAACAGAATTACTCATATTAAATAAAAATACTTGAAACCATTTAACACTGTGCAAACAAATGATAAATATTGAATAGAATTGTTAGTGCTGAATAATACTTGAAACCATTTAACTGTGGGTCAAAAAATGAGCTCTTACAACACGTTTAAAAATAAAATTATCCACAAACTATTCACTTTCCAACTATATATATATATATATATATATATATATATATATATATATATATATATATATATATATATCCTGGCACTAGCCAGTACTAAAAGATTTTCAAGATGACTAACCAGTACAATGCTATATTCATGAGAAATGTCAAACACGTTGTTTTGCTTCGCTTTGGTTTTACGGCACATCAAACTTTGAAGGTTATTAATGCCAAATCCATTTTTATACATTAAACAGTTCTATTTCAAACAATTCAGTTCAGTATTCGTACCCAATTTCAATATCAAAAAAAGAATTTTATTTCAAACAATTCAGTTTAGCATAAGTACACAGTTTAGTTCTATTTGACCCATAGATTGGACCCTATCAAGTGATACCACTCCGGGTTAGAGTGAATCTAGGAGCGATCACAATGAAGGGGTTCTCTGCATTCCCCAATCCTCCAGCATTACTAGAACCTCATCACCAGATTGTTTATTGTCAGATCCAGGAACTACCTTGGGGGGGGTCTTACCCTTCTGCAGAGTCAGTGTATTCTACAGCCCCAGCCGACTGGGCTGTCAAACACGTTGATATTTCTGAATTGCTCCTGGATGCAATAAATAGAGTATATAAATTATATTAAACTATCTTTTCATATCAATTAAGCGGGTAAATACAGAACATAAAAATCTTGGCAGAATTTTTATTTCTATGTAAAACTTTCAGTACATAGAAAACTTTCCAACCCTAGAAAATTGAAAATGAAGCGTTTGTATATAAATATATGTATATATATATATATATGTGTGTGTGTGTGTGTGTGTGTGTGTGTGTGTGTGTGTGTGTGTGTGTGTTCAGTTTTTCTTAGATTAATCTATTCAATCAGCAGCCGGTCAAGATGTTCAGTAGTTCCACCGGTTTTTGGTTTTTATTATCAATGCAAAAATGTCTTTTATGGTCTGTTTTTATCTATATATATATATATATATATATATATATATATATATATATATATATATATATATATATCTGGACATACATACATACATACATACATACATACATACATATGTAAATATGAAAATAGAAAAAAAACAAGGTATTCAGAGTATGAGATTATTATGAGTTGAATATTCCGCTATCGTTAAAAGTTTCAGATTTTGCTTGGACGAAACCATCACCCAGGCATTGTTTTATCTTCTGAATTATATTCAGATTTTAGAAAGAAACGAAAAATGAGAAAAATCTTAGCATTTGTTAACTTCTTTTTCAAATGTAAGTTACATAGTGCTCAAAATTTATCTTAAAGCGTAATGTATTTGCTATGGATTTTTTAAAATTTTTAGAAAAATAATAAGATTTTTTTTAAATTTTCTCTCATTAATTCATAAAGGATCTTTATTAGTAGTACTATCCAAAAACATTAAAAAGTTAGTAATGTGTTTAAAAAAGGATAATAAAACATTCGTTTGAATAAGGGATCTTGGAACTTTTTCGCAATAATTTAACTATATATATATATATATATATACATATAGTTAAATTATTTCGCTCCTCTCCAGGGGTTTGAGTACTCTGCTGAAGGTATGAACCGCTGCCACCCGCGTAATGCAAAGCTCTTCTAACAAATTGAGGACTCATGTATCCGATAGCGCAGAATGTAAACAAATGAAAGCTAATACATATGCGTTATAATTCCTGTGCTGATATATGTCGCCGAAATGGCTGAGCAGTTAGATATCATGTTTAGAGTAAGGTTAGGCGGATTTCGATCCCAGCTTGAAGCGTCCTGCGGGTCTAGCCACACTGAAGAGTTGTAATACAATGAAACAATCTGTCTATGGATGACTATATATATATATATATATATATATATATATATATATATATATATAAAACAGAGTTATATATATATATATATATATATATAGAACAGAGTGATATATATATATATATATATATATATATATATATATATATATCACTCTGTTCCTTTTCTATGTGTCCATCTCCCTTTGTTTCTGTCTGTCTATCTATCTATCTATCTTAGGCTGATGTAGAAGATTTCCTGGTTTTTCCCAAACAAAATCTTTCATTTATATAAATTCATAACATAATGATTCAGGCATCATTCTCTTTTTCTTTTTTTTTTCTATGATCTTAAGTAATCCATCAACTTAACCATATATTCCATCATAAAAAATGATTAAGGTTTACGGTTTAGATACAATGAATTCTTCCAGCGATCGTCTTATATATTCAACTTATATATTCAAACTGCTTTAGATAGATAGATAGATACATAGATAGATTTGAGGATATCCAAATAAATTTGGATATGACAAATGACATAGGTAGTGTGTAAATCGAAACTATGAGGTAAAACAAAGTTGTATCGTTTGACTGATTAATTGATTGATTGATTGATTTTAATGACAGATTAATTCGTTTAGTGTTATTTTATACCAAGAGGTAAGGGAATTGGATTCATTGTATATTATATTTACACTTTTTTGTAGTTGTTTCTTAAGGGGTTTTACAGTTATATGACATCATGTACTCCCATCCAATACAAATAATTTGTGCCCAGTTGTATAGTCTCATGTATTCCAATCTAATATAACTAATTCATGCATTTCAATTATTTTTATTTAGTAATAGTCACTTCTCTGCACTCAGTTACATGGTCCCTGGTAACTAATAATCATAATAATCCTTTCTAAACAATTATAGCTCCAAATAACTTTTCCCAGTCGGCTGGGGCTGTAGAATACACTGACTGCATCTCTGCAGAGGGGTAATACCCCCCACCCAATGAGTGTCCTCGTATGACTCAAAACTGCATCTGACACTGAACAATCTAATGGTGAGGTTCCAGTGATGCTGCAGCTTTAGGGAATGCTGAGCACCCCTTCATTGCCATTGCTCCCAGGTCCACCCTAACCTGGAATGGTAGCATCTGATAAGGCCCTATCTATGGGTTAAATAGAACTAACTGCATACTTTAGCTAAAATGAATTGCTTGAATTAGAACTGTTTGAATAAACAGAGTAGCTTGAAGTAGAAATTTTTATGACAATTAAACTTACATTTAAACTGCGCGCTTATGTTAAACTGAATTATTTGAAGAGGAACTGTTTTTGACAATGAAACTCTACTTACACTAAACTTAATTGTTTAATATAGAACGGTTTTGACATTTAACTGTGTGTAAACAAAACCTGAACTTATACTAAACTAAATTAGCTGAATTAGAACTGTTTGAATAAACTGAATAGCTTGAAATAGAAATGTTTTTGACAATTAAACTGTGCACTCATGCTAAACTGAATTGTTTAAAATAGAACTGATTATTTGAAAAAAACGGATTTAGCGTTAAATAACCTACAATGCCATAAAAACCAACCAACCAACCAAATAACTATAATCTAAATAATTTACAGTTAAGTTTTCCTTTGTAATATGAATAGTTTTTAAACCAATATATTTTATCCCTAGATGGTACCCTAACAGGTACTAGCACACTGTTATAGTGTACCTGGAGTAATGTAAATGAAGGTGTACTCAACACTTTCCAGATTTCCAGAACTGGAGTCTTACCATCAGATGTAGTTTAATATCGTACTCAAAAGATCTCTTTGGTGATTCTTACCCCTAACAGGGAATACAGTCAGTGTATTCTTAGCTCCACCGTTAGGGATAACAAAATTTGAGGATACTAGTCTGAATAAGTTGTTGACATTAATTGATTTCAAAATTTTGAACGTGAATCTTTGAAGATCACAGAACCGCAAAAGTCATAAATTACAAATGATACAAAAAAATGGGAGTGATTTATCGGCCAGACATTAAAACTTTCAGATTTAGTTCGAAACACTGATCAATAAGAACAATAATATTTTTGATACTCTTGGAGTTTATTTGACCCGATGGGATCCTATTGCACAGTAAACTGAGGTCGACAAAGAAAAAAACATTAATATCAGTTTGGTTGATGTTCATTTGGTGTTTTTGGAATTTCCTCTTTTTTGATCTTTTGCTTCAAACTAGACATTTGTTTTGATTATCAGCGAGTAGAACATAAGGACGTGTTTGTGCGTTTAAGTTTTTCAAGCATAATACCCGTAAAAAATGAGGGAATTATTTACGTATTGATCGTTATTTCTATTTAACTTTAGAATATCTGTCCACCCTGCCAAGCATCAAAGGGTCACTCCCCGAGCAGAATCATTGCAGTATATGTGTGCTCTTCATGACATAATATTTTTAAATTAACTTTACCGTACAGTTCACTCAGCTGAACTCTGGCGTTATGGACCTGTCATTCACTCCAGGCTGAACGTTCAAATCGGGGCAGTTGTGTTTATTTGAAGGAAGGAGTTTGAGGAGTTGGGGTGGGGTAGCGTGACCGATATTACAGACAGAGAAACAAATAAATATACAGAAAAACATTGTTCATTAGTTTATGCTAACAAAGCCACTTAGTATGGATAAGTTTTTACCCAACCCCTCTGCCGCTA
Source organism: Sepioteuthis lessoniana (assembly GCA_963585895.1). Classification (NCBI taxonomy): domain Eukaryota; kingdom Metazoa; phylum Mollusca; class Cephalopoda; order Myopsida; family Loliginidae; genus Sepioteuthis; species Sepioteuthis lessoniana. Next base: position 80,714,657 of record OY757905.1, read on the forward strand.
GTAGGATGTGACACAAGGTCAATATTTTTGCGGGGGGAAAGCTGATCTGAATTCAAAGTTTTCCTTCTCTCGAACAGGTTGCCTAACCAAGGCAAAAACAACTCAGTCTGCCCTACTGTTTACTCTAGTAGATGGATTCATGCCCTTCCAAAGGGTATTGGCGCGAAGTGAAATGCAATCAGCCTCGTCCAAAATTTGAACTCAGGTCGTCGGTTTCATTTCCTACAGTGATACCTGTTATGCTAAGTGTGCCTTCATAAAAAATAAATACCCATGCTATCATGGGTGGCCTTGCTAGTATATTCTAATGTACAATCTGACTTTTTTCTGTATGTTTATTTATTTCTCTGTTCGTAAAATTGGTCGCACAAGAAATTATAGCAGATGTAGAATTTTATTTGTCAGTTTCTTTTTAGGTAATACTTTCCTAATGGAAGAAAAAATTACATAAATTGTCAAAATTTTCACTTGTTTTTATAAAATAAAAAGAAAAGAAAATTAAGATGTCTCTATGAAATGAATTTATTGAAAGTAAATTTTCTGCTGCCTTTGTCATTGTCTTTCATTATCAGCCAGCACCTGGAAATGGATATTATGACATGTATTATCGTATACTGATGTTGAAAGGCACTGAGGAAGTATGCCTAAGATGAAAATGAAAACCTTTTACTGAATTAGACATTGAATTTAATGCATTGGAGTAAAAATCTTTTATTGGGCAGAGAAAGAAATACAAAAAAGAGCATACTTCAATATACTAGCTAGGCCATCATGATAGCTTGGGTAGGATTTTCTTAACATCTCGGAACTTCAATTGATTTAAAGTTTTATAAATATAAGAGATACAGCAAATGCTAAAATATAAATATGAAGTTAGCATATATCAAAATGTCTATTGTGTATTTAACATGTTAACAGATACATACGAGACGACCCATGAAAGCCTTGGGTTCCCTTTGTAACAGGGATTCATGGCGATGTTGAAGCTTCTATTTATGAAATGCAGACGGATTTTAATTAACAATGTTGAATCATTTCTATTATTTGGACCATTAAAAATAATTCAGTGTGGATGCAGCCCCCACAAACTTATCATTTCGTTGAAATTACACATGAAAATTTTAAGTTAGAACATTTTAAAGTGTACTGCTCTGGTAAGACTTTCTGTTTGATGTGCGATTTTTACTGTGTTACGGTTATAAATATAGGTGTGTGTGTGTGTGTGTGTGTGTGTGTGTGTGTGTGTGTGTGTGTGTGTGTGTGTGTGAATTCTTATGTAGATGATTAATAATTTTTAAAATCTCAATGTTTTAGCGGTTATCATAGCATCTTACGTTGTTCTAAATTGCTTCTCAAATTTTTTTTTGTCATAAAATTGTTTCCATTGTGTACTCACGTAATTAGCATACTTAAAAAGAAATGTAATTATCAAATGGAAGCAAGCTGTAAACCTCATTTACAAAGCTATGAATTAAAATTACTGCGGGAAATTTAGCGCTGAAAACTTGAATTTTATTAACAATCCATTTACTATTTTGTTTTATCTAAACTTTGTTGGAGAAAGTGTAAGCTCTGAAACTATATGAAAAAAAGGAGTCTTCCGTAGTTCGAGAATAAGGCAAGCGTTATTGACAACGACAACAACTTTAAATAACATAATTCTGCCAAAATTGCCAGTGTAAGGGAAATGTAAAAAATATATGTCTTATTTTCAAATAAAACCAAATTCTGTGTAGTGTGCAAGTAATTGAAAAGACGTAAATTAGCTTGTAAAATGTGCTGTCAAATAAAATTAAAAACAGATAAAATCACATAAAACAAAAATAATGAATGCAACATATTGAACGAAGTAAGTAAAGCTGGTGACCTTGGTCGAGGGTAACCCGAAGGATCCCTTTTCAATAGCTACTACACCGAGGTGAAGGGGAGGGCGCTACTCCATTCACAGGATTGCTCCACTTTACCCTTGATCATAACCTTATAGTGCTGAGTGCTAAGCAAGGCGGCATCAAGTACCATTTTTTGAGTCTTTGGTATGACTCGACCTGGGATTGCACCCCGGTCTCCCGTACTATTGGCGAACACTCTACTCATTAGGCCAATGGCCCGGTAACTAATAGGGCAATCATAATTTCCATGAAAGTTTGTGGAAACTAAAGCTAATCAAATATTTAAAATTCTAAAAGTATAAAAGTTAAAAATAATAAATGTACAAAAATTATAATTATTTTTACATATTTATCCAGCTTCAAATGAAGAAGTTTTTGACCAAATATGAATCATAATACAAGAAATGAATATTAAAATTCTTCTGAAAGTTGAATGAAACTAAACCGATAAGCAAATTCTGACATAAGCTTTGTGAAGGTTTCTCATATGAAAGTTCCAGAATCCATCCAGCTCAGCCTGCTCATCCCTTTTTAGGACACTTCAGACACCAGGAATTGAACCCTCTACCCTTTTAAGTAAGAAGGAAAATTTCGATCTTTATCAAAGTAAAAGGTAATATAGAATTTTCAAAAAATAAAATTACAAAATTACAATTATTTGAACACATTTATATAGCTTCAAATTAATTGATATTTTTCATGTATGAATACCAATCTTTGTTCAAAATTCTATTATTTTTTTAACTATATACGAAGCTTTTTGCAATGTATGAGAAGCCTGGTTTCACTATTGAGCAATGAGAAATGCCGTTCTTATGGTAATATTAATCATGTTCTCTTCAAGTAACATCGTGAAATACTTAATGTTTCCATAACAACGGAAATTCACAATCTGTACAGAAAATAAGACAAGTACTCCCCTACCCCCGTAGAGTTGAGTTCTCTAGCGAATAAGTATTCGTGTTGCCATTAGCGCCTTTGCAAGTCTCTTCGTATTTGAATTGAGATCTCGGCGGCCGTTTGAACGGATGTATGTAAACAATACTAATTGTGATTCATAACCGTTTAAAAATGTACTTCGTAGCTAATATCTGCTCGTAGCTAAATGGTTAGAAGCTTTGGCTTGATGTTTCAGTCAACCGGGTTTCGATCCCAGCTACGGGGAGATACTGTCTAGCCACACTGATTAGTTCTGATAGAATGAAACAGATCTGTCTGTGGATGACGATAGATATATACTCCCCTACCCCCGTAGGGTTGAGTTCTCTAACGAAGAAGTATTCGTGTTGCCATTAGCGCCTTTGCAAGTCTCTTCGTATTTGAATTGAGATCTCGGCGGCCGTTTGAACGGATGTATGTAAACAATACTAATTGTGATTCATAACCGTTTAAAAATGTACTTCGTAGCTAATATCTGCTCGTAGCTAAATGGTTAGAAGCTTTGACTTGATGTTTCAGTCAACCGGGTTTCGATCCCAGCTACGGGGAGATACTGTCTAGCCACACTGATGAGTTCTCATAGAACGAAACAGATCTGTCTGTGGATGACGATATATATATATATATATATATCAGCTCTGTACCGATACGGGATATAGCCTAGAAGACCTGCCGGGAGCAATGAATGATAAAGACGAATGACAAGAGAGGTTCAGAGAAATCTGTGCTAGCAGCATTACATGATGATGAGGATGATAATATACTGTTTACACAGTAATATCTTAGATATATATGCTCTGTCACCGATATTGAGCGCTTTTTATCGATAAATATAACAAGCTATAATATTAATGTGTGTGTGTGTGTGATTAATAATTCCATAGAATAACGTATAATAACTGGACGAATTAAGACTAGAAATAACATTTTCAGATGAATCTTTGTCAATTTCTGCTTCTATTTGGAAGTTTGCTGAATTAATAACAACATGCACCAAATAAAAATAAACAAAATATAACTTTACAACAACAAAAACCTTGAATGGAAAAATTGAAGATTCGGTTTTGTACACTTTTCTAGGCAAATATATTTGCCTTTTTCATTTTTAGAAAAATTTGATTAGTAGCTGAGTTGTCAATAAAACTAACGTTACGGGTTTTCGAGAAGATCAAGGTTAATGACAACACCATCAAAACCTAAAATAGTAATAATAAACTAACAACAAACAATCGCTTATTTTGGTTTTTTGTTTCTTTGGTTAAATGTTTGGGTTTTTTTCCTTTTGGTTTTTGTCTTGTTTTTATTTTTGTTTTATGTAGTCGATTTTTTCTTCTTTTTTTGTGGTTTTGAAAACAAATTATCCATATTAACTAACCCATGGGGAAAAATCACTACTTTTATCAAGTTATATAACAGACTATTCAGAATCTTTTTGATGCATAAGAGATTGAGATTGTTTTGGCAATAAAATTTTACGTAGAACCTGGCCACTAACAAAAATAGCGATACTGATGCTTTATATATATATATATATATATATATATATATATATATATATATATTCATTTAAGTCTGCGAATAGACTTAAAAAGAACAATCCAAATAGAGTGCTCAATGCACGGCTAATTAATATGTAGAAACGTATATTTAAAAAATTACATGCAGAGCAAAATATATCATTGATAAAAAGAAAATTAATAGATATTCTCCATTAAAAATTTACCGACGGACAACCGGAAGTAAAAAGACTAACATATTTACCTATTATATATTGGAAGATTTTCTAAGCCGATATATATATATATATATATATATATATATATATATATATATATATATATTGTTTTTCTTATATATGTTTATTTGAATTATAACTCCTTAAATACCTTACTTAAGGTGAAATATATTCCCCGATGTTAACGGTTAAAAAGAAACATATTTCTCTTCAATCCCATCTGATGAACTAGTTGACAGTCGGTGAAATAAATTTATAATGGAGTATATCTATCAATTTTATTGTTATTAATGATATAAATGTGTGTGTGTGTGTGTGTGTGTGTGTGTGTGCTCACAGACATACAAACTCACATCGCCGAGTTTAAACCCTGGATGAGGCTGATTGCATTTCACAAAGCATTAATACCGTAGAGAAAAGTATGAAAAGTATGAAAACCCCCCTATTCTCCCTCCATCTATAAGTAGAGCAGACTGGGTTCTTCAGCCTTGGTTAGGCAGCCAGTCTAGGAGAAGGAAAACTGAATCCAAACCTGTTAAACTCCGCTTAAAATTGACCTTGTGTCACATCCTGCCCGTGTGGAGGGGTTGGTAAATACATACAAGCACACACACACACACACACACATACACACACACATATATATATATATATATATATATATATATATATATATATATATATATATATATATATATATAATGTCCACAATAATGAGCTAATCAAAGAGCAAAACAAACGTTGAGATAAACCATAAAAAAATAAGCGCTGGCAAAGTAGATTAGTATAAAAACTAAAAGAGTTACCTCACTCGTTTCACATGTCTGTGACTAAAAGTTTCACGTGTTGGTGAGTACAAGCATTAACAGGAAGTGTACGGATAATATGAATAAAAATGTTGTTGCTCTGCAAACGTCGGGGAATTTCTTGATCATCTAATATCTGGCTGCTCTACCCTGGTTCCAAATGAACTCAAACATATGCATGATAGAGTAGGGGAATAACAATATTAGAACATATGCTAACCAAACACATGAAGAAAAAAAACCGCCACCAGCAATAGAAGGTGAAGATATAACTGTGCACTGATATTGTATAATACAAACCAACAGACCAAATATAATAACAATAAAAGATTTTTTTAATGTAAATTTTATGTTATAGAAATGAGATAAAAATATCACAGTGAAAGACTTGTATAAGCTTTCAAAATACAAGAACCAGGTAAAAGAGAAAAAAACTACAATTATGTGGCATTCAAACACAACCATTATTCCAATAGTAATAGGAGCACTTGGAATGGTTAAGAAGGGTAATGATACGCAAATTAAGAAACTCCTAGAAAATCAGTCTATCTGAAATACAAAGAATTTTTTTCCTGAAACTTCATCAAGAGATGAGAATAGAAGGCGCCAGTCCAAGTTTGATCCTTTGCCAAAAATAGAACCCCTTTTTCAACCCATAACATAAAGGTCACCACCAGAAGATGTTTCGTCACCCAATGAGAATAAATTTTTATCATTTCGAAATGACAGCAAATAATTGCCAATTAAGATTCTGCCAATTCTGTGGCAATGTAATGCTCAGTTATTCATTGACTGCCATTATCATGAATTTTGTCAACGTAGATACTGTATGCGGAAAAAACTTGAAAGATGATTCCAGTGAATCATTTTACTAGGGTCATCTTTCAAGTTTTTCTTTCAGATTCAGTTCGGTTGCCTTTCTTAAACCATTCTGTATTATGGTATCAACCCCCATTATCGTCCCAGCTATGGGTTAAATAGTAACATTACAATTCTTCTACAAGGATGGCTTTGGAATTAAATAACCCACGAAAGTTGATTAGCAAGTGAAAAAAGAAGCTAAAACTGTACCCTAGTGTAGCAACCTGTGCTCGTAAAATTATTTTTGGTATAATCCTTTTGATAAAAAGGTAGCGATGAGCGATTTTGTCCATTTTCTTAAAACATGCTGACCTTCTGGGATTCAATTATCTATAACAGAAAAGTAAATCTGGAGACTTCATATAAGGCATGTAATCTTTCATAAAGCTGAACTGTAATTGAATAAACAGGAATTTTATTGATCATGACGCTCTACTTTAGGCTAGAAACTTATCAGCCTTCGCTCGAATTTGGAAAGCGCCATGCTGAGCGTGTATTTTCAAATGGGAATCGATAGTTTATAGAATAACTCCTTTGTTTCCGACAATTTTTCTCGGCCTTCTTTAACTTTGACAGTGACTTTGTAGATAACACTTCCTTCAAGATAATTTGCATCCAAAGATTATCGGAGCTTCGATCTACAATTGCAGCAGGTATTGTGGGTGTATGTTTTATTTTTTGTTTTTTAACTATTACTTTTCTTTTTCAAATGTTAGTATCGAAGAAACTGCACTATTTTTAGAGTTGTTTAAAATTCATATT